>CM042385.1:29621293-29763793 GCA_023634145.1 Thymallus thymallus | reverse complement strand
GAGAGTGAGAGTGAGAGAAAGAGAGAGAGAGAGAGAGAGAGAGAGAGAGAGAGAGAGAGAGAGAGAGAGAGAGAGAGAGAGAGAGAGAGAGATAGCATGGGAGAGATGAATTAGTGAATTAATCCTGGTGTGATTGTGTATTGGACCTGTTATATGTTATATTCATTACACAGTACAGTCAGCGATCCGATCAGGCGCTCACTACAAACTCATTGCTGGGATCCACTGGGCCTCTCCTCACTGGTCTGGAGTATTGGAATTGCTGCACGTAGTTGGACTTGTAGAAGCTACAACACACACACACAGAGGGGGATAGAAAGAGGAGGTTAAAACAGTCATCGTTGTTAGGTAGAGATAGAGATCGAGGGCAGAGGGACTGACTTCATGATCTGGTCAGGGACAGGTTTGCTCTTGAAGCGAGATGGGATCTGTAGGACAGGCTGGACAGTGAAACACTGAATGTCTGAGACAGCCAGGTCAGGAAGGCAACATGACTACAACACAACCACAGATGAAGTGAAACGTTTTCGTGTTCACATATGTGACTATAAAACCATGGTGGTCCGTGCTACTCAGGACAATGTTAGCCCAATGTACTAAAGACTGTGTTTGTGTGTGTGTGTGTGTGTGTGCGTGCGTGCGTGCGTGCGTGCGTGTGTGTGCGTATATAAGGATATAAGGATACACTGCATAGGGGAGAGTCTGACGTCGTCTCCAGGCATGGTGGTGATATTGAGACGGACAGCGCTAGGGAACTGACTCATCAACTGGTTCTGGAAGTCTTCTCTACGCTCGTACTCCTTCCCCCGGTGGATAAACACCTTGTTCTGAGGTTATAAACAGTTATACACAGTCATAAGGGGGTCATGAACAGTCATAAACACAACATAAGACTGAATTCTTTTACAACGATTTTGATATTGCTTCCTCTTGTCGATTGACAATCTGTTGTTTATTTCATAAGGCCAATAAACAATTATTGACCACCGCAAAATCATGTAGATACAAGCTCTTTCACATTTCCTTTGGAGCTAAAATGAGACCTTGTAAATACAATGTTATGCAGATGCTTAGACATACCCTGATGAAGGGAGGGTAACCCAGTCCATAGTAGCCCACAGCAAAGTAGTCTGGCTTGGGCCTCAGGATCGTCATAATGTTCTCATAGAACTTAGCCTGCTGCTTCTACAGGGGGGTAGAGAGGTAGTAGGGGTGGGAGAGAGAAGAACGGTAGGGAGAGAGAGATCGGGAGAGAGGAAGAGAGAAAGACAGACAGAGGAATAGAGAGACATGATAAAGCTGCAGCAAGACAGAAAATTCTTGTTTTTCAACGGTGAAATATGGCAGAATCTATCAGATTTATTCAGAGGAGCAGAGAAGACTGTCAGGCGAAGAAGGGATGGATGGAGAAATACTATTCATGGGCTTTTTGTTTGAGCGAGTGAGACTCTTGAGAGGCGAGAGAAGTGGAGTGAGAGGAATGTATTGAACAGTCACTCCAAATGTGACAAACCTTCGGATGAAGGAGAGGAGAAGTCAAGAGAAAGCGAGAGAAGTAGAGGAACGTTTTTGGGGTCCTGTGAAGGTTGATAGAAATCTAGAAGAAATGCCGATTAAATCAGCTTGCTGAAAAAAGATACTGGAATAGGTCAGAACAGTGTGTTGTGTGTGTCTTACCAGACGCCGGCTGAGCAGCTCGTAGTCAAACACTTCCATCTCATACTGGTCAGCCAGCTCCTTACACAGAGTGATGGCTTCCTCCCACATCTACACAACACGAAGATGAAAGATTACCAATACACCCATGGAGAGAAGAGAGGCTCTACAAAATGACTAACTCCAACACTTCTACAGAGAGCAGAGAGTACATAATATACAAGGTCACCAACTCCGCAACATCATGTAGAGAGAACAGAGAGCACAGAGAATATGTCCAATACATCTATCTATACAGCAAAGACACTATACAGAATCAAGATAGCCAACTCTGCTCCTGACCTTGCCGTTGTCGAAGTAACCGATGATGGTGTCATAGAGTTTCTCCTTCTGCTGGCGCTGGGTCTGACAACGACGCACCTCAAACTGGGGACTGCACTGGTCCTCTGACCACTGAGATGAGGAGGGGAGAGGGAGATGGAGGTGGGATTTAGGGAGGGATGGAGGGGGGGTGAGACAGAGAATGAGAGGGGGCAGAGATTCAAGAATCATAGTGGAATGATATGGTATAAACATGGGGGGGGGGTTGCGTGTTGGTGAGTACCTTGAGCAGGCGAGAGTGAAGCAACAGGGTGTATGCAGCCTCTGTGTAGTTTTCCACAGCCGTGTGAAGGTCTCTCAGCTTGTAGAGGTATCTGTAACACGCACACACACGCATGCACACACACACACACACACACACACACACGCACGCACACACACACAGGTTAACACATTAAACTGTAATGTATACCATTTTCCACTAGATGTCTCTGTTGCCTAGACAACTCAGTGACTAGCCCAACATTCTGTGATACACGTAGCCAATCTGTTAAGTGACTGTGATGGCTTAACCTGTACACGTCACAGTCTGATTGGAATACTGAGGAACTTAGTGGGCAGAACACATGGAACTTTAATGTGCCCTAAGGGACAAAAAACATCAGTCTGCCCTCAACTGGCTCTAAGACACTGCATCGGGTGGCAGGTAGCCTAGTGGTTAGAGTGTTGGGCACGTAACCGAAAGGTTGCTAGATTGAATCCCTAAGGTAAAAATCTGTCGTTCTGCCCCTGAACAAGGCAGTTAACCCACTGTTCCTATGCCATCATTGAAAATAAGAATTTGTTCTTAACTGACTTGCCTAGTAAAATAAAGGTAAAAAAAATATAAAAAATCTCAGTGCTAGAGGCGACACAAAAGACGCCCTTGTTCGAATCCAGGTTGTATCACAGCCGGGCCGTGTTTTGCCGGTGTAGGCCGTCATCGTAAATAAGAATTTGTTCTTAACTGACTTGCCTCGATAAATAAAGGTTAAATTAATAAATAAAAAACCCTAGGTCTCCCTTTTACCTCTTTTTATTTTTATTTCTATAATTTTTTTAGTCTCTCTGTGATCTCTCTCTCTCCTAACTTTTCCTCTTATTTCTCTCTGTCTCTCCCTCTGTCTCTCTGTGTCTCTCTCTGTGTCTCTCTCTGTGTCTCCCAATGTGTCTATCTCTGTGTCTTTCTGTGTCTCTCTCTGTGTCTCTCTATGTGTCTCTCTATGTGTCTCTCTGTGTCTCTCTCTCTGTGTCTCTCTCTATGTGTCTCTCTGTGTCTCTCTCTGTGTCTCTCTCTGTGTCTCTCTCTGTGTCTCTCTCTGTGTTTCTCTGTGCCGCACCCTGTGTCTCTCTCTATGTGTCTCTCTGTGTCTCTCTGTGTCTCTCACTGTGTCTCTCTCTGTGTCTCTCTCTGTGTTTCTCTGTGCCGCACCGTGTCTCTCTCTATGTGTCTCTCTATGTCTCTCTCTGTGTCTCTCTCTGTGTCTCCCTGTGTCTCTCTGTGTCTCTCTGTGTCTCTTTCTGTGTCTCTCTGTGTCTCTCTCTCTGTGTATCTCTCTCTGTCTCTCTGTGTCTCTCTCTCTGTGTCTCTGTCTCTCTCTCTGTGTCCCCCTGTGTCTCTCCCTCTGTGTCTCTCTGTCTAGCTCTCTGTGACTCTCTGTGTCTCTCTGTCTAGCTCTCTGTGACTCTCTGTGTCTCTCTGTGTGTGTCTCACTGTATCTCTCTGTTTTTCCCTTTGTCTCTTACTCTTTCTCCCACTGTCTCTCTGTTCTCACTCTTAGTTCTCTCTATCACTCTCTCTCTCTTCCTCTGTTATTTATCACCCACCCTGTCACTCATTCTCACCAGATACATTGGTGACTTTTTCAGTTTCTGTCAGAGTTGGGATTTTAAGGGTTGTTGACATTTTAATGATCGGCCCCTTTTCAATTTTCGCCTAAAATGACTTACCCAAATCTAACTGCCTGTAGCTCAGGACGTGAAGCAAGGATATGCATATTCTTGATTCCATTTGAAAGGAAACACTTGGAAATTTGAAATTTATGTAGAATAATACAACACATTAGATCTGGTAAAAGATAATACCAAGAAAAAAACAACTACTAAGGAGTCCAGAAACAATTTAGATTTTGGCCATTAGATGGCAGCATTGTATGTGCAAAGTTTTAGACATATACAATGAACCATTGCATTACTGTTCAAAATGTTGTATCAAGTCTGCCCAAATCTGCCTATTGGTTTATTGATGCATTTTCAAGTACAAAACTTTGCACTCTCCTCAAACAATATCATGTTTACATAAGTATTCAGACCCTTTAGTCAGTACTTTGTTGAAGCACCAGTGATTACAGCCTTGAGTCTTCTTGGGTATGATGCAATAAGCTTGGAACACCTGTATTTGGGGAGTTTCTCCCATTCTTCTCTGCAGATCCTCTCAAGCTCTGTCAGGTTGGATGGGGAGCATCACAGCACAATTATTTACAGGTCTCTCCAGAGATATTTGATCGGATTCAAGTCTCTATGTGTCTCTCTCTGTGTCTCTCTGTGTCTCTCTATGTGTCTCTCTCTATGTCTCTCTATGTGTCTCTCCCTGTTTATCTCTATGTGTCTCTCTCTGTGTCTCTCTCTGTCTCTCTCTGTGTCAATCTCTGTGTCTCCTCATGGCTTGGTTTTTGCTCTGACATGCACTGTCAACTGTGCGACCTTATATAGACAGGTGTGTGGCTTTCCAAATCATGTCCAATCAATTGAATTTACCACAGGTGGACTCAATGGAAACAGGATGCACCTGAGCACAATTTTGAGTCCCATAGCAAAGGGTCTGAATACATATATAAATAAGGTATATAAGTATAAAAACCTGTTTTCACTTTGTCACTATGGGGTATTTTGTGTAGATGTATACAATCAATGTTAGAATAAGGCTGTAACGTAAACTAAACGTGGAAAAAGGGAAGGGGTCGGAATACTTTCCTCCTTTTGGATAACGTCTTCCTCTTTGTCATCTCCTCTTCTAGTTGTTTGATGAACCTCTCCCCTCTCACTTTTTGCCTCTCTCTGCCCTTCACTTTCTATCAATCTCTCCCATCTCCCCTCCCTCTACCTCCATCCCTCTTTCAGTTCCACACCCCTCACACTCCCTCTCTCCATTCCGGTCTCTCTCTCCTAAAATGAGTGCACATGTTGTTGTGAGTGGAGGGCCTGATCCTCTGGATTTTGACATTAATTCAGCAGGATTGAGATAATCCCTTGTCAGATTATACACACACATACATACACACACAGCCCACACACACACACACACACACACACACACACAAGGTCACATTCTCGCCCTCACCCACTGAGTAATCCACTGTTATACACAGTCAAACCAGCCACATAGCCTACCCAGTCGCACACTAATGATAGACATACATACAGAAACACTCTACACAAAAACTCTCTACTATTTTAAATATATATGAAAGCAGAGTTGTCTAAGTAGAGTTATAAAACATATTTAAAAAAGAAATAATAATCTGCTATTGTTGCATAAATTGTCACCTGATGTACATCCCTTCACGGTTGATGTCCTTGTAGAAATTCTGCAAAACAACGGAGAGGAGTGTGAGACTTGGTAGTGTGGATGTGTGTTGGGGGGATATGTGTGTGGGGATAAACAGAGAGGGTGTGTGTGTGTGTTTCTCATCACCAGCACACACACATGCACACGCACACACACAGACACACACACACACACACACACACACCATGTTTCTTCTCTGGTGCTCACCCACTGAGAATTACACTCAAGGCAGAACACAAACATCTCCAATGTATGTCACCATCTAAAACACAATAATCTCCACATCTGACTGATGTTTGAAGGGCTATTAAAACTATCAAACTCTGCAGAAAGATCATGAATCATTTAGAGTCAGTAACATAAGCTTATTGATGATGTGTGCAGCTAGCATGCATGTCTGAGTGATCCAGATGCAGCCCTGGGAGCTGTGTGTTTGCTAATGCATGATAAAGACAGTTAGCCTGAGGTAGGGATGATTAGCTTGCATAATGCATAGCATGCTAATGTCAGTTACCCTAAGGTAAGGATGAGTAGCTTGCATATTGCATAGCATGCTAATGTCAGTTAGCCAGAGGTAAGGATGATTAGCTTGCATATTGCCTAGCATGCTAATGTCAGTTAGCCTGATGTAAGAATGATTAGCTAGCATATTGCATAGCATGCTAATGTCAGTTAGCCTGATGTAAGGTTGAGTTGCTTGCACATTGCATAGCATGCTAATGTCAGTTAGTCTGAGGTAAGGATGATTAGCTTGCGTATAGCATAGCATGCTAACGTTAGTTAAACTGAGGTAAGGATATTTAGCTTCCAAATTATTATTATGGCTGGTGATGCCATGGTAACGGCTATACGGCAGGCACAGTTGATTGGATTGGAATATATAGATATATAGATATTTAATGTTGGAGAGAAGGGTGTGGTTTTGTGTTGAAATTGACACTGCAACTCAAGGTTGATTTGCGTGAGGTGGGAGAGGCTGATGACAACACATGAAACATAAAGGTGTCTGTACTGCAGTTGACGCAACAACGTGCTAATAGTTCCGTAACCAGATTTGCCGATTAAAGATATAGCATTCTGCCCAGTGTGGATCATCCTGTAGTGGGCGTGGCTTACCAGGAGATTGACAGTGCAGCTCATGCGGTTGTTGCGGCTGTCGTCGTTCATCACCGTGCGGTAGTCAAGGAGACGCACCAGGAGTCCCTTCACCAAGTCAACAAAGTGCTCAACCTCAGGCCTTAACAAGGGATGCTCCACAGCACATTCCAACAGACTGACAAAAACACACGCACGCACGCACGCACACACACACAAACACACACATACACGTAAGCCAGTACGCATGAGTGGTTGATTGAGTGGTAGATTACAGATATTGTCTGTGCTATCGATATTGACATTGATTAAAGGCACGCACATGGTTTCCAGTAGCTCCATGTATCGCTCATCTCCTCCTCCTCCCTCCACCTCATGATCCAGCTTCAGAATGATCTCATCTTCAAACTGAAGACAGACAGAGAGAAAGAAGCGATAGAGAATGGGTAAGCCTCTCGGAAGCTGTAAAAGTCTTTGTGTGTGCATGCGTGTGTGTGTGTGTGTGTGTGGTAGTGTGTGTTGTGCCACTGTTATACCTGTTGGAAGTGCGTGGAGTGTGTGTGTTCACACTGCATCATATCGAAGAAGATGGGGATGGTGGCTCGTCTCAGCTCTTCCTCAGGAATCAGAGTCATCTCCAGGATCGGACCCACCATCCCAGGGATAAAACAGATCTTATTCCTACCTACACACACACACACACACACACACACACACACACACACACATAAACACACACACACAGTCTCAGAGTCTATAACACCCACATACATACATTCACACGCAAACACACATACATACACACACACACACACACACCCAGTTTGTACCACATGTCCCGAATGGCAAAACCGATGAGTCTCCTCATGTCGCCATACCTGAAGATGAAAAGCTTTGTTTTAGTACAACAACAAGTCTGGATTGATTATAGAAATACTGTGCCATAACTCATTGACATTGGCAGAGGAGAAAAAAATGTGTTTAATTTAATTCACTTTGCTAGGATCTTGTTTCTCTTAGTTGGAGAGAAGTGCTGCAGTTGCAATGACTCTTGGGTAATGAATGCAACAGCCAAATGGAAGTAATTATTCCACAACTACAGAAAGAGAGAGAGAGAAGAAAGGGTTCAAAATAATGTGAACGTGTGTGACAGGAAGAATGAATTTATGATAGATGGGGAGTGAGAGAGAGAGAGAGAGAGAGAGAGAGAGAGAGAGAGAGAGAGAGAGAGAGAGAGAGAGAGAGAGAGAGAATAAAATAATAAGAGAATGAGTGTGGAGTGTTCATTTTCATAATTTTCACACACACACACACACACACACACACAATTCAGTTCCATTGAAAATCTAAACCTAACCCTAAACCTAACCCAAGCTACTAATCCTAACCCTAATCCTAACCCTAACACTAATTCCAACCATAACCATACACTCCCTAGAAATAGCATCCCCAGTTGGTTTTCCCTTAGTTTACTATTCTTGTGGGGACTTCTGGTGCCCACAAGTATAGTTAAACACACACACACACACACACACACACACACACACACACACACACACACACACACACACACACACACACACACACACACACACACACACACACACACACACACACACACACTGACCTGCACTTCAAAGTCATTGTTGTTGAGGAACTTGAGGTTCATGGTCTCAGTGAAGGTGTTGATGGCTCTGAGGAAGACCCTGACAGAGACATAGGATACAGTTTATTAGATGACATCATGATATCTATATCTAACTATATACTGCATCAATACTGACATCGACATGATATTATAGAAATAATACATGTTAACTATATGAATATGTTATCAGTATTTGACATCTGATATCTAGATACAAATATTAATGTTAATTTGAATGTATTAATATCAATATTAATACACTAGTGACACATGCATATACTGTACTGTAGCTTGAGCAGGTACTGATAATAAATGAGTTATTAGTAAAATAATTTGAATTATTATGTAAAGGGACTATACAATTATTTAAGTTTAAAAAGTAAAGTTAAAGTGAACTAGCTGACTATCTTCCCATGCCTCTCTCTTTCAAGCACAATCACATTTTTAGATCCTGTAAGAGAACTGATTGCTCCCTCCAACCCACCTCTCTATCGCTTCTCTCTAGGAAACCCTCTATCTCTTCATCTTTCCCTTATTAACCCCGATATCCACTCATCCTAACCTTCTCTCTCCCTATCTCTTTCTCTTGTTCGCTCTCTCCCACCCTCTATTTTTCTCTCTGTCTCGCTCTCTCTCTCTGCACTGTGGAAATCTATGTCTCTCTCAACTGCCCCCCCCCCCCCCCACACACACACACACATACACACACTATCCCTCTATCATATCCTTCCACTCTATCCTCCAGCCTATCTGTATCTCAGGGCCAGTATCATGGTGTGTTATCTAGGCCTTGTCTGGTCTGATAGGGTGAACAGTCCCCTACGGCCTAGGGACATGACACATCCTGTAGAAGCTAGCTCTCAGTCCACAACAACAACACGTCTGCTCACTATGGACCTAATGTAGCAACATGGAATATCAGTTGCATTTTTTGTACTTTTTGAGTAAATGTCTTAAAATATTGGTCCATTGACCCCTGTTGTTATTGAGATAACGTTGGCCTTAAGCCCAGGTCAGATACAACAGCCGACTTGAGGCGAGAGGAGATAGAACTAGACCGTTTTAGAACAGCTGACTAAAGACAAGGAATTTAGATCAAGGAGACTAGACATACATTTGAGATAGTTTCCACGGTAACGGTGAATCTTTACATTGACATGATGAAACTTTGAAAGTTACCACTTGTTGGAGCAAATGAGTGTCATGAAATACATGCAACAGAAACAGGGTACACTTTGTCACTGCGCAGCAAAGTAGATAGGTAGCTCTCTGCTTGGCTAGCTAACTAGCTGCTTGTGCTGAGCACAGAACATAAGAGTACTGGTCTCTGATTGGCTAAATGAGTCCATCTCATTTTAGATGCTGAATCTTGTAAATAATTTGACTGTTCAGATCAAACAAACTTTGTCCTAAAACTCCTTAAGACATGTCATGTCTCATCTTATATATCTGAACTGGGGTTTAGAATGTAGTATTATGTTGATCTAATGGTATTACACTGCCCTCTCCCACCTAGGTGAGAATGCTGTTTATTGACTACAGCTCAGCGTTCAACGTCATAGTGCCCACCAAGCTCAACACTAAGCTCAGGATCCTGGGACTGAACACCTTCCTCTGCAACTGGATCGAGCCCCATCCACATTGACGGGGCAGTAGTGGAGCGGGTTGTGAGCTTCAAGTTCCTCGCCGTCCACATCACTAAGGAATTAACATTGTCCACACACACTAACACAGTCGTGATGAAGGCATGACAACGCCTCTTCCCCCTAAGGAGGCTGAAAAGATTTGGCGCAGGCCCTCAGATCCTCAAATTTCTACAGCCACACCATTCACAGCATATCACCGGGGCAGAGCTCCCTGCCATCCAGGACCTCGATACTAGGTGGTGACAGAGGAAGGGCCGGAAAATTGTCAAAGACCCCAGACATCCGAGCTGCTGAACAGTTAATCAAATGGCTACCCGGGCTCTTTGCATTGACCCTTTTTTGCACTGGCTCTATGCACACACTCACACCTACTACACTGACACTCCAACACACATACATACACACACTACATACTGTACACTCACACACACACACACACACACATGCATATTGATGCCACACACACATGCACACACATACGCACTAATCACATATGCTGCTGCTACTCTGTTTATTATCTATCCTGATTGCCTAGTCACTTTTACCCCTAACTACATGTACATATTTCCTCAATTACCTGCACATTGACTCGGTACCGGTACTCCTGGTATATAGCCTCACTATTGTGTTACTATTTTAAATTTTTAGTTGCTAACTTTCATACATTTTAACTCTGAGTTGTTGTCAGAATAAAGTCTACTACACCTGCTGTATTCGGAGCATGTGACAAATAAATGTTGATTTGACTTGACTACCATTGACCTAATGCTACTTGATTTCATAAACTTGAGCCAGCATGCTAGAGCAATAGTCTGCACCTAGCTACTTTATCATTTGAGTCCTAAAAGGGCACTCCAAGCTTTTGAAACAGTAAATGTATTATGAACACTGCAGCAATACAAATTAGAGTACACTAGAGTGTGAGAATGTTGTTATTGTACATGATGTTTTGTTTTGATGCTGTTACGCTACTTTGTAACTCTAACCTACAGCTGTTTGCACAGTCTCTGTTCTGCACTATATACTCACACTGTTACCATCATCAGAAAAAAGTCTGATTTGTGAGAATAAATCTGGTGTCAGAGATATCCTGTGTGTGTGTGGGTGTGTGGGTGTGTGTGTGTGTGGGTGTGTGGGTGTGTGTGGGTGTGTGTGGGTGTGTGGGTGCATGTATAATACCTGTTCTGCACCATGATCATGGCCATCCAGTCAGAGGGATAGACATGCTTCCCAATCAGATCCTTAAACAGTAGGAACGTCTCCATCAGAAAGTCCTGCAACAACACAGAGAGGGTGTGAGTATGGATGTGTTTATATGCGTGCAGATATGCGTGCGTGCTTGTGTACATTTGTGTGTGTTTGTATGTGTATGTGTATGTGTATGAGTATGTGCATGTGTATGTTTATGTGTATGTACACCCCCGGTCAAAAGTTTGGAATATTACTCATTCAATTTTCTTTATTTGCATTGTAGAATAAAAGTGAAGACATCAAAACTATGACATAACACATATGGAATCATGTAGATTCTTCAAGTAGCCACCCTTTGCATTGATGACAGCTTTGCACACTCATGGCATTCTCTCAACCAGCTTCATGAGGACCGCCACAGCAATGGAAAACCAATAAACACCTCTGCTTCAGAGGATAAGTTCATTAGAGTTACCAGCCCCAGATTGCAGCCCAAATAATTGCTTCACAGAGTTCAAGTAACAGACACATCTCAACATCAACTGTTCAGAGGAGACTGTGTGAATCAGGCCTTCATGGTCGAATTGCTGCAAAGAAACCACTACTAAAGGACACCAATAAGAAGAAGAGACTTGGTTAGGCCAAGAAACACAAGCAATGGACATTAGACCGGAGGAAACTTGTCATTTGGTCTGGAGTCCAAACTTGAGATTTTTGGTTCCAACCAAAATGGTTTGGGATGAGTCGGACCGCAGTGAAGGAAAAGCAGCCAACAAGTGCTCAGCATATGTCGGAACTCCTTCAAGCAAAAGCATTCCAGGTGAAGCTGGTCGAGAGAATGCCAAGAGTGTGCAAAGCTGTCATCAATGCAAAGGGTGGCTAATTGAAAAATCTCAAATATAAAATATAGTTTGATTTGTTTAACACTTTTTTGGTTACTACATGTTTCCATATGTGTTATGTCATAGTTTTGATGTCTTCACTTTTATTCTACAATGTAAAAAATGCAAATAAAGAAAAAACCCTTGAATGAGTAATATTCCAAACCTTTGACCGGGTGTGTGTGTGTGTGATGTCTCACCACTAGGTCTGTGGTTCCTGAGAAGGTCTCTAGGTATCGGGAATAGTGACTGTCATCCATCTGACTCAGAGTGGCCGTCATACAGGCCACCACCCTGGACTGAGAGAGAATGAGAGAATGAGAGAATGAGAGAGAGAGAGAGAGAGAGAGAGAGAGAGAGAGAGAGAGAGAGAGAGAGAGAGAGAGAGAGAGAGAGAGAGAGAGAGAGAGAGAGAGAGAGAGAGGGTAAGTAATGACACGTCCATCGTCAGAGTCAGCATTAATCATTATATTTCCACAAATCTAACAAAGATTGATTGTATTCCATCTAAATGGTCATCATGTAAAAGTTTATTTAAAAAAATTATACTTTTATTTTCGCAACTTGAATTACATTTATCAAAAAGTCATATACACTACATGCCCAAAAGTATGTGGACACTTGCTCGCCGAACATCTCATTCTAAAATCATGGGCATTAATATGGAGTTGTTCCCCCCTTTGCTGCTATAACAGCCTCCACTCTTCTAGGAAGGCTTTCCACTAGATGTTGGAACATTGCTGCGGGGACTTGCTTCCATTCAGCTGCAAGGACATTAGTCAGATCGGTCACTGATTTTAGGCGATAAAGCCTAGCTCGCTGTCGGCGTTCCAATTCATCCCAAAGGTGTTCAGTGGGGTTGAGGTCAGAGCTCTGTGCAGGCGAGTCAAGTTCTTCCACACCAATCTTGACAAACCATTTCTGTATGGACCTCGCTTTGTGCGCGGGGGCATTGCATTGCTGAAACAGGAAAGGCTTTTCCCCAAACTGTTGCCTCAAAGATGGAAGCACAGAATCGTCTGCAATGTCTTTGTATGCTGTAGCGTTAAGATTTCCCTTCACTGGAACTAAAGAGCCTGAACCATGAAAACAACCCCAGACCAGATTAACAGATTATTCCTCCTCTACCAAACATTTTAAATTAGCACTTGGACTGGTAGCGTTCTCCTGGCATCCACCAAAACCAGATTTGTCCGTCGGACTGCCAGATGCTGAAGCGTGATTCATCACTCCAGAGGACACGTTTCCTATGATGTCCAAAAAGTTTCACTTTTGATTCATCTGTCCATAGAACATTCTTTCAAGAGTCTTGATGATCATCCAGGTGCTTCCAGGTTCTTTTTGGCAAACTTGAGTCGACTTCTTGGAGAAATGGGTACTGTGTTCCACAGTAAGAACCTCATACCAACGGTCAAGCATTGGGATGGTAGTGTGATGGTTTGGGGATGCTTTGCTGCCTCAGGAACTTGACGACTTGCCATCATTGAAGGAACCATGAATTCTGCTCTGCATCAGAGAATTCTAAAGGAGAATGTCATGCCATTCGTCCATGAGCTGAAACTGAAGCACATCTAGGTAAAAATACGGTATGTCGTATTGGGACTTTTAGTTGGAAGGATGAAACTAATCAGAATGTTTAACAGCAACCTAATTCTGCAATCTCCCCTTTAAGATGGGTCTTCAAACTGGTTGAATCAACATTGTTTCAATGTAATCTCAACTAAATAATCAATGCAATGACGTTGAATCAACTTGGAAAACTGATTGGATTTGCAAAAAGTCATCAACGTAATTTTGTCTTTTTGTAACCAAACTTTGGTGAATTTTTTTGTTGATTTTACATTGAATTCACATTAGTTGACAACTCAACTAAATGTAAATCAAAACTAGACATTGAACTGACATCTGTGCACAGTGGGTTGCTGTGATGAGGCAGCACATAAAGGGTTAAACTCTCCACACAACAATTGCATCAGAGTGAGGAGAGGAGCAAAGACAGGAGAGAGAGGACAGTACAACCTTTCTGATCATCCCTCAATCATCTCCTCCTCCTCACATGTCCGTCTCTTTCCGCCCTCTCTCTCCTCTCTCCATAATTTCTCTCTCTGTCACCTTACTTTCCTGCATTCTAGTAATCTCTGCTCACCTCTCTCTCTCTCTATATATATATATATATATATATACATATATATATATATTATACACTGTCTTTATTGAACACACCGTGTAAACATTCACAGTGCAGGGTGGGAAAAGTATTTGAACCCTTGGATTTAATAACTGGTTGTGTCAGGCTCTGGCCATAGAGAAGCATAGGCTTCTCTATGTAGTTATGGTCAGAGTCTGACAGTGTCGTTCTTTTCTGTTTCTGTGTGGGGTTTGGGTTGGATCCCTAATTAGAGGCAGCTGCACAGCATTGTCTCTAATTAGGGATCCCATATATGTTGAGTCTGTCCTTCACTCTGGTGTGGGTCGTTGCGTTGTTGATGTTGTCGTTATATGTCGCAGTCACGGTGAAAGTAAGTGTGTTTTCTGTACGTCCGTTAATTAGTGTGTTTTGTTAACGTGACGTTTTTTCCCTATAGTGTTTGTTTTCGTTTTTGTATAGTTCGTCTCAGGTTTTGTTTATACATTGTTTTATTATACTATGTAAATAATAAATACTATGTCGAACTATTATCCCTGCGCTGCGCCTTGGTCTTTCCACACACACACACAATCGTGACAGGTTGACCCTCCTCAACCAAACGTTTTCTGTAGTTGCGGATAAGACCTGCACAACGGTCAGGAGGAATTTGGGACCATTCCTCTTAAAAAAATTGTTTCAGGTCAGCAATATTCTTGGGATGTCTGGTTTGAACCGCTCTCTTGAGGTCATGCCACAGCATCTCAATCGGGTTGAGGTCAGGACTCTGACTGGGCCACTCCAGAACAAGTATTTTCTTCTGTTGAAGCCATTGTGTTGTTGATTTACTTCTGTGTTTTGGGTCGTTGTCCTGTTGCATCACCCAACTTCTGTTGAGCTTCAATTGGCGGGCAGATAGCCTTACATTCTCCTGCAAAATGTCTTGATAAACTTGGGAATTCATTTTTCCGTTGATGATAGCAAGCTGTCCAGGCCCTGAGGCAGCAAAGCAGCCCCAAACCATGACGCTCCCTCCACCATACTTTACAGTTGGGATGAGGTTTTGATGTTGGTGTACAGTACCTTTTTTTCTCCACACATAGTGTTGTGTGTTCCTTCCAAACGACTCAACTTTAGTTTCATCTGTCCACGGAATATTTTGCCAGTAGCGCTGGTGGTCTTTTGCCAACTTCAGACGTGCAGCGATTATGTTTTTGAACTGCAGTGGCTTCTTCCGTGTTGTCCTCCGATGAACACCATTCTTGTTTAGTGTTTTACTTATCGTAGACTCGTCAACAGTTCCATGTTCCAGAGATTTCTGTAAGTCTTTAGCTGACACTCTAAGGTTCTTCTTAACCTCAATGAGCATTCTGAGCAGGGGTCTTGCAGTCATCTTTGCAGGATGACCACTTCTAAGGAGACTAGCAACAGTGCTGACATTTCTCCACTTATAGACCATTTGTCTTACCACCATGAACATCAAGGCTTTTAGAGATTCTTTTGTAACCCTTTCCAGATTTATGCAAGTCAACTATTCTTAATCTTAGGTCTTCTGAGATCTATTTTGTTCGAGGCATGGTTCACATCAGGCAATGCATCTTGTGAATAGCAAACTCAAATGTTGTGAGTGTTTTTTATAGGGCAGGGCAGCTCTAACCAACATCTCTAATCTCGTCTCATTGATTGGACTCCAGGTTAGCTGACTCTTGACTCCAATTAGCTTTTGGAGAAGTCATTAGCCTAGGCGTTCACATACTTTTTCCAACCTACACTGTGAATGTTTAAATTGTGTATTCAACATAGACAAGAAAAATATAATTATTTGTATGTTATTAGTTTAAGCACACTGTGTTTGTCTATTTTTGTGACTTATATGAAGATCAGATAAAATGTTACGACCAATTTATGCAGAAATCCAGGTAATTCTGAAGAGTTCACATACTTTTTCTTGCAATTGTATGTAGACATACTACACTTATCTCTATATATCTTTCTTTATCTCTCTCTGGTTGGTAGAGATGGAGTGACGGAGTAAGAGGGGATGGGGCCTGATAGATGAGAGAGGGGGAGCGGAGGAGTGCTAGAAGATGGATGGATATTTTCAGACGGAGAGAAGAGCGTTATCATTCATGAGGCTATTGGAGGTTTTTGCTGATAAAAATGGGAATGTGTGTGTGGTGCGTGTGTGAGATTGCGGGGGGCGATCGTCTAATGTCCTTTCACTCATTCCCTGACACTTGAATCGTGGTCTGTTTGTAGCCAAGTCATACCCATATACATTAAGTACATATACTATGTCACACAGATGTCGGTAGAGTCAGGTGTGTACACCACACACAAAGAAATATGCACGTGCATGCACACACAAACACATACACACATCAAAACGTGATGTGATACTACAGGAGGTTGGTGCCACCTTAATTGGGGAGAACGGGCTTGTGAGCGGAATCAGTGGAATGGTATCAATTACATCAAACACATGGTTTGCAGGTGTTTGTTGCCATTCCATTATCTCCGTTCCAGACATTATTATGAGCCGTCCTCCCCTCAGCAGCTTCCTGTGGAACACAAACAGATTTATATTCTACTGCTGTAAGGACATTGTTCTCTCATACCTCAGCCAGATCACTCAAGATTGACTCTGAAACTCGATGTCTTTTCATTTCCAGAGGACGTCGGGGAATGCCTTCAAAAACTAGGGGCAATGGTAAACGCTTTTACCATTGATTAGGCTTGAGTTTTCCTAGGGTGTTGTAGATGGGGTTGGTGGATGAGTGTAATCCCATGACTCTGGATCCAAAGGTTGTGTGTTCAATCCCAGTGGTAGACACAAGTTATTTTAAATTTTGTTTTTTACCCTGTACCATACCTTAAACATTAACTTAACCATTCGGAATAACACTATCTAAAACCCTAACCCTTAATGTCTAAATGTCACGTTTGAGCAACGGAACTATGCAGCAGGAGGAGCAAGCGAGGCTGTCAAAAACAGTTTGAAGTTTGACGTTTGGAGCAACCTCGAAATTTGACATTTGGATAAATGTGGATAAATGTCCGACTTTGAAGTCAAATTGGTAAAACTGTGATATGTTGTTGTATATCTACCCTGAGAGAAGAATTGCCTGGAGGGCTACCCTTTAGCAATCACCACAGGAGCATAGCATTTTCTCTAACACACAAAGCATAATCATCGTGACATATCAAAATATGCAGGCACATATTCATACCAGCCAGGTCGCTCAAGATTCACTGCAAAATTAGACATCCATCCAGGTAAGCATGACGTCAGGATATGTCGCCAAACCCGGCCACTAGAGGCAATGGTGAGTGCTACTACCATCAAGTGAGCTAGTCTGTATTAGATATATATGTATATCTGACCATTTTATAATAGATTGTGTGAAATAATTGTATTTTGCAAACCTGTCCGAACTCACTAATGCTCTTGTGGCTTAATGGAAGCCCCCTGCAGCAATGTTCCAACATCTAGTGGAAAGCCTTCCCAGAAGAGTGGAGGCTGTTATAGCAGCAAATGGTTGAGCAACTCCATATTAATGCCAATGATGTCGGAATGAGATGTTCGACGAGCAGGTGTCCACATACTTTTGGTAGCTACAGTGCCTTCAGAAAGTATTGTTCCACATTTTCTTGTTTTACAGCCTGCATTTAAAATTGATTAAATTGAGATTTGTTTGTCACGGGGCCTACACACAATACCCCATAATGTCAAAGTGGAATTTTGTTTTTCAAGATTTTCTAAAAATTCATTAAAAATGTCAATAAGTCAATAAGTATTTAACCCCTTTGTTATGGCAAGCTAAACAAGTTCAGGAGTACAATTTGCTTAACAAGTCACATAATAAGTTGCATGGACTCTATTTGTTAATGACTACCTCATCTCTGTAACCCACACATGCAATTATCTGTAAGGTCCCACAGTCGAGCAGTGAATTTCAAATTCAACATCAAAGACTAGGGAGGTTTTTCATTGTTTTGCAACGAAGGGCATCTATTTGTACATGGGTAAACCAAAAAAAAGCAGACATTGAATATCCCTTTGAGCATGGTGAAGTTATTAATTACACTTTGGATGGTGTATCAATACACCCAGTCACTACAAAGATAGTCGGCTTTCCAAATAGCACCAAAGGCATATTTGCACATCATCATCTGCACATTTATCACTCCAGTGTTAAAGCTGAATTGTAACTATTTCACCACTATGGCCTATTTATTGTCCTACTTCCCTCATCTAACTACATTTGCACTCACTGTATATAGATCTTCTATAGTGTCATTGACTGTACGTTTGTTTATTCTCATGTGTAACTCTGTGTTATTTTTTTGTCGCACTGCTTTTCTTTATCTTGAACTGGTCGCATTTGTAAATGACAACTAGTTCTCAACTGATCTACCTGGTTAAATAAAGGTGAAATTTAACTTTTTTTTTTTTTATACTGACGTCCTTCCTAACTCAGTTGCTGGAGAGGAAGGAAAACACTCAGGGATTTCACAATGAGGCCAATGGTGACTTTAAAACAGTTACAGAGTTTAAAGCTGTGATAAAACTGAGGATAAAAATATTCCAAAACATGCATCCTGTTTGCAACAAGGCACTAAAGTAATACTGCAAAAAATTTGGCAAAGAAATTCACTTTTTGTCCTGAATACAAAGCATTATGTTTGGTGCAAATCCAATACAACATATCACTGAGTACCAATCTTCATATATCAAGCATGGTGGTGGGTGCATCATGTTATGGGTATGCTTGTAATCGTTAAGGACTGGGGAGTTTTTCAGGATGACAAATAAACAGAATGGAGTTAAGCACAGGCAAAATCCAAGAAGAAAACCTGGTTCCACCAGACACTGGGAGATTAATTTACCTTTCAGCAGGACCATAACCTTAAACACAAAGCCAAATCTAAATTGGAGTTGCTTACCAAGAATACAGTGAATGTTCTTCAAAAGCCAAATACAGTTTTGAGTTAAATCTACATGGAAATCTATGGCTAGACCTGAAAATGATTGTCTAGCAATGATCAACAACCAATTTGACAGAACTTCAAGAATTTTGAAAATAATAAATGGGCAAATGTTGCACAATCTAGGTGTGTAAAGCTCTTAGAGACTTACTCAGAAAGACTCACAGCTGTAATCGCTGCCAAAGGTGCTTCTACAAAGTATTGACTTAGGGGTGTGAAAACTAGTTATTTCTGTATTTCATTTTAAATACATTTGTGTTTTTTTTAAACATGTTTTTGCTTTGTCGTTATGAGGTATTGTGTGTAGATGGGTAAGAGAAAAACAAATATTTTGAATTCAGGCTGTAACACAACACAATGTGGAATAAGTCAAGTGGTATGAATACTTTCTGAAGCCACTGTAGATAAGTTTAGCAAGATAGCTAGCTAAGGTTAGCATGCTAGCTAGCTACACTGACAGCTGTCAGTTCCCTATTTGTTGATTTATCTCCACTCCATGTGGAAATCACCACATCGTTCTTTCCCACTTCAATTTGTGAATATGTATAAGTAGCCTGCGCCATTCTTTGGAGGTGGAACCTAATCGAGTATTTACACTCTAGGGCAAGAATTATGTCAATATAGGGGATGGCATCGCCCTCTGGTGGGCGCCTTCAGAATTAATGTCTAAAAATGTGACGTTTATGGACAAGGGTTTGGACGTCTGACTCTGCAGTGAGACTGTGAGAGCTTGTTGATTCAGACACACACACACACACACTCAGACACACAGAAAGACAGAACCACACACATAGAGACAGACACAGACACACACACACACATTAAGACAGCGTCTCTGTGGGTAATGGTGGTTACATAAAGCTTTAATTAGGAAGTGATATTTCAGCTCTATGAGTAGCACGCTGCTTATCCCTCCATCTCTCCGTGGTAGAACATGACACCAGACACCCTGTCAAGATCCGACCTCTTTCATCTCTCCTCCTCCTTTCTTCCATCGCTCCATCCCTCCCCTCCCCACCCCACCCCTCATCCGTCTGAACTTAAAAAAAGGTTGTGTGCTGTTTGTGTTTACTATGACACTGCTGCCAACCAGAATGCCTGATGGGCCCCAAGAGTCAATTTCAAACACAGATAACTCAGCTCAACTTCTAGATCTCTCTCTCTCTCTCTCTCTCTCGCTCTCTCCTTCTCCCTCTCTGACAGTGTTCAAGTGAGAACGGCTGATCACTAATAGTATTATCAACAGGATAAACTACACGCCAACACACGCACGCACGCACACACACACACACACACGAAGACACAGACACAAACGTAACAGAGGCAGAGCGAGAGCACAAACAAACAAGTATTGAGTTCACTACATATTGATGGTCTATCCTAGATACAGCAGACGAGGGGGAGGGTTGGGGCCAGTAGTTCATTGGCTTAATTCACTATAATTGGTGTTCTCTGAGAAATTAACACTGTCCTCAATCTCTTTACCCAACCTCCAAAACACACACACACACACACACACACACACACACACACACACACACACACACACACACAGCTCTAGTCCTGTCCAGGGTCTTATGTAACTGCCAAGAGATTATTGAAAAAGCAGGACACAGATGCTCGGCTGGGGATTTTGCTACCTACCTCCCTCCCTCCTCCCTTTCTCATCCTCTTTCTCTCCATTCATCTGTCCGTCTCCAGCCCCCATTACCTCCTTTCTCTTTAATAGAACTAAAATCGAAGACAGATTTCAGCAGGACAGCAGAGAGGTCGCTCAAGATCTGCTTTGAAATCCGACGTCGGTCCAGGTACCCAGGACGTCGGGAGATGCCTTCAAAAACCGGCCGTTAGGGGCAACGGTGAGCACTATTACCATCAAGTAGGCTTGGGTTTTGCTAGGGCGCTGTGAATGGGGGTGGTGGATGGGCGTAAGCCACGAGCTCCGGCTCAGAGGGTCGCGTGTATAATCCCAGTGATAGGCACTCGTTTTATTGTATTTTTAATCTAACCCTTTCTTAAACCTTAACTTAACCATTCAGAATGAATGCCTAAACTTAGCCTTTGAATTGTTTTTGTTTGAACCCTATAGCAAACCTTAACTCTTAACTTAACCATTCGGAATTAGTGCCTAAACTTAACCAGCCGCAAAGCGCCGGTAACAGCTGCAGGAGGAGGAGCATCCTAGGGTCCTAAACACCAACAAATTGGACATTTAGAGCAACTTCGAAATTTTGTCAGTAGAGAAGAACATATCTTAAGCAAAACAGATCCACACAAAATAAAACAACTACACCTAACAATGACAGACAGACAGGCAGGCAGGCAGGCAGGCAGGCAGGCAGGCAGGCAGGCAGGCAGGCAGGCAGGCAGGCAGGCAGGCAGGCAGGCAGGCAGGCAGGCAGGCAGGCAGGCAGGCAGGCAGGCAGGCAGGCAGGCAGGCAGGCAGGCAGGCAGGAAATAGAAGCAGACAGAGAAACTGACAGGGAAACAGGCAGAAGACATTAATACAGAGACCGAGACAAATGTGTGCACTAACACAAAGAGAGAGAGAGACACACACACAAATGTTATGTTAGACTGACAGTCATGCACCGAGACATGCAATCAACCGCACTGCAGGACAGAAGCGGCCCTTCTTGTAATTGAATTACCTCTGCCACATTCTCTCTTTTTTCTCTCCTCTCTCCCTCTTTCTCTTTCCCTCCCTCAGGTGAGAAGTGCTTATTTTACTGTGATCCTTTATTTTTCATCTTTCTAAAATATATTTTAAAACGAGTCAGTTAGCTGCCTGTGGCTTTAGAAGAACACACACGTGAACATGCATAAACACACATTCTTCTTTGACACCTGGGGTTTTGTTTAATGAAGGAGGATGGGGCAGAGTTACAGTGTTACAGAGATGTAAAGTACTTCACTAAAAATACTCTAAAGTACTACTTGTAGGTTTTTCGGGTATCTGTACTTTACTATTTATATTTTTGACAACTTTTACTTTTACTTCACTACATTCCTAAAGAAAATACTGTACTTTTTACTCAATTTTCCTGACAAACCAAAGTACTCGTTACATTTTGAATGCTTAGCAGGACAGGAAAATTGTGAAATTCATGCACTTAACAAGAGAACATCCCTGGTCATCCCTACTGCCTATGGTCTGGCGGACTCACTAAACACAAATGAGTGTTGGAGTGTGACCCTGGCTATTCGTAAATTTAAGAAAACAAGAAAATTGTGCCATTTGCTTTGCTTAATATAAGGAATTTGAAATTATTGATACTTTTACTTCTACTTCCACTTTAGCAATTACTTGTACTTTCGATACTTAAGTAAATTTAAAACCAAATACTTTTAGACTTTTACTCAAGTACTATTTTACTGGGAGACCTGAGTAACTTTCTATTAAGGCATCTATACTGACAATTGGGTACTTTTTCCAGGATAGGATAGGAGCAGTGTAATTAGGTGGTGTGTTTCCATGTCAGTGTACTGATTAGACAGATCAGTGAGTTCACAACGTCTCTCCGTCAGGTACGAAGAGATCTAACAAGCCCATTTCTAACAACCCCAGCTAACACCCTGAGATACAGAACCAGAGAGGGAGGAAGGGAGGGATGGATGGGGGAGGAGAGAGGAAGAAGGTAACGACAGGGAGAGAGATGAGAAAAATCGGAATTAAATGTAGACACATTAGCCTAAAACTACATCTCCACTCCTCCTTACCTCCTCCCTCCCTCGTTCCCTCTGACCTCGTCTTGCAGTAAAACTACATCCCTCATCTCCACTCCTCCTTACCTCCTCCCTCCCTCCCTCGTTCCCTCTGTCCTCGTCTTGCAGTAAAACTACATCCCTCATCTCTACTCCTCCTTACCTCCTCCCTCCCTCCCTCGTTCCCTCTGACCTCGTCTTGCAGTAAAACTACATCCCTCATCTCCACTCCTCCTTACCTCCTCCCTCCCTCGTTCCCTCTGACCTCGTCTTGCAGTAAAACTACATCCCTCATCTCCACTCCTCCTTACCTCCTCCCTCCCTCCCTCGTTCCCTCTGACCTCGTCTTGCAGTAAAACTACATCCCTCATCTCCACTCCTCCTTACCTCCTCCCTCCCTCCCTCGTTCCCTCTGACCTCGTCTTGCAGTAAAACTACATCCCTCATCTCCACTCCTCCTTACCTCCTCCCTCCCTCGTTCCCTCTGTCCTCGTCTTGCAGTAATGTGGTCCTTTTCTCATCACAACATCCTCCGAATCAAATTACAGAGAGCTTAGAGAGAGCAAACACTCATCGCCCTCCTCACCGTGCAGTATGTGTGCGTTTGTCTACGTGTCAGATTCCGCTCACAGATAACGTAAAGGTGTATTGCAATTATTGTGTATTGGGGGTGATTTACATTTCTTTAAACCTTTTTTTAATTTAACCTTTATTTTTACAGGGAAGCCATACTGAGACTAGGGTCTCTTTTGCATATGAGACCTGCACATTAATACATCAAACACATACAATATACAAAACTACTAAACATATTAAGAAAAACAGACACATTTATCAACATAGAGGTCTCTGAAATGACCAAGGGGTACCAGAATATAGAGCTTTGTAAGTCGTTCCATATGAAGGGCACAACAAAAACTAAAAACAGCTTTACCCACCTCTGTGGAGACCGAAGGGGCCACCAGTATTATCTAAGCTTGAGACCGGTTTTTGTCATTTGTAAGTCTAAATTGAATTCATGATGATAGATACATAGGAAGTATCAAACACAAGAAAATGCTGCTCTCCTTACATACAAAGAAGCCCAACCCACTTTTTGATACAAAACACAATGGTGAGTTCTATAACCATCACCAGTAATAAAACAAGGGCCCAATGGAAAGCAGCATCTAGTGGTTTAAATGTTGCTGCATGCATGTAGATAATATCCCCATAATCTAGAATAGACATAAAAAGTGTCTTGGACAATTTCCTATTAACAAAAGCATTGTTTCTGTAAAAGAAACCAACCTTGAACTTCAACTTCTTCACCAGCTCAATTACGTGTTTTTTTTTTTATTACAGTTTGTCATCAAGCCAGATACCAAGATATTTGTAGGAAGGAACTCGCTCAATTTGTGTACCATTCAACATAGTCATTACAAATTCCTTTAAATCTGGGTTATGGGACTGTATTTTGTTTTGTTTGCATTTAGCACTAACTTTAGATCTAATAGTGACCTCTGCAGTGCTTGACAATCAGACCGTGAAAAGGCTTGGCCAACCGATGGAGGGATGGAATACAACACAGTATCATCTGCATACAAATTAATCTATATTTTTTTACAGCATTACCAATGTTATTTATATAGATTGTAACACACACACACACACGCACACGCGCACACAGATACTCCCCTGCTCATCTCAGCAGAGATCAATTGAAACTCGACACAAGGTGAGTCGACAACTTCTGTGTCGCATACATCACTGGTTATTTTTAGTAGGGGTCAGAACATTCAGATGCACACTTTATCAGGGGACATCCAAGGGAACGCACACACAGACTCATAACACCCCAATTTATCACTGATTATACAAGGGAATGTCAAAAAAGAGAAAGTCGTTCAATAAAAACACGCAAAAACATGCACCATTAAACAATCAGAAAAACAAGCAGACCTCTCTCTTTTCTTCCCTCTATCTCTCTCTCCATGAGTGTTGAGATGTCCCTCCCCAGTGGCTAAACTGCTGATGTATGTATCTCTTCTTTCAGATTTGAAATCCATTCTAACTCTTTTCACACGCTCCCTTCACAAGTCACCTCTCTCTAACTTGCACTTGTGAATGAGAGAGACTGAGCGAGAGGGAGGGCGAGAAACAGAGGAAGGAGCGGAGAGAAAGAGCAAGGGGGAGTCCTAAATAGCATCTCAGACACTTGAGACCCAGAAACAGAGAATAGAGAGAGAGGGAGAGCGAGAGAAGGGGGGGGGGGGGGAGTAAGTGGGACAGTAAGACAAGTACAGACAGAATGACATCAGTAATAGAGCATGTAACACAGACTGAGATATCGATATACGGTAGATAGGTGTACAGTGCATTTGTAAAGATTTCATACCCTTTCAGTTTTCCACATTTTGTTACGTTACAGGCTTATTCTAAAATTTATTAAATTGTTTTTGTCCCTCATCAACACCCTATAACCTGTATTTAGGGAGTTTCTCCCATTCTTCTCTGCAGATCCTCTCAAGCTCTGTCAGGTTGGATGGGGAGCGTCACTGCACAGCTGTTTTCAGGTTTCTCCAGAGATGTTAGATCGGGTTCAAGTCCGGGCTCTGGCTGGGCCACTCAAGGACATTCAGAGACTTGTCCCAAAGCCACTACTGCATTGTCTTGGCTGTGTGCTTCGGGTTGTTGTCCTGTTGGAAGGTGAACCTTTGCCCCGAGTCTGAGGTCCTTAGTGCTCTGGAGCAGATTTTAACTACACTTTGCTCCGTTCATCTTTCCCTCGATCCTGACTAGTCTCCCAGTCCCTGCCAATGAAAAACATCCCCACAGCATGATGCTGCCACCACCATGCGTCACCGTATGGATGGTGTCAAGTTTCCTCCGGATGTGACGCTTGGCATTCAAGCCAAATAGTTCAATCTTGGTTTCATCAGACCAGAGAATCTTGTTTTTCATGGTTTGAGAGTCTTCAGGGGCCTTTTGGAAAACTCCAAGCGGACTGTCATGTGCCTTTTACTGAGGAGTGGCTTGCGTCTGGCCACTCTACCAACAAGGAGTACCTCCAAAGAGGAACTCTGGAGCTCTGTCAGAGTGACCATCGGGTTCTTGGTCACCACGCTGACCATGGCTCTTCTCCCCCAATTGCTCAGTTTGGCCGGGCGGAAGAGTCTTGGTGGTTCCAAACTTCTTCCATTTAAGAATGATGGAGGCCATTGTGTTCTTGAGGACCTTCAATGCTGCAGACATTTTTTTGTACCCTTCCCCAGATCTGTGCCTCGACGCAATCCTGTCTCTGAGCTCTACGGACAATTCCTTCGACCTCATGGGTTGGCTTTTGCTCTGACATGTACTGCCAACTGTGGGACCTTATATAGACAGGTGTGTGCATTTCCAAATCATGTCCAATCAGTTGAATTTACCACAGGTGGACTCCAATCAAGTGGTAGAAACATCTCAAGGATGATCAATGGAAATAGGATGAAGCTGAGTTCAATTTCGAATATCATAGCAAATGGTCTGAATACTACATTTACAATGTTTTTTATATACATTTGTAAAAAAAAAAAAAAAAACTGTTTTCACTTTGTCATTATTGGTTATTGTGTGTAGATTGATGAGGAAAATGTTTTATTTATTCAATTTTAGAATAAGGCTGTAACCTAACAAAATGTGGAAAAAGTGAAGGGGTCTGAATACTTTACGAATGCACTGTAGATAAATATAGATATAGTAAGATATAAATATAGATAGATATAGCAAGATAGATATAGACAACTATAGATAGATATAGAGAGATATAGATAGATATAGATATAGTAAGATATAGATATAGATAGATATAGAGAGATATAGATATAGATATAGTAAAATATAGATAGATATAGATATAAATATAGATATAGTAAGATATAGATATAGAAAGATAGATATAGACAAGTATAGATAGATATAGATATAGTAAGATATAGATAGATATAGATAGATATAGAGAGATATAGCTATAGATATAGTAAGATTTAGACATATATAGATATAGATAGATATTGATATATATAAATATGGATATAGTAAGATATAGATATAGATAGATATAGATATAGTAAGATATAGATATAGATAGATATAAATATAGATATAGTAAGATATAGATAAATATAGATATAGATAGATATAGACAAGTATAGATAGCTATAGATAGAAAGATATAGACAAGTATAGATAGATATAAATATAGATATAGTAAGATATAGATATATATATAAATAAATATAGCTATAGAAAGATAGATATAGACAAGTATAGATAGATATAGATAGATATTGATATATATAGATATGGATATAGTAAGATATAGATATAGATAGATATAGCTATAGTAAGATATAGATAGATATAGATAGATATTGATATATATAGATATGGATATATTAAGATATAGATATAGATAGATATATATATATATATATAGTAAGATATATATATATATATATATATATATATATAGATAAATATAGATATAGATAGATATAGAAAGATAGATATAGACAAGTATAGATAGATAGATATAGATAGATATTGATATATATAGATATGGATATAGTAAGATATAGATAGATATAGAAAGATATAGATAGATATAGATAGACATTGATATATATAGATATGGATATAGTAAGATATAGATATAGATAGATATTGATATATATAGATATGGATATAGTAAGATATAGATATAGATAGATATAGCTATAGTAAGATATAGATAGATATAGATAGATATTGATATATATAGATATGGATATAGTAAGATATAGATATAGATAGATATATATATAGATATAGTAAGATATATATATATATATATATATATATATATATATATATAGATAAATATAGATATAGATAGATATAGAAAGATAGATATAGACAAGTATAGATAGATAGATATAGATAGATATTGATATATATAGATATGGATATAGTAAGATATAGATAGATATAGAAAGATATAGATAGATATAGATAGACATTGATATATACAGCGGGTGAAATAAGTATTGAACACGTCACCATTTTTCTCAGTAAATATATTTCCAAAGGTGCTATTGACATTAAATGTTCACCAGATGTTGGTAACAACCCAAGTAACCCATACATACAAAGAAACCAAAACAAATAAGATCAGAAATTAAGTTATGTGTAATAATGTGAAATGACACAGGGAAAAAGTATTGAACACACTTACTGATATTTATTTAATACTTTGTACAAAAGCCTTTGTTGATAATGACAGCTTCAAGACGCCTCCTGTATGGAGAAACTAGTAGCATGCATTGCTCTGGTGTGATTTTGGCCCATTCTTCCACACAAACAGTCTTCAAATCTTGAAGGTTCCGTGGGCCTCTTCTATGAATCTTGATCTTCAGTTCTTTCCATAGATTTTCAATGGGATTTAAGTCAGGTGATTGGCTGGGCTATTCTAGCAGCTTTATCTACTTTCTTTGAAACAAATTGAGAGTTTCCTTGGCTGTGTGATTGGGATCATTGTCTTGCTGAAATGTCCACCCTCGTTTCATCTTCATCATCCTGGTAGATGGCAGTAGATTTTTGTCAAGAATGTCTCGGTAAATTTGCCCATTCATCCTTCCTTCAATTATGTTTGCCAGTACCATTTGCTGAAAAGCAGCACCATGATGTTCCCACCTCCAAACTTCACTGTTGGTATGGTCTTTTTAGGGTGCAGTGCCATTTCTCCTCCAAACATGGTGTGTATTATGACATCCAAACAGTTCAATTTTGCTCTCATCTGACCACACTATATTCTCCCTGTATTTTACTGGCTTTTCCAAATGTTATGCAGCAAACTTTAAACGAGCAGCTTCAACCAACTTTTTTTTCAGCAATGGAGTCTTGCGTGGTGAGCGTGCATACAGGCCATGGCGGTGGAGTGCATTACTTGCTGTTTTCTTTGAGACAACAGTACCTGCTGATTGCAGGTCTTTTTGAAGCTCTCCACAAGTGGTCCTTGGCTCTTGGACAACTCTTCTGATTATTCTTTTCACTCCTCTGTCAGAAATCTTGCGAGGAGCACCTGGTCGAGGCAAATTTATGGTGAAATGATTGTCTTTCCACTTCCGTATTACGGCCCCAACAGTGATCACTGTAACATTCAGAAGCTTAGAAATGCGCCTATAACCAATGCCATCATTATGTTTTGCAACAATTAGGTTGCGAAGGTCTTGAGACAGCTCTTTGCTTTTACCCATCATGAGATGTGTCTTGTGTGACACCTTGGCAATGAGACCTTTTTGTAGGCCATCAGTTGGGACTGAACCAGCTGATATTAATTTGCACTGACGGGGCTGGATTGCTTTTTAATTCCTGATAGTTTTCATCTGTTGCTTTCCATGCCTTTTTGCACCTCCCTTTCTTCATGTGTTCAATACTTTTTCCCTGTGTCATTTCACATTATTACACATAACTTAATTTCTGAATTTATTTGTTTTGGTTTCTTTGTATGTATGGACTACTTGGGTTGTTACCAACATCTGGTGAAAATGTCATGTCATTAGCACCTTTGGAAATATATTTACTGAGAAAAATGGTGACGTGTTCAATACTTATTTCACCCGCTGTATAGATATGGATATAGTAACATATAGATATATATAGATATTGATATATATAGATATGGATATAGTAAGATATAGATATAGATAGATATAGCTATAGTAAGATATAGATAGATATAGATAGATATTGATATATATAGATATGGATATAGTAAGATATAGATATAGATAGATATAGAGAGATATAGATAGATATAGATATAGATAGATATAGAGAGATATAGATATAGACAAGTATAGATAGATATAGATAGATATAGGTAGATAGAGAATGGGAGAGGTACCAAAGAGTATGCAAGGAATCAATAAATAGAGAGGTCGAGGTGTGTGTGAGTGTGTGTGCATACCCACGTGTGTGTGAGTGTGTGTGCATACCCACGTGTGTGTGAGTGCATGTGTGTGGATGTGCCTGTATTTGTGTGTCAGTGTCGGGGCCAATTCTGAGTTGCAAATTGGTGTTTAATTTCAATTAAATTTCAAGATTTGAATTTGAATTATAGGAAGTAGAAATTAATAATTTGTTCCATACATCATAACGCATGTTTATTTTTAAAAAATAATTTTCTAGAAACGTTTCTTTTTTTTTAACTCATACTCCTAAAAATTGTTTCGGAAATATTCTAAGATTATTTTGTAGGTTAATATCTAATATTTAATTTACATATCAAAAAAATAATAAAATAAATATATGCATTTTCCAGAATGATTTAGATCAAACACTCCAGAATGGAAGGATGGAACAGAATGGAACAACCTACCATTTCATGACAAAATACTAACTAAATACTATTTGACATCATTGAGTAATAATCAAAACCAAATATTAAAAATATTATCTGTATTCTAGAATAAGTATTTGTAATGAGACTCATACTGTATGTTTCATGTCTCAGTTGAATTTCCGTCAATAGGTTTGAATTAAATCCCTTTAATTACAATTAAATTCAAATGCTGCTTCCTGTGGGGTTGGCCAATTCAAATAACATAGGTTGAATTGAATTAAATTCAGAAGTGAATCCAACCCTGGTGTGTGTGTTTGTGTGTCTGTATGTGTGTTTGTGTGTTTATGTGTGAGTGTATCAACACCACTGGCCAGTGTTCCAGGTGCTGCCAAACTTTCCCCTGGTCGGCTCAGGTCTCGTCGGGTCTGGTACAGCAGATACAACCAGGGAAAACACTCTGGATTAACACAGGAGATAGGGACAGAGAGACAGAGAAAGGAGAGAAAGAGACTGTGAGAGAGAAAGAGAGAGAGATAAAGAGAAAGAGAGAGAGGGGGAGGAAAGAGAGTGAGAGAGAGGGAGAGAGAGAGAGAGAGAGAGAGAGAGAGAGAGAGAGAGAGAGAGAGAGAGAGAGAGAGAGAGAGAGAGAGAGAGAGAGAGAAGGGGAGGAAAGAGAGAGAGAAGCAGAGGATCAGTTAGCGCCGTGGAGCACGGGAGTCAGCAACATCGACAGAGAGAGAGAAAGAGAGTGACAGAGGGGGAGAAGGAGACTGAGACAGACGACTAACTGGAGGCGTGAGAGAGAGAAAGGAGGAGAGGAGAGAAAGGAGAAGTGTGGATGGGAGCAGAGGAAGAGCGTAGAAAGGAGAGGAGGTGAGTGAATAAGGACAGTAGTAATAGATGAGAGAACCTTCATTACACAGCACACACACACTGACAGGCACACCTGTGTTTGTGTTGTTGTAGTTAGTGCTTGTATGTTAGGGCTTGTGTGATTGTCAGGTAGTGGTGGGTTTGTGTTGCCAGGCAGAATGTGTTGCTACTTGACCCCCTCAATCATTGAGAGTGACTTTGATCCTGCAAGGGTGTGTGAATGTGTGACGCTGTGTGTGTGTGTGTGTGTGTTTGGTGTGTGTGTGGTGTGTGTGTGTGTGTGTTTATACTGTCCTTTGTGATTGTGGTGTACTGTGGCAGGTGAGTAATCCCATCCATCTGTCACTCTAGGCTTTGACACAGTCTGTTACGGCATGCTATGTGTGTGTGTGTGTGTGTTCTCCTATATAAAGCCCAATGAACTCAGCTTTAGTGAATAGCTCAAAGCACAAAGCTGTCCCCGAGTGTATTACTGCAGATACTCTATTTTCCTACAATTTATGTTCACACAAATCTAAGCTGTCTTTGTTGTTTATGCAGAATAAGAGTGTGTAAGCTGCATAGGGCACGTGTACCCATACGTTTGAGTGTGCGTGTGTGTGTGTGTGTGTGCATGTGTGTAGAAGGTTAAGTTTAGGCATTATATTAATTAATGTGCATGTTCACTGTTCCCTTTTACCCACCCCAGTTGCCTCCTTCAGTGCTCTGGGTTCTAACACAGAGGCCTGGTCACGCGCTGCTGGAAAGTAAACACGTATAGGTAGACACACATATACAAATAGACAGATAGAGGAGAGTAGCCAGGTTGCTCAAGATCCACTGCGAAACCCGACGTCCGTCCAGGTACCCAGGACGTCGGGAGATTTCTGAAAAAACGGCCACTAGCTCCGAGGGCCACGTCTCCAGGCTTAGGCCACTAGCTCCGAGGGCCACGTCTCCAGGCTTAGGCCACTAGCTCCGAGGGCCACGTCTCCAGGCTTAGGCACATGCTTTTTTGTGTTTGAATTAATGCCTAAACGTAACCTTCAAATGTGTACGTTTATAGGCAAACGTCGGATTCTGCAGTGAGACTGAGAGCTAATTGATGTAGAAACAGACAGACAGATTAGACAGACAGCACTGATAGAGGAGAGAAGGGATAGAGGGATAGAGACAGACAGACAGACAGACAGACAGACACAGACAGACAGACAGACAGACAGACAGACAGACAGACAGACAGACAGACAGACAGACAGACAGACAGACAGACAGACAGACAGACAGACAGACAGACAGACAGACAGACAGACAGGCAGGCAGGCAGGCAGGCAGCACTGAGAGAGGAGAGAAGGGATAGAGACAGACAGACAGACAGACAGACAGACAGACAGACAGACAGACAGACAGACAGACAGACAGACAGACAGACAGACAGACAGACAGACAGACAGCACACAGAGAGAGGAGAGGAGCGAGTGATTTAGAGAGATATCAAGTGAGCTAGAGAGACTGTGATGGTTAATCTATAGGTTATGACAAATAAATGTATTTAGACTGAAGAGTATCTCTGGAGAGGAGAGAGGAAAGAGAGAGTTAGAGAAACAGAACGGGGAGGGTGACAGATAGGGTGAGAGACAAAAGGAGGTGAGAGAAAGATAGAGGAAGGAGAAAAGCAAAGAAATGGTGAGAAATATATACTTTATATATATATATATATATATATATAGAGAGAGAGAGAGAGAGAGAGTGTGTGTACAGTATGTGTGTGTGTGTTCATGTGTGCGTGCGTTCGAGTGTGTTTGTGTTCATCCGTGCGTGCGTGCGTGTGTTTGTGTTCATGTGTATGTGCGTGCGTGCGTGCATACATGCGTGTGTGTGTGTGTGTGTTGTCACACCAGTGACAGAGTGAGAGACCACAGAGACCCAGACACCCTGATTATCAGACAGACAGAAAGGAAGGAAGGACAGACTGACATGTGTGCTAATGATATAGGGACGAAAGACAGCGATGGCATGGAGGGTCAGGTTGATGGAGAGACGAGAGAGGAGGTATAGACTGATGTTTAATGATAGAGTGATGGGAGAGTGAAACACAGGGAGAGATGGAGAAGAGAGAGACAGTGAGTGATGGGAAAGAGCGAGACAGTGAGTGATGGGGAAGAGAGAGATGGTACAGAGGAAAGAAACGTGGAGAATATTTATAGAAAAAAGGGAAAACAAATAAAGGAGGGAGTAACTGGAGATAATGGAGGATGAGGAGGAGGGAGGAAATTAGGAGGTGATAAGAAGAGGAGAACAGAGGAAGTACAGAAAAATAAGTCTGAATAGAGACAATAGTATTGAATACGTGCTACACTTCACTACCCCTCCAGTTGTGTGTGTGTGTGTGTGTGTGTGTGTGTGTGTGTGTGTGTGGGTTTCTCCTGTTAGCCCCAAAGCTAAAGAATCACAAAGACACAAGTACACTGAACAAAAATGTAAAAAGTGTTGGTCCCATGTTACGTGAGCTGAAATAAAAGATCCCAGACATTTTTCATACGCACAAGAAGCATATTTCTCTCAAATTTTGTGCACAAATTTGTTTACATCCCTGTTAGTGAGCATTTCTCCTTTGCCAAGATAATTCGTCCACCTGACAGGTGTGGCACATCAAGAAGCTGATTATACAGCATGATCATTACACAGGCCACTCTAAAATGTGCAGTTTTGTCACACAACACAATGCCACAGATGTCTCAAGTTTTGAGGGAGCGTGCAATTGGCATGTTGACTGCAGGAATGTCCACCAGAGCTGTTACCAGAGACCTTGAATGTGCATTTTCTCTAGCATAAGCCGCCTCCAACGTCGTTTTAGAGAATTTGGCAGTACGTCCAACCGGCCTCACAACAGTTGTAAACGTATCGCTAACCCTACGTCAGAGACATATACACTACAGTGTCCTGTTAGTAGGCGAGAGCTAGGTTTGATTACTGTGCAGTAAAGCATCCCTCAAACACACACACACACACACACACACACACACACACACACACACACACACACACACACACACTAGCCGCCAACCGAAGGGTAAAACATTCGGCTCGCCTTGAGATGACAGGGGACTCGATTCACTGGAGCATTCAGCTCATTGTAATCACAGCCAGGACACACACAGTGTCACACACTCACTGTCAAACACACACACACACACACACACACACTTTGTCTGATCATCACTGTCCTGACACAGTGTCTCAGTGACTTGACACATACTCAAAACTTTTTTTGTTAGATGCCTACAGGCCATTGTGTTAAAAAGGTATTTTTCAGAAGCTCCCAAAGTGTTTGAAGCTGAGGCAATGTTTTTACCATTATGGCTATGTACTTCACACTTTCTATTTATCACTCTCGCTGTGTGTGTAAGTGTGTGTGTGTGTGTGTGTGTGTGTGTGTGTGTGTGTGTGTGTGTGTGTGTGTGTGTGTGTGTGTGTGCCTGATGCTTTAACTAAAGCTTCTCCCCCCTCTCTCGCTTTTTCAGTCTGGCCTCTCTCTCAACTGTTCTCTTCACTTTTCCACACACACACACACACTCTCTCTCAGATCTCTCACATCTCATCAGTGATTGTTCCCTTCACCGAAAACATCCCCTTTATCCTCCTATCCTCTGCTATCCTGCATAGTACTCCCTCCATATCCCCTCTACCCTCCACTGTGGTTTATCCTTCTATCCTCTGCTATCCTGCATAGTACTCCCTCCATATCCCATCTATCCTCCACTGTGGTTTATCCTCCTATCCTCTGCTATCCTGCATAGTACTCCCTCCATATCCCCTCTATCCTCCACTGTGCTTTGTCCCCTCCCTTTCTCCTCGGTGCAAATTCTCTTTTGCTTCAGTACCTCCTTCAGTACCTCCTTCAGTACCTCCTTCTCCTGCGTCTCCTTACTCATTCCCTGCACAGGATGACTCAATCTACAACACAGGATGTGTCTCAGTAAAGAGCATACATGTCAACGTCTGCCCAGTGTGTGTGTGTGTGTGTGTGTGTGTGTGTGTGTGTGTGTGTGTGTGTGTGTGTGTGTGTGTGTGTGTGTGTGTGTGTTAGAGAGAAAGATATAAATAAATAAAACACTAGAGAAGCCGATCTTATCCTCATTCACACATTTTTGTTACGTTACAGCCTTAATCTAAAATGTATGAAATACTTTTTTCCCCTCATCAATTTACATGAGTAGTCAAATTTTTTGCTACGAGACTCGGATTCAGATTCAGATTAAGATGAAGTTCATCATCCCACCAGGGGGAAATTAATTTGCTCATGTGCTTAAAAAGACAGTACATAAAACATAAAAACACAGAAAATACACATAAAAATTCATAACAAATGCTATAGCGACACATTTAAAGATGAAGTGCAATATGCTGTATACTGGAAGGACCAACAGACTATCTATTATACAGCCTAACGGCTGTTGGAGTAAAATAGTCCCCATATCTATCTGTTTTGATGTTCTTTTGAAGAAGTCTCTGTCCCCTTGTCCTGCTGCTGCTGTAACTGAGTTTTTAGTGAAGCAGATGGGTACTGTCCCGTAAAGTTTTAGGAGGATGAGTTTTGTGTACAGGTTGGAGGCTGGTTCTTGATCGATACCAATTATCCTTCCCGCCGTCTTTACCAAGCGCTGAAGCTTGACTTGGTCTTGACCAAAGGACAGCACACTCCGCAAGAGATATTTATAGAACATTAGATACGGCGGTCGACATTGAAATGGTTCAGTTTGCGAAAAAAGAAAAAAAACATTCTCTGTTGCAATTTCTTTATCTTTGCAAAGGCACGGTCATTGAATTTCTATTTATTGTCTATTTTAATTACCAGGTATTTATATGTGGTCACTCTATTGACTGATTCCTCATTGAGCATCGTAGGGGGTAGTTAATCCCACAACAGCGGTGTCATCTGCATATTTAAAGCATTTGTGGGCTGAGTCGGAGGCTTGACAATCGTTTGTGTACAGTGTGTACAGTATCGGGGAAAGTACTCAACCTTGAGGGACTCCCGTATTCACCGTTCTAGATGTAGAGATGGAGGAGTTAAACTTCACTTGTTGAGTACGGTTCACAAGGAAACTATTAATCCACTCGATCAGTTGAGAGTTGACACCCAAATTCACCAGTTTATCCACCAGTAGGTGGGGTTGGATGGTGTTAAATGCACTACTGAAGTCAATAAATACAATTTTCACTAGGCAATTTGCATTTTCTAAACGTTTGTAGATATTGTTCAGCATGACCAGTAACGCATCATGAACACCCCTGGAGGCATGGTAGGCAAATTAGTTTGGATCTAATTGGGATTTTGTAGGTTCCGATGTCAGGGGTACAGGGTGTAAATCGTTATTTTCTTTTGGCTTGCTGTTTTTAAGTACTAGGACAATCAGCGACTTCTTCCATAAGTCTGGAATTGTCCCACTGTTCAGTGACAGCTGGAACAGCTTCTGGAACATATGATTTTCGTGGGTTGACACGTTGAAAGTATTGCTTGACGTCATTCACAGAGATCTGTATATCAACAGCTGTTATGCTGTCTATACTGTCCAAGGCCACTTTCTGCTGTGATGTCAAATCACACATGTGAAACCTACAACAGAAACTGTTCAAATCATTTCCAAAAGCAAGGTCATTTTCAACGGTCATACAACGTCTCTTTGGATTGTAGCCTGTGATGGTTTGTAGTCTTGCCAGGCTTTAACTGAACTAGTCCTTGAAAGGGTTTTCTAATTTCTCTTTGTATGCTGCCTTGCACTCCTTGATAGCAGACTTTTGAGTTTTCTCTGAATATTTTTCCTTTTCTCTTCACTGCCACCTGATTGAAAAACTAGATTTTTCTGGTTGAGGAGCTCTTTTAATTCCAGAGTTACCCAGGGTTTATTATTGGGGAAGATGTTGACTTTCTTTTTGGAAATAACAAGATCCTCACAGAAACGGACAGTATCCGCTGCCTCTTCCAGGTCATTGCCGTTGTCTGTCAGGGCCACCCAGTCAGTGGACACAAAACAGTCCTGGAGGGCTTCAGTATCTTCAGGAGGCCAGCTTTTAATCTCCACCTTTTTAGCCATCTCTCGCTGCAAACGTGGTTAGTAGACTGGGAGGAGCTGAACCATGTTATGATTTGAACCCTCAAGATTGGGCAGTGCGTTGGAAAAATACGCACCTGGGAGGTTACTATAACAGAGGTCCAGACAGTCTTAATTTCGGGTAGAACATGTAACAGTGTTCAGATAGATTGCACATGGCCCTCAGAAGACAGAGTATTGATACCCTTCTTCCTTCCTGACCTCCCATGTAGGCCAAGTTTGTACAGTCTCTTTCTGACAGTGTATCCATGCAATTCGACATTGCGGCAAGAGAGGCCGGTAGATCCCTTGATGTTACCCTGGGGTTCTTAGAGACCCTCTAGTTTCTCTCTAATGTTTTCTAATCATTTGCACTTGTTTTGGAACCTAATTCTAATTTTAGCCCCAAAAAAATTCTGTGTAATTTGTTAAATTGGGTAACCTTTATCTGTCAATAGTGTTGAAGTGAAGATTACATATCCATCTCTTCAAATATGTAAAAAAAAAAAAAAAAAGAGAACTTTCCAGGGGGTGTACTTACTTTTTCACATGAATGTATATATATTTTCAAAGGTCAGGCTCAAGGGTTTATATGCTGGCTGGTTACACAAGGGTAAATTAAAACATGGCAGGTCAGGACACACACCATATTGTACAGTAGATACAGATTAATAGGAACAGATGTGTGTGTGTGAGGAGACTAATTAGGTTCTCTGCAGCAGCACGTGTCTGAATGTCTGTATTTCTGAGGAAAAACTATCCCCAAAAAATTAACTACAGAGAAAACTACTTTAAATAGAGTTAAACAGTCCAAGTCCGTCAGCCAAGTTTCTCATAACTCACGCTCAAAATATTCATCTTCTCAATATGCCTCTCTCTCTAACACACACTCTCGTAAGATGTCCTTGCCAGACTTTTCAAAAGACGAAATATCTCTGTCAAAACATTTATCTGCAGGAAAAGTATGCCTATCAGAAATGAACATGCACATACTGTATGTACTCATGTATACTCACGCAAACTTTCACGCACACACACACAAACACAAAGGTCGACACATGATTGCCCGTCACGTTGAGTTTTGACCCATTATACTTCCTGTCATGGGACACCTGTTGCCATGGTAGCAGTTAGAAAACAGTGGTGTCTGATGCTAGCACCCCTCGGTCAGAGGCTAATGAGTTCGTTAGCGATGCATGCTAATATGCTAACGACATCTCACAAGCCTCCCAGACACACACTGACACCTCCCACTCGGGCACTTCCATTCTCAAAAAGAAGCCAAAAACACTTTAAAAACATTAATTATATGTATATATACAGTGGGGAGAACAAGTATTTGATACACTGCCGATTTTGCAGGTTTTCCCACTTACAAAGCATGTAGAAGTCTGTAATTTTTATCATAGGTACTCTTCAACTGTGAGTGACGGAATCTAAAACAAAAAAATTTTAAGTAATTAATTTGCATTTTATTGCATGACATAAGTATTTGATACATCAGAAAAGCAGAACTTAATATTTGGTACAGAAACCTTTGTTTGCAATTACAGAGATCATACGTTTCCTGTAGTTCTTGACCAGGTTTGCACACACTGCAGCAGGGATTTTGGCCCACTCCTCCATACAGGTCCTTCAGGTTTCGGGGCTGTCGCTGGGCAATACGTACTTTCAGCTCCCTCCAAAGATTTTCTATTGGGTTCAGGTCTGGAGACTGGCTAGGCCACTCCAGGACCTTGAGATGCTTCTTACGGAGCCACTCCTTAGTTGCCCTGGCTTTGTGTTTCGGGTCGTTGTCATGCTGGAAGACCCAGCCACGACCGATCTTCATGCTCTTACTGAGGGAAGGAGGTTGTTGGCCAAGATCTCGCGATACATGGCCCCATCCATCCTCCCCTCAATACGGTGCAGTCGTCCTGTCCCCTTTGCAGAAAAACATCCCCAAAGAATGATGTTTCCACCTCCATGCTTCACGGTTGGGATGGTGTTCTTGGGGTTGTACTCATCCTTCTTCTTCCTCCAAACACGGCGAGTGGAGTTTAGACCAAAAAGCTCTATTTTTGTCTCATCAGACCACATGACCTTCTCCCATTACTCCTCTGGATCATCCAGATGGTCATTGGCAAACTTCAGACGGGCCTGGACATGCGCTGGCTTGAGCAGGGGGACCTTGCGTGCACTGCAGGATTTTAATCCATGACGGCGTAGTGTGTTACTAATGATTTTCTTTGAGACTGTGGTCCCAGCTCTCTTCAGGTCATTGACCAGGTCCTGCAGTGTAGTTCTGGGCTGATCCCTCACCTTCCTCATGATCATTGATGCCCCACGAGGTGAGATTGTCACGGTGCGTAGTATTAATGGGACGATATACGGAGCGCTGGTGAAGTGTCATCCTTTTTATTGAAAATGAGCTGTTCTCACGAAGCATTAACAACTAAAAAGGAGAGTGAAAACAAAAACACGATAACAAACAAGAACACGGTGACTTACTGGCTTTCTGACACACGAAGCAGACAAGCAGGAAACAATGATCCACACACAGGTGGAAATGAATGGAGCCTATATACTATCCCCAATCAGAGACAACGCTAGACAGCTGTCTCTGATTGGGGATGATAATCTCCCTAGTTAGGGTGTGATGACTTGGTTGTGTGCCTCTCTCCTCCCCTAGGTGGGAGTAAGAGGCCTTACCACAACCAAGCCATCACAGTACCCCCCCCCCAAGGTGCGGACTCCCGATCGCACAATAAATTCCCCCTCTCCTGAAAGGAAAAAAAAAAAAAAAATGAAAATGGCCAAAAAACTAGGGGGGACATGGCGGGGTACTGAGATGGTTGCTGGTGGAGGCTCCGGTTCTGGTTCCGGGCGTGGCGCAAGCTCTGAGAGTAGCTTCTCTCCTACCTCTCTGTTGCACGCCCGGTCCAGTCCGGACCCCAGCGCGATGGTTCCCCTCTCAGTACTCCCGCCATTTACCAAGTCCTGTCTGGACCCTGGTGTGGGAGCCCTCGACCCTGGAGAGGGGCTGACCACCGGCCCCGGACTGGGCACCGGTGGAGCGGACTGCTCCGGCACTGGAGCGACGCATACGACCGGCCCCGGACTGGGCACCGGTGGAGCGGACTGCTCCGTCATGGAGCGACGCAGATGACCGGCCCCGGACTGGGCACCGGTGGAGCGGACTGCTCCGGCACTGGAGCGACGTGGACGACCGGCCCCGGACTGGGCACCGGTGGAGCGGACTGCTCCGGCACTGGAGCGACGCAGACGACCGGCCCCGGACTGGGCACCGGTGGAGCGGACTGCTCCGGCACTGGAGCGACGCAGACGACCGGCCCCGGACTGGGCACCGGTGGAGCGGACTGCTCCAGCACTGGAGTGACGCAGACGGCCGGACCCGGATGGGGCTCCGGTGGAGGTTCAGGTCTGCTCACCTTCCCCGGAGCTCTCGGGCTGCTGACCCTCCCCGGGGACCTCGGGCTGCTGACCTTCGCCGGGGACCTCGGGCTGCTGACCTTCGCCGGGGACCTCGGGCTGCTGACCGTCACCGGGGACCTCGGGCTGCTGCCCGTCACCGGGGACCTCGGGCTGCTGACCGTCACCGGGGACCTCGGGCTGCTGACCGTCACCGGGGACCTCGGGCTGCTGACCGTCACCGGGGACCTCGGGCTGCTGACCTTCACCAAAGGCCTCGGGCAGCTGACCTTCACCAAAGGCCTCGGGCAGCTGACCTTCTCCGGAGGTCTCTGGCAGCTGATCTTCAACGCAGGCTTAGGGCAGCTGACCTTCTCCAGAGACCTCGGGCAGCTGACCTTCACCGGAGGCCTCGGGCAGCTGACCTTCACCGGAGGCCTCGGGCAGCTGACCTTCACCGGAGGCCTCGGGCAGCTGGCCTTCACCGGAGACCTCGGGCTGGACGCCGTGCCCACCCTGGGCACCGACGTAGAGGTGGTTTTCAGCCCTGTCGCAGGTCTGGCTGTCGACCCCAGACTGGGCGCCGACACGCTATGGAGCTCCTGCTCCACAGCGGGACTGAACGTCGTGCCCACCCTGGGCACCGACGCAGAGATGGTTTCCAGCCCTGTGGTTGGGCTGGCTGTCGGCCCCAGACTGGGCACCGACGCGCTATGGAGCTCCTGCTCCACAGCGGGGCTGAACGTCGTGCCCACCCTGGGCACCGACGCAGAGATGGTTTCCAGCCCTGTGGTTGGGCTGGCTGTCGGCCCCAGACTGGGCACCGACGCGCTATGGAGCTCCTGCTCCACAGCGGGGCTGAACGTCGTGCCCACCCTGGACACCGACGCAGAGATGGTTTCCAGCCCTGTGGTTGGGCTGGCTGTCGGCCCCAGACTGGGCACCGACACGCTATGGAGCTCCTGCTCCACAGCGGGACTGAACGTCGTGCCCACCCTGGGCACCGACGCGGAGATGGTTTCCAGCCCTGTGGTTGGGCTGGCTGTCGGCCCCAGACTGGGCACCGACACGCTATGGAGCTCCTGCTCCACAGCGGGGCTGAACGTCGTGCCCACCCTGGGCACCGACGCAGAGAGGGTTTCCAGCCCTGTGGTGGCGACCGTCGCGGTAACCTCCGTGCGAGGGGTAGGCACGGGGCGTACTGGACTGGGGACACGCACCATAGGTCTGGTGCGAGGAGCTGGCACGGGTCGCACCGGGCTGGATATACGCACCATAGGTTGGGTGCGAGGAGTAGGCACAGACCGTACCGGGCTGGGGGAACGCACCACTGGTCTGGTGCGAGTAGCTGGAACGGGCTGTACCTGGCTGGGGAAACGCACCGTTGGGTCGGTGCGTTGAGCTGGCTCGGGTCGCGCCGGGCTGGGGAAACGCACCATAGGTTGGGTGCGAGGAGCAGGCACAGACCGTACCGGGCTGGGGGAACGCACCACTGGTCTGGTGCGAGTAGCTGGAACGGGCTGTACCTGGCTGGGGAAACGCACCATAGGTTGGGTGCGAGGAGCAGGCACAGACCGTACCGGGCTGGGGGAACGCACCACTGGTCTGGTGCGAGTAGCTGGAACGGGCTGTACCTGGCTGGGGAAACGCACCATAGGTTGGGTGCGAGGAGCAGGCACAGACCGTACCGGGCTGGGGGAACGCACCACTGGTCTGGTGCGAGTAGCTGGAACGGGCTGTACCTGGCTGGGGAAACGCACCGTTGGGTCGGTGCGTTGAGCTGGCACGGGTCGCGCCGGGCTGGGCAAACGCACCATAGAGCTGGTGCGCGGAGCAGGCGCGGGCCGTACCGGGCTATTGTTGCGCACCGATGGTTTGGTGCGCTGAGTCGGTATCCTCCTCCTCCGACTCTGGACCGGCGCTGGAGGCACCGGACTGGGAACTGACGCTGGAGCACGACTGTGCCTGTCGTCCCTACTCCAACGCCAATCCCCATCCTGTGAGGGTTCCTCCGGGAACCCCCACGAGTGAGGGAACAGAAGCACATCGCTGTCGTCTTCCTCCGACTCCTCTCTGTACTCCTGCTCCCACGGCTGTAGGGGCTCCTCCTGGAACCCCCACGAGTGCAGTGGTCGGGGCTCTTCTCCCTCGATCCCCGACCACCCCCATAGCCCCCCCCCAAAATCAGTTTGGGGGTTTTTCTGGGCTCCAAGCTGGTCCTTCGCTTTAGCCCGGTAACGTTTCCCCCGTCTTCGGCGCCTCTGCTCCGGACACCAGCCCTCCTCCACCGCACGATAATGGGAGTGTTCCTCCTCGGTAATTTTCCCCATACCGAGGAGGATGTCTCCCAAAGTTATCCCCCGTTGCGTCCCAGGGTGGTGGATCATTCTGTCACGGTGCGTAGTATTAATGGGACGGTATACGGAGCGCTGGTGCAGTGTCATCCTTTTTATTGAAAATGAGATGTCCTCACGAAGCATTTACAATTAAAAAGGAGAGCAAAAAACACGACTACAGAAACAAAACACGGTGACTTACTTGGATGCTGCTGGCAGTGCAGACAAACAAATGAACAATGATCCACACACAGGTGGAAATGAATGGAGCCTATATACTATCCCCAATCAGAGACAACGCTAGACAGCTGTCTCTGATTGGGGATGATAATCTCCCTAGTTAGGGTGTGATGACTTGGTTGTGTGCCTCTCTCCTCCCCTAGGTGGGAGTAAGAGGCCTTACCACAACCAAGCCATCACAGAGATCTTGCATGGTGCCCCAGACCGAGGGAGATTGACCGTCATCTTGAACTTCTTCCATTTTCTAATAATTGCGCCAACAGTTGTTGCCTTCTCACCAAGCTGCTTGCCTATTGTCCTGTAGCCCATCCCAGCCTTGTGCAGGTCTACAATTGTATCCCTGATGTCCTTACACAGCTCTTTGATTGAGTGTGTGGAGTCCGTTTGATTGAGTGTGTGGACAGGTGTTTTTTATACAGGTAACGAGTTCAAACAGGTGCAGTTAATACAGGTAATGAGTGGAGAACAGGAGGGCTTCTTAAAGAAAAACTAACAGGTCTGTGAGAGCCGGAATTCTTACTGGTTGGTAGGTGATCAAATACTTATGTCATGCAATAAAATGCAAATAAATTATTTAAAAATCATACAATTTGATTTTCTGGAAAATTTAGATTCCGTCTCTCACAGTTGAAGTGTACCTATGATAAAAATGACAGACCTCTACATGCTTTGTAAGTAGGAAAACCTGCAAAATCGGCAGTGTATCAAATACTTGTTCTCCCCACTGTAAGTATATACTTTAAAAATATTCCGGACTTTGACATTACTCGTTCTAATATTTTTTTATTAATTTTTTATGTATGTATTGTTTTTTATTGCTAGGTATTACTGTACTGTTGGAGCTCGAAACACAATAATTGTATTTTTTACAAAATGAGTGTAGGCCAACTATAAAGGGCATAGGGTGTCATTTGGGGCACAACCTGGGTCTTTTCCACCTGGAGTGGAGATAGTGATTATGGAGTGACATGAAGGTATTGATCCAGTCTGCAACCATGCAGCAAGTGAAGCGGTAATGGAGCTGTAATGGTCTCAGCTAAACCAGTTTCTTCTCTTCTTTCCGCAGAGTGAAAAAGAGATGGACGGAAGAACTGCTACACCTTTATTCTCTCATCCAATAAAGAACTGAATCACAGGTTCATTAACGACCCAGAGGCATGAGGACCAATTGTCAGACTTAGTGGTGACGTCATACCAGTGACAGAGGAGGAGTTGGGACCACCATGGATTCTATGGCAAATGAGCAACAGTACTCTCACACACTGTAACTCACACTCTAGCTTTATACATCTCTCTCTCTCTCTCTCTCTCTCTCGCATTCTCTCTCAATAACACTCTTCACACTTGGATGAACAGAGACCAGTAACTCATCTATCCACTCAGATATAAGACCGCCTCCCCCCACTGTGATGTCACAGAGTGGCTCCTCCTCTACCAGCTCCTCTGGGGGCTGAGCCAATCGGCTGGGGCTATGGGTAGAAGGGTGGCTGATCCGACCAATCCAGTGCCTACGCTGGGGGTGCCCCTGGTGGGGGGGCAATGGGGGTCTCTGTGCAGCGTGGGGGTGCAGACCTCCCCTGGCCTTAGGACCCTCCCGTCAATCAAACTCAACCAGCCAACCAGCACGCAACACCCAGAGACAAGTCGAAGCAACAACCATGTCACCACGGCAATGACCATGGCATCGGAAACTGTTTTTTTGTGCAACTCGGGCAGCAGTGGCAGCAGTGGTGGATTTGCTGTTTCCAAGGAGACGAGTCAGAATACGATCAACAGTCTGACACAGGACGACATGGGGTCACAGGGGTCAGGGGGTGGGGTCTACTGTCAGATCAAAGCCATAAGGACCAATCCCAGGGAGTCTGGTCACAGGCCCAGCGGGAAACGGACGTCTCGATACACCAATGGGAGTGTGGTCGCCCCTGAGGTGGTGGGTGGGGTATGTACTGAGGGTGCTGAGGGGAACGAGCCAATCAGAGAGAGGAGGAGGGTCCAGTCTCTGAGAGGGGAGGAGTCTCGCCCTGTGCTGAGGTCAGGGAGTGTGTCTCAGTCTGTGAGCTCTCATGCCACGCCTCCAAGGCCCTGTAGAATGATGACATCATCATCGCCACGCCTCTGTGGAACCTGTGGGCGTAGACAGTCCCAGGCCCCACCCACTTGCATGGCAACTGCATGCCGCAGGCGAGAAGCCAATAAGATTGTAGAAAGCCAGACCCTCCCAAATCCTCCCCGGAAACAGTCCGTACTCCCCAACCAGAACCGGAAAGACTCCCCTGTACTGAACGCACACACACACACACCACCAACCCCACACAAAGCTCTGAAGAACACTCAAACACAAACTCAGACATTGCCCTCTCCAAACACAACCCAAAAGACACCCAACACTAAGGATAGACAACATACACATATAGACCCAGAACCCAGGTTACCCAGGTTCCATCAGAAAGAAACACACACACAGACAACAGATACACACTCACCCACCACAGAGAAACACAAGTCTACGCCCCAAAAAAACACAAAAAATTCATATACTCCAGCTATACAGTCTTTTCCAGACCAAAACACAGAGACGTCATCTGACAACCAACACACACCACCAAACTCATCTATACAAGTCACCCCCAAGCCATCACCCCCAGTCCTCCTCATAGGCAAAAAGTCCTCGGCTGCAGCCCCTCTCCCACTTAAAAACTCCCACAACCCCTCCCACCCGGTCCAGGTGAACCCAAAACCAGCACCCCCTGTCCTTCAGACCCAACCCAAACATACACCCCTCACCCCCTCCCTGCTCCCCAAAATACCACCAGCACAGCCAATCAAAATAGAAGACTCCAAAACCCCTGCCCCATCAAAAGACGCACATGCTCTGCATGCCGCCCACGTGGCCCCACAATGCAATGGGGCACCAGGGGGTCCTGCGGGGGTAGAGTCAGGCATCCAGGTGGGGGTTACAGGTGGGATACAGGGGTGTGTGTCGGGGGGCCTCCACGGGCGTCTTCACAGCGTGGAGGAGAGTCTGCTCTCCAACCAGGAGAAGATCAAAGTCCTCCTCAACGTTATCCAAGACTTGGAAAAGAGCAAGGCCCTCAGCGAAGGGTGAGAGGGGGGGGCAGGGAAGGAGGAGTGTGTGTGTGTGTGTGTGTGTGTGTGTGTGTGTGTGTGTGTGTGTGTGTGTGTGTGTGTGTGAGAGAAAGAGTGAAAGAGAAAGGGAGAGTGAGTGAGAGACTGATTGAATGTACAAGAGAGGGAGAAAGGAGGATCTGTGTGTATTAGAATGTCTGGGAGTGCCTTTAGGAAGTAAACTGACTTGCTTTCAACTTGGTAATACACTTTAAATGTCAGGTCATGGGAGTATTGCGGGGGCTGTGATGTACTGCATCAGGTAGCCTAGTGGTTAGACCGTTGGGCCAGTAACTGAAAGGTCGCTGGTTTGAATACCCGAGCCGACAAGGTGGGGAAAAAACCCTGCCTATGTGTCCTTGAGCAAGGCCAGGGGCTGACCCTGTAGGTAGGCCGTCATTGTAAGTCAGAATTTGATCTTAACTGACAGGCAGAGTTAAGTTAAATAAAGGTTAAAAAAAAAAACAAATGTAAAACTGTATGCAGTAAGTTATTGCTGCAGTATTACAGATCACAGCAGAACATCCATAGGGATATGTGTACAGAACTCCTTTCTAAACCCTGCTGTATAAAAGTAAATATCAGTTCCTTTGTGGTGTATTCTGCTGCTCAGAATTCTTCAGCATTCTATCATATGGTCCGTATGATTACAGGCAGAATTCCTCCCCTATGTCATAGATGCTCCCTCAGGCCTTAAGATCAACATAAGATATCTACCTCTCTCTCCCTCTCTCATTCTCTTTCCCTCTCCTCCTCATTTCTCCCTCCCTCATCTCTCTCTCTCCCTCATCTCTTTCTCTCCCTCCCTCATCTCTCTCCCTCCCTCATCTCTCTCTCCCTCCCTCATCTCTCTCTCCCTCCCTCATCTCTCTCTCTCCCTCATCTCTCTCTCTCTCTCCCTCATCTCTCTCTCTCCCTCATCTCTCTCTCCCTCCCTCATCTCACTCCCCCTCGCTCATCTCTTACTCTCCCTCCCTCATCTCTCTCTCGCTCATCTCTTTCTCTCCCTACCTCATCTCTTTCTCTCCCTCATCTCTCTCTCTCTCCCTCGCTCATCTCTTTCTCTCCCTCCCTCATCTCTTTCTCTCCCTCATCTCTCTCTCTCCCTCCCTCATCTCTTTCTCTCCCTCATCTCTTTCTCTCCCTCGCTCATCTCGTTCTCTCAATTTCTATCTCTATCTCCTTCTTTCTCTCACACAAATCAAACACTCTCCCACTCTCTCATTTAGGAAATTTACCAATTTTCTTTGTTCCCATTCGCCTCTCTCCTCATTCCTGTTCATTCTTCCACTTGAAGAATGCTATTCATCTCTTTTCACCTCCACCCCTCCCCCTCCCTATCTCCCTCTATCTTTAACTACCAACCTCTTTCTTTACCTCTCTCCTGATATGAATCACTTCTTCCTCCATACAGTATAGAGCTGACTTCTCCTCTCTCCTCTACCCTATGTCCTTTCACTATATTCCCCTCTACCTCTCTAATCAGTCCATCACTCTCTGTCACACTCATTTCCTTCCTGTCACTCTGTTTTGTATTCTCTCTAACATCACCTGTCTTCTCACCTCTCTGTCCCCCCTCTCCCTCTCACCCCAGACCACACCCCCTCTCTTATTTTCCCTCTCTCCTCTCTGTTCTTCGACCCCCACCTCTATCTCTTTCTCTCCACTCTACTCCTCCCTCCCTCCCTCCCTCCCTCTTCTCTCTGTCAGTTCCTCTTGGGTTGACAGCTCACTATAATACCAAACTAATCCCTCTGAGATTATCATTGAAGATACGCAATTCATGTTTCATGCACAGCAAGACTCCCAACAACAGGACACACACTGTTCCTCTGTGACTGTGTGTGTGTTTGTGCCCACGTGTGTTTGGTGCAGTTTTAAGTTTAAGTTTTGGTGCTGTTAAGTTTTAGTTTAAGTTTTGGTGCTGTTAAGTTTTAGTTTAAGTTTTGGTGCTGTTAAGTTTTAGTTTAAGTTTTGGTGCTGTTAAGTTTAAGTTTAAGTTTTGGTGCTGTTAAGTTTTAGTTTAAGTTTTGATGCTGTTAAGTTTTAGTTTAAGTTTTGGTGCTGTTAAGTTTTAGTTTAAGTTTTGGTGCTGTTAAGTTTTAGTTTAAGTTTTGGTGCTGTTAAGTTTAAGTTTAAGTTTTGGTGCTGTTAAGTTTAAGTTTAAGTTTGTGCCTGTGTGTTCTGTGTGTTCTGTGTGTTCTGTGTGTTCTGTGTGTTCTTTGTATTCTGTGTGTTCTGTGTGTTCTGTGTGTTCTGTGTGTTCTGTGTGTTCTGTGTGTTCTGTGTGTTCTGTGTGTTTGTTTGGTGTAGTACTAATGAGGCTATCCTGTGTTTTCCTCCTGGTCCTGATGTGTGTGTCTTGTTGTTGTTGTTGTTGTTGTTGTTGTATTAGGCGCTGCTCCTATAGAACTGGACAGGATATCAACAACTGCCCCACCTGTCAGAAGACTGCTTGTATCATATACAGGTAAACCACTTTAATAATAATACCATTTCACTTTTAAACTTCACTTCTTTATATATCAAAATCCCCATAATCCCTATTGGTACACTTTACTAATATAGCAGCATACCCAACCCACACTTTACAGTGCACACCCGAACCACTAGCAGATGGTTTCAGTTTCAGTGTCAAGTTCTATTAGTTGTATGTACGAGATACATATTGGTATATATCGTCCAGTGAAATGCTTTCTTGCAGCTTCCTTCTCAACAATACAACACCAATAAGAAATAATACAAGATAAGAACAGCAACATAAAGTAAACGGTAGTAGAATAGAATAAACATTTAGAAGTATAATACAGGAAGACAATTTATAGTCCAGTATTTACACGTGTATTGTCTGGCAGCAGCAATTGTGATACGTGTGTAGCATGAATGTGTGTATGTGTGTATATGTATGTGTATGCCTATGTGTGTATGTGTCTATATGTATGTGTATGTGTGTATATGTACGTGTATGCCCATGCCTCATGTTCCGATACCATCTGCCGGACGGTAAGGGGAGAACTGCTTGTGGCTGGGGTGTGTGGGGTCCCCTATTTCAGCCACACCCGTTGCTGACAGGTGTATAAAATGAAGCCTAAGATCACCATTCACAATACCAAGTGTTGGCTGGAGTGGTGTAAAGCTCGCCGCCATTGGACTAGAAATGTGTTCTCTGGAGTGATGAATCACGCTTTACCATCTGGCAGTCCAACGGATGAATCTGGGTCTGGCGGATGCCAGGAGAATGCTACTTGACCGAATGCCAACTGTAACGTTTGGTGGAGGAGGAATAATGGTCTGGGGCTGTTTTTCACGGTTCAGGCTTAATGCTACAGCATACAATGACACACCTTGTGGCCACATACTTTTGGTCATGTAGTGTACCTCCTCCCTATAGGCTGATTCGTCGCTGTTGCTTATCAGGCCGACAACCGTGGTGTCGTCAGCAAACTTGATGAGGGAGTTGGTGTTGTGCAAAGCCACGTAGTCGTGGGTGAACAGGGAGTACAGCAGAGGGCTGTGTTAAGAGTCAGTGTGGAGGAGGTGTGGTTGCCAATCCTCATAGCCTGTGGTCTGCCCGTCAGGAAGTCTAGGATCCAGTTGCAGAGGGTGGTGTCCAGACTCAGGGCTTTGAGCTTGGTGTCGAGCTTGGAGGGGAAAATAGTGTTGTATGCTAAACTGTAGTCAATGAGCAGCATTCTTACATACTGTAGGTGTAAATAACGATGGAAATGGCATCTTCCGTGGAGCTGTTGGAGAGGTAGGCAAAATAGAGTGGGTCCAGTGTGCCTGCCATGCTGGCCTTGATGTGGGCCTTGACCAGCCTCTTGAAGCACTTCATGATGACCGAGGTGAACGCGACAGGGCGATGGTCATTTAGGAATGTCACCTTGTTTTTCTTGGGCATTGGGATGATGGTGGTCCCCTGAAAGTAAGTGGGGACTACAGCCTGGGACAGGGACTTTTTGAAGACAGGTTGAAGCTGGTCAACACACACTCTGAGGATGCGGCCAGGGATCCCATGTGGGCCGGCGGCTTTGTGAGTATTCACTCTATTGAGAGTTTTCCTCACGTCAGCCTCGGAGAGCGAAAGCACCTGGTCGACCAGAGCAGCGAGAGTCTTCCTGGATGGCTCGGTATTGTCTGCCTCGAAGTGAGAATAGAATGTGTTAAGCTATTCTGGGAGGGAGGATTCGATGGGCACCGCACAGCTGGATTTTCCTTTGTAGCCCTTGCCACATGCGAAGCGAGTCTGATTTGTCAAACATCAATTCAAGTCTGAGTTTGTATTTTTGCATCCCTAATGCATTTGCTGCACTCATACTTGCATGCCACCGAGTCATCAGGGTTCATTCTGCTGACATTCAATGCTGCAGTACGGTCTCTCAGCATTGTACGGATATCTCAGTTCATCCAGTGTTCGGATTGTTATTGTGGGTACAACATCATCAACACAGTTCTTTATGAAGCCTGTGACTGACGATGTTATTGTGGGTACAACATCATCAACACAGTTCTTTATGAAGCCTGTGACTGACGATGTTATTGTGGTTACAACATCATCAACACAGTTCTCTATGAAGCCTGTGACTGACGATGTTATTGTGGTTACAACATCATCAACACAGTTCTTTATGAAGCCTGTGACTGACGATGTTATTGTGGTTACAACATCATCAACACAGTTCTTTATGAAGCCTGTGACTGGCGATGTTATTGTGGTTACAACATCATCAGCACAGTTCTTTATGAAGCCTGTGACTGATGATGTTATTGTGGTTTCAACATCATCAACACAGTTCTTTATGAAGCGGATGAATCTTTGTTGATGGATGAGTCCTGGGTGGATGAATCTTAGTTGATGGATGAGTCCTGGGTGGATGAATCTTTGTTGATGGATGAGTCCTGAGTGGATGAATCTTTGTTGATGGATGAGTCCTGAGTGGATGAATCTTTGTTGATGGATGAGTCCTAGGTGGATGAATCTTTGTTGATGGATGAGTCCTGGGTGGATGAATCTTTGAACATATTCCAAATAGTATTCTCAAATTAATCCTGCAGCATCGAGTCTGCCTGCTCTGTCCTGTGCCTCAATATTCATTGCGTTGGTGCCTCCCTCTTGAGTTGCTGCTTGTAGGCAGGGAGTAGGAACATGATCTGATTGGTCGAAATGGGGGCGGGGTATGGCTGAGTTTGCTGAGTGCCGCCTTGGTTTTTGCTTATGGCGGTATGTACACAGCTGTGATCATAACCCACGTGACTCCCCTTGGCATATAGTGGGGTCGGCATTTTAGCATCAGATACTCCAATTCTGATTAACAGGATTTCGCAATGTTTTCAACTTCGGTACAGCAGGAATTGTTTATGAGGAAACATACCCCTCCCCCCGACTATTAACAGATTCCCCCCAACTCTCCTTGCATCCATAGCTCTGTATATGAATTCGAGAGTGGTTACATTTCTCCAGGCCCATCCCTGAGCTTTTTACCCAAACAGAGGTGGGGTGCTCGCTTTGTTATTGTTTCGATTAAGGACTCTAACTTTAACCAATCAGAGCTCCTCCCCAGACCCTAGCAAATCCTGTTCTATCATATCATTCCAGTCAGGACATGCAGCTCTTTGCTAGCTCGCTATCAGCCAACCAGATCCCCTCCTCCTCCTCTCCTCCTCTCCTCCTCCTCCTCCTCCTCCTCTGTAATCATGAACAACATTAGCTACAGCAGGAGTTCACATCTAATCAGGAATAATTAGGACCGGAGGGAAGGGTGACAGAGATACCGGCTTACACAGGGGCCCCCCAGGGCCACAGAAAGCAGCTCAGGGCCCCCCCCCAGGGCCACAGAAAGCAGCTCAGGGCCTCCCCAGGACCTGGTTCGGCAGATAATATCACAGGACCGCTAGGAAGTCCTTGAATAGGTAGTGAACAGTTCAAAGTGAATGTTAAATAGAATACATTACTGTAGTAGCCTGAACCACTAGTGCCTGAGTATGAACTATGTAGTACTTATCTACTATTACCACTGGGCATACTCCCCACACTGTTTTGGTAGACGTCCCAGGACATTTGGATGTAAATGAACTAAAAAAATCTCACACACAAACGAGAATAACACAATCACACTCAAACAGAAGAGAATTACAGTCATTCACACACACTTTACAGTCATTCTGAGAACATTGGGAGACGCCAATCACTCTTTTGTGGTTATGAAGCACACATATATACGCACATCAGCACAGTCATTTGTTTGATGGTACAGTAATGGTGTTATCACACACTCAACGGGACACAGAGAGGGGATGGGGGGATGAGTTTGTAGAAGAGAGAGAGAGAAGAGAGAGAGAGCTTGGTTTGAGCTGGAAAAACGACAGTTTGATGTTTCCTGCCTGCAGATGTTTTGTATTGTCAAATCTAATTAATCTGTGTGACAGAGAAACAGACAAAGGCAAGTTCTGACAGAAAAAAAAACACTGCACACGCACAGCAGATACTGTAGATGCCAGCCGGGGGAATCAATTAAGAGGAGCAGCTTTCCCAACTGAGGCGGAATCCCCTAAACAATGGAAGAGGAACGACACAGAGAGAAAGAGGAGGAACAACTGAGAAACATGCTCATTCTTTAAAACACCCTTAAAGCACATACTTTACAGCAAGTAGAAGGATGGATAGATAGATAGATAGATAGATAGATAGATAGATAGATAGATAGATAGATAGATAGATAGATAGATAGATAGATAGATAGATAGATAGATAGATAGATAGATAGATAGATAGATAGATAGATAGATAGATAGATAGATAGATAGATAGATAGATAGATAGATAGATAGATAGATAGATAGATAGATAGATAGATAGATAGATAGATAGATAGATAGATAGATAGATAGATAGATAGATAGATAGATAGATAGATAGATAGATAGATAGATAGATAGATAGATAGATAGATAGATAGATAGATAGATAGATAGATAGATAGATAGAGACAGAAAATAGTCTGGAGTGCAAAAAGCTATAAAAAGGCATTGCATAGTATGAGTGAATGTCTGAATAAGTACACTATACATTGTTAGAGTGTTGGGTGAAAAAATTATACAAATACTGCAAGTTGATATAAATAAATAAAACATATATTTGCATGATTAACTATACCAGTCGATTGCAGAGAAAGATACTTAAATAGCTAAATGTGCGTATGATATAAGTGAGGGTAATAATAATATTTCCCTTAAAATACAGTCTTTAGTACAGGGTTTAATTACATTATTTAATTATGTGTGGTTTCAGTCGTAGCACTCTTCCTCTCCAGTGCTTTATCATTTATTCATATTCCTTTACACTCCCCTGCGTCTGCATCTGTGCTTTTAACTCTCTTTCATGTCTTCCTGTCTTTTTATTTCTCCTCTTTTCCGGGACATTCTCACCTCTTCCTCTCCGTCGTATCCCCCTCTTCCCCCTCCTGTTTTCTCAACTCATCATTTCAACCAAACTTTCTACCCCTCTATGACTCATCAATACCTCATCTCTCTCTCTCTCTCTCTCTCTCTCTCTCTCTCTCTCTCTCTCGTCATTTGAGAGGTTTCATTTGAGGTTTTATTTGTCTGGAGAGGGTAAATACGTTGACTGAGTTGGCATAGGATTTTGAATGGGAATATATTTTAGCGTCCCCACAAGGATAGTAAAACAAACGTGTGGGTGGGTGGGTGGGTGTGTGTGCGTGGGTGTGCGTGTGTGGGCGTGTGTGTGGGCGTGTGTGTGGGCGTGTGTGTGTGTGTGCACGCGCATGTCATCTATCCTCCTGTCCTTCCTTCATCATAAGCCTCATTAGATCCAGATGCTTAATCCCTATGGAACCCATCTCATCACACACACACACACTCACGTTTGTTTTACTATTGTTGTGGGGACCAAACAATTGATTCCCATTCAGATTTGCCCTAACCCTAACCCTAACCTTAACCCCAAACCCCTAACTCGAACCCTAACCCATAACCATAATTGTAATCCATAATTGTAAGCATCAATTCTTTGTCTTCCTCTTATTCTTGTCTTGATCACATTGAAGGATCGCAACCCCTCTGAGTTCTCGGCCTCCATTGATCTCTCAGGCAAATAACCACCCAATGTTTTCCCACCCTCTCCAGACCGGACTGACTTGCAATATGCAGACAGAGCAGGAAGTTGCAGTAGGCCCGTGCAATCCAAGGTTTGATACCAGAACAAACAGAAACCGTCTTAAAACTAACCCCTAACCCGAACCCCTAAGCTTAAAATAGTATTTTTCCTTGTGGGGACCAGTAAAATGTCCCCACTTGTCCTACTTTTTCTTGTTTTAGTATTCTTGTTAGAACTTCTGGTCCCCACAAGGAAAGTAAAACCAAAAACACACACACAAACTTTCAGTGCACACAACAGGCTACAAAAAGTTTTTCTCTTTTAGTTCCAACACTTTAGAACGACTCTCTACTCACCTCCTCTGCTATCTCTTTCTCTCACCTCCTCTGCTATCTCTTTCTCTCTCCTCCTCTGCTATCTCTTTCTCTCACCTCCTCTGCTATCTCTTTCTCTCTCCTCCTCTGCTATCTCTTTCTCTCTCCTCCTCTGCTATCTCTTTCTCTCACCTCCTCTGCTATCTCTTTCTCTCTCCTCCTCTGCTATCTCTTTCTCTCTCCTCCTCTGCTATCTCTTTCTCTCACCTCCTCTGCTATCTCTTTCTCTCTCCTCCTCTGCTATCTCTTTCTCTCTCCTCCTCTGCTATCTCTTTCTCTCTCCTCCTCTGCTATCTCTTTCTCTCTCCTCCTCTGCTATCTCTTTCTCTCACCTCCTCTGCTATCTCTTTCTCTCTCCTCCTCTGCTATCTCTTTCTCTCTCCTCCTCTGCTATCTCTTTCTCTCTCCTCCCACTCCTCTCATCTCTCCAGCCTGTGATATAGTGGTGCATGAAGTGCAAGAATACTGTGAATGTGGAATTATTTCAGTGTGTGTGTGTGTGTATGTCTGATTGGGTGCATAGGTGTGCAATTGCATGAGTACATGTGTTTTCAGAAGTGTGAAACATGTGCTTTGATGTGCCTATGTTATTGTATTTATTTTATTTATATCAAAGCCATAGGCATAAGTACAAGCATGTGTGCGTACGTGTCTAACTTTCTCCACCTCTCTCCCCCTATTTCACCTTCTCTCCCACCCTCTCTCTCTCACTCTCCCCTGTTTCACCTTCTCTCCCAACCTCTCTCTCTCACTCTCCCCTGTTTCACCTTCTCTCCCAACCTCTCTCTCTCACTCTCCCCTGTTTCACCTTCTCTCCCACCCTCTCTCTCTCACTCCCTCTCTTTCACCTTCTCTCCCACCCGCTCTCTCTCCCTCTCTTTCGACCTCTTTCTCCCTCTCTCTCACCTTCTCTCTCACCCTCCCCACTCTCTCTCCCTCCTCTCCCACCCTCTCTCTCCCCACACTCTCTGTGCCCCTTTCTTTCTCCCCAGTGTGGAGCATGACTTCAGGCAGCAGGAGGGGAGGTTCCAGCCAGTGATGGAGACTCTAGATGGGGACTATGATGTCCCCCTCCCTGTCCCCAAACCTCCCCCCTCCCGCCCCAGCGCCAAGGCCCGCGTCAAGAAGCTACGCAAGAAGTGCTTCTGGTGGCTGTAGACACACACACACACACACACACATCCATCGCCGGGGCTACAGTCGCCATGGAGATGTTCCGGGCTGCTGTTACCAACCGGATTGGACAGGTGTGTGAACGGACCACAGCGACTGTTCCTGTGTTTTTGCTCTTGCTTTAGGAACTGTATAACTGTTATGGTATCTAAGCTACAGAGATGCTACACCTTAGAGACAGTTGGAGTGTGGAGAACATAGAGAGCAGTGAGTTACCATGGACAACGTTATGAGGTGTGGACCAAACCCATAGAGTTCAAGTCTTGGGATCACTGGTTTCTGGACTTTGAAGAGACACTAAACTGAGTGACTTTGTCCCTGACCGACACCGTTACTGTGCTACTGCGGTAGGGTTGGACACATTTGGGACACAGTTTAATAGAGTGTCCAGTGGTGACTGTTAGGTCAGAGATCACATTCCACAGGGACTTTACTACCGTAAGAGTGACCAGCCCATCTACGACCCTTTCAGAGAGTGACGGGCCATGCAACCAATCAACACTCTATAATGCTGGACTGACAGCGAGGATTTCATCAGGATTCTCCCGCAAAATGCAACAAAAAAGTAACTGAGTCATGCTCAGCACAAACAATATGCACACACAGTATAGCACTAAACACATCACTTACACACACAGAGAGACACAGGCGCGCACACACACACACACACACACACACACACACACACACACACACAAAAGACAATTAAATCCACTCTACACTATGAGCTTTCACTTTTCCACAGCGCTATTGGCTAAAAGATAAGCTCAACCAATAACAAACTCAACCCGTTGCTTCCAAGACCACACCCTATTTACTGTTTAACCAATCATCAGCATCGGACCCTAACGTGCCACGTCAGTGCTTTTTTATAGATCACTCTTCCCATCTCCGTGTGTGATCTCCTGCGTTGTGTTGTGTTGTTTGTAATAGTTATATTGGGATCCAGTAAAAGTGTGTATTTTAAACAGAACATAATTTCTGCTTGAACATTGATTCCATATTCCCATAATGACTCACTTAAAACCCTATTGACTACCACCATTTAAGATGAAGTTGTGGTACTATGGAAGAATGATAAAAGTGGATGGGTGAGTCCAGGGGCTATAATGTGGTATTTCAAAAGGTATAATAAAGGTCACTAAACTGAAAGAAAGTCTACAGATTGAAGCAATCAGTAGTTCCCAAATACTTTCTGTGTTTAGACCCACCTATAGCTTGGGGAAATTGCTTGTCAGCCTTCAAGTAAACACAAAGTAAACAACTCCATTGTTTTTGGCCAGAACCCCATTTTTAAGCTGTGGCACAAATTGAATTGGCCACAACCCACCAGCAGGACCCAAACAACAATTTGGGAAACACTGAAAGGACCAAAGAGCATCATTCAGAACGCAAAAGGCAGTACTCTATGTTCAAAAGCTCTAACAAAAAGCTGGACTGAACATCATCTTCTGGATGGTCTACACAGTAGGAGGTAGAATTGAGACTAGGGAAGCCAGTATGGGAACTTGTTTGGAGCAAAACCCTGCATACAGTACGTGTTATCTCTCCAGGAGCAGTGTGGGCTGGTCACCAGTGGGGCTGATACTTAGGAGGGTCATTTGGTTTACTCACAATCAAGGCATGTTCATGACCCAGGGTTATGACCATACGGTTGACGGTCCTGAGGAGACTGTCCACAATGTCCTGAATGTGCTGGAATGTCTCACCCTGAGAAAGAGAGAGAGAGAGAGAGAGAGAGAGAGAGAGAGAGAGAGAGAGAGAGAGAGAGAGAGCAAGGTCATGAATCAGTCGGACCAAAAGGATACTTTTCTGTTCGTTTTTTGGACTGAATCATATATGTGCCCTAAACTGTGCTCACTAAGGCTGCACGCACACAGACTATCTTTCTCTCTCTCTCACACACACACACACACACACACACACACACACACACAGTCTGGAGGCCCAGATGCAGCTGAGTCAGGGGTGCCGTGAGGCAGCTAGCTACTCTGTCCAGTAAAGCATCTGCTGCATCCTCCAGTACTTTACCTTGTAATGACCCTGAATGGGTGTTCCATGTGCCTACAGTACCTTGAGACGAGCCCTGTCTACAGTGCTTGTATTGTTGTTGTTTAGACCTTACAAACTGTTAGCGTGAATTCTACCCAAACTAGTTAGAGTCATATCAACCGTGTGTATGTGCCAAAAGAGAGGAGAAGAGAGAGTGAAAAAAATGAATAATTAATAGAAAGGATGTGTGTGTGTGTGTCATCACAGTGTGTGGCCTGTCATGTCAATGCACAATTTAAAGGGATTGATTTGGGGCAGGCAGGCATGATTAAATTAAATTAAAGTAGCTGACTTTGAGTCAATAGATACAGTGAAGTGTTTCAACACACACAGGTTTGATAGAGTTGTGAAGTCGTTGTTCCTATAGCTGAATAACTTTAAATCAGAGTTGTTTTTGTATCGTATCTCTCTCCCACAAACCCACCTTCACTTTGGCAAGCGCACAGACACCCTCGCCTCAGTAAATCAGAGGCACACAATGCTTCCTCAACCTCAAACAAACTCTTTCTCACAACCCCTCCTGCAGTATCACACACACGCACACTCGCATGCACACACACACACACACACACACACACACTCGCACAGTGTTATATTCCCCAGGACATCCTCATCGGTCTCTCCCCTCTCTAGTTCAAAGACATGTTTGGCGTGACAACTTAATCAGGTACCCTCTAAATCCCCACGACAATCACTCAGTCTGCAGGACAGTGAGGGAGCATCTACAGGAGGAGGAGAGGAGAGAGAGGAGAGGGAGAGGAGAGAGAGGAGAAAGGGAGGAGAGAGAGAGAGATGGAAGGAGAGAGACAGAGGGGAAAGAGGGATGGACAGAGGGAGGGAGAAGTGAAAGAGAGAGAGAGAGAGAGAGAGAGAGAGAGAGAGAGAGAGAGAGAGAGAGAGAGAGAGACTGAAGAAAGACTGAGTAAATTAAATGCAAAACTATGCAAACCCCTCTCTTCTCCATCGTCCGTCTTCTCTCCATGCAAATAGTTTATATTTTTCTTTGATGGATGACTCTTCAGCCTTCCATACTACTAGTTATTTCTCTTCCATTTATAAATATTCAATTTTACCCAAAATCCCTCTCTTCATCTCTCTATCAACTGTACAGTACTTAGATTTGTGTTATATTTTCCTCTTTCTCTCTCTTTCCCCCTGTCCCTCTCACATATCTAATCCTTCATATTTGCTCTTTTTGTCTGTCAGACACCAGGCAGATTGACTTGCCTGTAATCTGAGTGTTGATACACAGGGTTGGGAGATTTTATATTGACACTGCTGCGTCTGGGACAGAAAAAGAATCACTCCATATGTTGTAAAGCTCTCCTAAGCACACCAAAGCCAGGACTCGCTAAGACTTTTAAGGGATTCAACACAGTACATTAAACTGCTAGAGACAGAGAGACTATAAACCCGGAATACATACTGTACCTCTAGGTTACCACTGTCTGTCTCAATTCACCCACAAACTTCCTTTAAGTTAATTTGTTTATCCTTCCCTCTACCCCCCCCACCCCCCACCCCCCTGCCCCCCACCCCCCCACAGTCATAACTTCACTTCAAAGGCTATGTGGGCTGTCAACAAATTGCTTAAGCAATTAACAAGCTGCTGAAGGTTATTGATGAAGTGTGTTTGTGGGTGGGTGGGTGCATTGGATGTGAGGTTGTATGACATACGTGTCAGCAGGTTAGCTCAGTCATTGATCTACTGCTCACTATGGCACTATGTGTGTGATTGGTAAGTGCCCCAGCATGAAGCTTTCTGATTAGTCAGAAACAATTAATCACATTCAAGTCATAACGCCCTTTTACATTTAAGTCATTAGCAGACGCTCTTGTCCAGAGCGACTTACAGTTTTAAGGCATTCATCTTATAAAAGCTAGTTGAGACTTAACTACACATCATAGTCGTAGTAAGTACTTTTTTCTCAATAAAGAAGTTTTCAGTCAGCACTTTTAGGAAAAGACAAGTGGATAGATAGATAGATAGATAGATAGATAGATAGATAGATAGATAGATAGATAGATAGATAGATAGATAGATAGATAGATAGATAGATAGATAGATAGATAGATAGATAGATAGATAGATAGATAGATAGATAGAGAGATAGAGAGATAGAGAGATAGATAGATAGATAGATAGATAGATAGATAGATAGATAGATAGATAGATAGATAGATAGATAGATAGATAGATAGATAGATAGATAGATAGATAGATAGATAGATAGATAGATAGATAGATAGATAGATAGATAGATAGATAGATAGATAGATAGATAGATAGATAGATAGGATACTTTCTTGATCACAGAGGGGACATTTCTTCGTCAAGCAGCTACGAAAAAACACAGGGCAGGTGCAAAATGCCAGAACGAAAATACACAAAAGACAGATACACGATACATGATACATAGTGCGGCAGTATGAAAAAGTATACAAATACAATAAGTATTTTTATACTTATTGAGGTTAAGCTTTAGGTGGTGGGCCGACATCCAATCTAAGACGTCTGCCAGTTACGCAGCGATGCGTGTCACAACCTGAGTGTCAGAAGGGCGGGAAGGAGAAAAGTAGTTGAGTGTCATCCGCATAGCAATGATAGGAGAGACCATGTGAGGATATGACAGAGCCGAGTGACTTGGTGTATAGAAAAAGAGGGCCTATAACCGAGCCCTGTGGGACACAAGTAGTGAGAGCACGTGGTGCAGACACAGATCCTCTCCATGTCACCTGGAGCGACCTGCTAGGTAGGATGCAATCAAGGAGTGTGCAGATCCGTAGGGTAGTTCTGTGCGACTTGGACGAATGGACTCGGTAGGCTAAGTGAATGAGGAGCGTATGTCTCCTAAGTTGTCTGCAGAAAGGGAGGGAGGGGAAGGTGGAAAATAGTTTCCCAGGGTTGAAATTTAGAGTGATAGAAAGCGGCTTAAGCACCATATACAGAGGAAGAGAAGGTAGAGAGGAGGGAGTGAAAGTATGATAGGTCCTCTAGAAGTTTCGTTTTTCTAAATCTTCGGTCAGCTGCCCGCAGCCCTGTTCTGTGAGCATGCAGTGAGTCACTCAGCCATGGAGTGGGAGGGGAGGGGAGGGCCGTGTGGGAGATGACTGGGAAAGGGTCAGGTCAAAGAGAAACGGAGTGGAAAGACAGGTGGAAAGAAATTAAATCGAAGTCAGGTGTCAGGAGGTTGAAGTGAGTGCTGAGCCATCGGCGCACAGGGCTACTCATTTATCCTAGATTGAGATTTTCTCTTTTCCCCCTCTCACCTGTCCATCTCCTCATTTGAATTTCATGTCGGCACTGTGACTTGTCCACTCAAGCTTAACATTGAAGACGAGAGAGCAGTTGGAGTAGCAGTGTTCTCTGGGGTAATCCAAAAAATGTAAGAACTGAATTAAGGGCAGCATAGGCGGAGTGAACTCAAATTTCTTGACGGCAGATTGGCAGTTCCCAACGCCGCCGGAGACTGGTAATTCCGCAATGGGTTGTGTGCGCAGGCTACACTAAACTAGAAGGGTTGCAGCCACAGGGTGTTGAGTGTCTGGCAAACCTACAGGGAGAGGAGTGAACAGGGAGAGAAAGCGTACACATACAGTACTTGTAAAAGCTGCAAAAAAGCTAAATTAGATCTGAAAAAAACTAGGTAAGATACTCAAGTGAGAGTGATATGAAGCCTTCCTTTCTTTCCTTCCTCAAAAAAAACCGAGCGGACAACTCGCAGAACTATCTTTGTTTCGTCAACAGTCTTCGTTTTGGCGAGAAGACCACTGCTTGACAAGACCGCTGCTAAAAAAAAGATTATAGGGGAGACTGAAGTACTAACACTAATTTTGGATTGCCTAGCAGAGGTGAAAACACACCTCTCATCACTGATAGATGATTGCCAAGCAGAGGTGAAGAAAAATATCCCCTCCAACAGACACACCCACCAATTACCATAAAGCTACTACACAAATTGCCCTGAAACCAATGTTTAAACACTTCACAGCCACAAGTACTGAGCATTCAGCTGTTCAATAAGCAATGATTAGCACTGCAGAGAGACAGCACTTAACATGAATTGCCCTAGCCAGACTATACCAACAAGATCTATAACTTTCAAAATACATACAGTACCAGTCTAAAGTTTGGACACACCCACTCATTAAAGGGTTGTTCTTTATTTTTACTATTTTCTACATTGTAGAATAATAGTGAAGACATCAAAACTATGAAATAACACATATGTAATCATGTAGTAACCAAAAAAGTGTAAAAAACATTATATATTTCAGATTCTTCAAAGTAGCCACCCTTTGCCTTGATGACAGCTTTGCACACTCTTGGCGTTCTCTCAACCAGTTTCACCTGGAAAGCGTTTATTTATGAGGCTGGTAAGTCTAATGAATGTATCCTCTGCAGCAGAGGGAACTCTGGGTCTTCTTTCCTGTGGCGGTCGTCATTGTCCGGATTGACTGACCTTCATGTCTTAAAGTAATGATGGACTGTCGTTTCTCTTTGCTTATTTGAGCTGTTCTTGCCACAATATGGACTTGGTCTTTTACCAAATAGGGCTATCTTCTGTATACCAACCCTACCTTGATTGGCTCGAATGCATTCAGAAGGACTGAAATTACACAAATTAACTTTTAACAAGGCACACCTGTTAATTGAAATGCATTTCAGGTAACTACGTCATGAAACTGGTTGAGAGAATGCCAAGAGAGTGCAAAGCTGTCATCAAGGCAAAGGGTGGCTAATTTGTTTAATACTTTTTTGGTTACTACATGATTCCGTATGTGTTATGTCATAGTTTTTATGTCTTCACTATTATTCTACAATGTAGAAAATAGTACAAAAGAAAAACCCTGGAATGAGTAGATGTATCCAAACTTTTGACTGGTACTGTGAATACAGCCGGTATGATGCATTTTGCATCATATGAGGCAGTGTTTTGCATCATATGATACAAAATGCACCGGCTGTATTTATGTATTTTAAAAGTTGTATATCCTGAAAACTTGATTGCTGACATGCAAAACATTTTGGGACTATATTAACAATGGACTAATAGACTAACAATGGACTTCCTTTAAGCCCAGTCTATATCCAAGCATGTGGCTCTCTGATTGGTCAGTGTATCAATAAACTGTGTTCTGATAGGCTGTGTGTGTCTCACCACATTGTCTCTGCTGAGGACTTCAAGGATGTTGTTGAGCAGCTCCACGCTGTTCCTCCGGTCGTCATGAGGACCCTGCCCCATGTCCTTCAGTGCTTCGCTTAGCTCCCGAAGCATCATGGGTAGCAGGATGTCGCGGCACTCTGAGGGACACAACACATGTTCAGGATAGTCATGTTCCATCCACACGGACAACTCGCTCATGCACACACGCACACACACAGGTGGTCAAACAGTCAAAAACTGCAAAACCACACACAACACTTAAAGTCAATACTCTCCCCCTCTCTACTCCCTCCCTCCCTTTCTCTCTCTCTCTAGCCGCAGGTAGACTCAGCACATTAAAAGCTCATTTAGGCAGAGGCTCGTTAGAGTCATTATTAACAGAGAGTAGGCAAGGCCTGCTGAGACAGACTGGGTCAGACCTAGCACTCAATCACTGCACTGAGAGAGAGAGGACAGGTGGGAGAGGGAGGAGAGGGGAAGGAGGAGGGAGAGGTATAAGGGAAACAAGAACCTATCCTGGACAGGACACTAGTCTGTCGTAGCGCCATTAAATAGACTGAGACTATATTTATTAAATGCAGGTGAGAGGCTGAGAAAGGAGGAGGGGGTGAGAAGGTTCTCCTATCACTCTGCTACTGTACCAGCCAAGAATAAAATAACAAAATGACACAGCAAGCAATTTTCAAGGCCAGACCACTTCAACGTGTGTGTGTGTGTGTGTGTGTGTGTGTGTGTGTGTGTGTTTTGGAATTGACTCCCATTCAACTCATGAGTTGAAATTAAAATTGAATTGAATACACCCCACAGGATGTAGAATTTGAGTTTGAGTGATATAATGTAATTTTTAAGGCTTTAGGGTCAACTTGAGGGTTAAACTAATGCATTCTGGGAAATGTAGTATTTGTGTGTGGGGGGTGATTAATGATATATAATAACTTACAAAATTCACATTATTCACATACAGATTTTGTTTTCCTTGATCATTCATTTAAAGATCTAAAAATCTATTGTTTTAACAATATTTTATATTAATGTACAGCGGGTGAAATAAGTATTGAACACGTCACCATTTTTCTCAGTAAATATATTTCCAAAGGTGCTATTGACATGAAATATTCACCAGCAGTTGGTAACAACCCAAGTAATCCATACATACAAAGAAACCAAAACAAATACGTTCAGAAATTAAGTTATGTGTAATAATGTGAAATGGCACAGGGAAAACGTATTGAACACACTTACTGATATTTATTTAATACTTTGTACAAAAGCCTTTGTTGATAATGACAGTTTCAAGACGCCTCCTGTATGGAGAAACTAGTCGCATGCATTGCTCTGGTGTGATTTTGGCCCATTCATCCACACAAACAGTCTTCAAATCTTGAAGGTTCCGTGGGCACCTTCTATGAATCTTGATCTTCAGTTCTTTCCATAGATTTTCAATGGGATTTAAGTCAGGTGATTGGCTGGGCCATTCTAGCAGCTTTATTTTCTTTCTTTGAAACCAATTGAGAGTTTCCTTGGCTGTGTGTTTGGGATCATTGTCTTGCTGAAATGTTCACCCTCATTTCATCTTCATCATCCTGGTAGATGGCAGCAGATTTTTGTCAAGAATGTCTCGGTAAATTTGCCCATTCATCCTTCCTTCAATTATGTGAAGTTTGCCAGTACCATTTGCTGAAAAGCAGCCCCACACCATGATGTTCCCACCTCCAAACTTCACTGTTGGTATGGTGTTTTTAGGGTGATGTGCAGTGCCATTTCTCCTCCAAACATGGTGTGTATTATGACATCCAAACAGTTCAATTTTGCTCTCATCTGACCACACTATATTCTCCCAGTATTTCACTGGCTTTTCCAAATGTTGTGCAGCAAACTTTAAACGAGCTTCAACATGCTTTTTTTTCAGCAATGGAGTCTTGCGTGGTGAGCGTGCATACAGGCCATGGCGGTGGAGTGCATTACTTACTGTTTTCTTTGAGACAACAGTACCTGCTAATTGCAGGTCTTTTTAAAGCTCTCCACAAGTGGTCCTTGGCTCTTGGACAACTCTTCTGATTATTCTTTTCACTCCTCTGTCAGAAATCTTGCGAGGAGCACCTGGTCGAGGCAAATTTATGGTGAAATGATTGTCTTTCCACTTCCGTATTATGGCCCCAACAGTGCTCACTGGAACATTCAGAAGCTTAGAAATGCTCCTATAACCAATGCCATTATTATGTTTTGCAACAATTAGGTTGCGAAGGTCTTGAGACAGCTCTTTGCTTTTACCCATCATGAGATGTGTCTTGTGTGACACCTTGGCAATGAGACCTTTTTGTAGGCCATCAGTTGGGACTGAACCAGCTGATATTAATTTGCACTGACAGGGGGCTGGATTGCTTTTTAATTACTGATAGTTTTCAGCTGTTGTCTTGGCTTTCCATGCCTTTTTGCACCTCCCTTTCTTCATGTGTTCAATACTTTTTCCCTGCGTCATTTCACATTATTACACATAACTTAATTTCTGAACTTATTTGTTTTGGTTTCTTTGTATGTATGGATTACTTGGGTTGTTACTAACATCTGGTGAAAATGTCATGTCAATAGCACATTTGGAAATATATTTACTGAGAAAAATTGTGACGTGTTCAATACTTATTTCACCCGCTGTATATAACGACATGTTTGATGTTTTATGTATATTTCAGTGGAGGCTGCTGAGGGGAGGACGGCTCAAGAATTTGAAATGGAATTTTTGAGGCATTCTCAATTCAATTCTAAATTGAGCACAATCCTAGTACACACACAACCCTAGTACACACACAACCCTAGTACACACACAACCCTAGTACACACACAACCCTAGTACACACACAACCCTAGTACACACACAACCCTAGTACACACACAACCCTAGTACACACACTACCCTAGTACACACACAACCCTAGTACACACACAACCCTAGTACACACACAACCCTAGTACACACACAACCCTAGTAGACACACTACCCTAGTACACACACAACCCTAGTAGACACACTACCCTAGTAGACACACAACCCTAGTACACACACAACCCTAGTACACACACAACCCTAGTACACACACAACCCTAGTACACACACTACCCTAGTACACACACTACCCTAGTACACACACAACCCTAGTACACACACAACCCTAGTACACACACAACCCTAGTACACACACAACCCTAGTACACACACAACCCTAGTACACACACTACCCTAGTAGACACACAACCCTAGTACACACACACCCTAGTACACACGCAACCCTAGTACACACACAACCCTAGTACATACATAGACACGTACACACACAGACACGTACACACACAGACACGTACACACACAGACACGTACACAGACAGACACGTACACACACAGACACGTACACACACAGACATGTACACACACAGACACGTAGACACACAGACACGTAGACACACAGACACGTACACACACAGACACGTACACACACAGCCGGACATACAAATCTTTATTCAATTGTCAAAACTGTGTTTACTCTGTTCATCTCTGTTTTTGTTTATCGTGTGTGTGTGTGTGTGTGTGTGCGCGTGCGGGTGTATGGCACACATGAGTGTGTGTCTAATTAAGTAGAAATGGACAGCCACCTCTGGCTGGCGGGCAGTGGTGGTAACAGCTATGATAAATCAGCAGCCAGCTAAAAAACTCCTTTCCATTTTTAATTTCACGCCACCGAGTCACAGCCAACACAATAAACTATCTAGCATGGTAATAAGGTGCCATTTCAATTACTGGGGGCCATCTAAATCAGAGCACTTTTCCTCCTCCTCTCTCTCTCTTTCTATGGTCAGTTGTCATCCCTGGCTCAGAGTCAGATTGAGAAGGAGAGATAGAGATGGTAATAGGGGAGACCAACCCTGGAACAAACCGGCAAATCTACAGGGTGGAAAGGACTGGAAGTAGACCAACCCACTACGACTATGTCCTTCTGCCTGTCAGTCTGTCTGTCTGTCTGTTCTGACTGATAAGTGGATAGACAGAGAGGTGGAGATTAAGGGATAGACAGAGAGGTGGAGATTAAGGGATAGACAGAGAGGTGGAGATTAAGGGATAGACAGAGAGGTAGAGATTAAGGGATAGACAGAGAGGTAGAGATTAAGGGATAGACAGAGAGGTGGAGATTAAGGGATAGACAGAGAGGTAGAGATTAAGGGATTGATTTATTTGTCTTGTCAGGATGCCGTGTCTTTCCACTTCCACTTAAGCCCGCCACAGACTGTACAATTTTAGCCGTTTTATTGACTGATTTTTCTGTCCCAGACAGAATTTCCACTCGTGGGCAAATCCGTAGGTTGTAAACGATTGTCGGACGTCTTGGCTTGTTCAATGTGATAGGTGTTATATCTAGTTTAGCTGTCAAAGAAGCACATCTGCACAGTTTCATATTGTACATCATTCTCTTGTTTAATGACATGTGCCACTCATTCTGACAACCCAATCCCTAAAGCAGCACACAGTCGTAAACCATAACAACGTACAGTACCATGTCGTACCATACATAACACCCCACCCCTTTCCAAAACCGGGGACTGGTACCATATATAAAATGTCCATAGGGCAAGAACCTAGAGTGATACCTGCAAGAAAGAAACATTAACCCTTAAACAGAAGAGGTCAACAATGACTCTCCAAACTAGCCAGTTCAATCAGCCTAAGAATGAAACCACCAGGTTAAGTAGTCCCCCAAATGAGCAGGGCGGTTCTTCCGCCGCCACCGCTTGTGGCTCTGGCCCTTGGGGAGGCTGGGGCTCTGGTGGTAGCAGTGGAGGAGGTACATGTATGCCAGTTTTGTGGGCATTTGTATTCCTTGAGGGGCATGGACTTTTATGAGGTGGCTGGCGTGCTAGCGTGATCCATTGCTCAGCCTGAAGGTGGCGGGCCCCAGTTGTCGACAGACATGCAAGGGGTCTGACCAGAATGATGCCATTTTGTTGCACCGCTGAGGCCGTCGGGCACGGACCCAGTCTGACACTTGAATGATTGGCTTCTTCACCCTGTGTGCCTTGTCAAAACGTTGTTTCTTTGCTCTTTGGTGCCTGGTCACTGCCTGTTTCTCTTGGGTGCCTGGTCACTGCCTGCTTCTCTTGGGTGCGCCTAGTCGCCGGTGCTGCTACTCTCTGTGTTCGGAGTCTGTCCAGTGGCAGTTCCATCTCACGACCTAGCTTGTTTGCTTGCTCTGTAGTGCATTAGCGTTTGGTTCAAAGCAGTTTGGAACGTGCACTCCTGGACCCAGTGCGCTCTGATATCGTTCTTCAGCATTTGGTTGAAGCGTTCCACCCCTCCGTTAGCTTGTGGGTTGTAGTAGGTTGTGTGGATGTGTTTGATTCCCTTGTTGCTGAGATAGGAGGAGAACTTGACAGAGGTTAGCTGTAATCTCTCAGTGTGAACCCCAAGCCTGTGAAGAGGTCGGCCCCAAGAGGTTGGCGCCCCGTAATGCAATGTCTATTTTTGATCTACCATACACACATAGCACAGTTGTGGGCTGTTGGAGGGGTAAACTTTTAGTAAGTGGCAAGGTTGAGCAACGACAATGCGGAGCCAGTATCCAGTAGCAAAGGCAAACCCACCTCGCCCAGCTACAGAGTGCATGTCTTCAATGACACATGGTTGGTGGAGACGGTTCGTATTTCAGTGTGTTCATTTTAAGAGCGAGATGAAAATAAAGGCCTGTTCTGGGTGTAGCTAGTAGCTGGGGCAGAACGACACACTTTAGCAAAGTGATTGTATTTTGAACAGTTCTTGCATATTTTCCCACGGGCTGGGCAGTTTGAAGCCCTTGATTTGTGAGAGCTAGCCCCACAGTTGCCACAGCTACTTCTGTTTGTTTGTCTGTGTACCTGCTGCACGGGCATTCCGGTGTCTGTATCCATGCAGCTGTCGTCGTGGGAGGGCGTGCGCAGCGCGTGATCTCTGTAGTGCGCCTGTACGGGCTGAAGCTGCTGTGTGAGAATGGCTGGGGGCCGATTGTTTGCTGCAGAGCTGTCTGTTAGCATAGTAGAGCATTCCAAAGCCGCGTCAACCTGGAGTACTATTTTAATAGCTCCATCCAGTTGTAAATTGTTTGATTACAAAAGCAGTTTCTCCCTTGTCTTTTCACATAACCTCCTCTCTATCAGCTGATCCCTGATGATCTTGTCCCGAAGTGTCCCGTAGTTACAAGAGATAACCAAATCCCTCAGATTAGCCACTTAGCTTTGAATGGACTGACCCGGGCGTTAGTGTCTTCTCCTTAGCCTGTAGCGTCTGCGGAGCACTCACTCTTTCCCGGCGAAGTGGTTCCGTAGGAGGTTGACTGCAGCGGTGAATGTAGGAATCGATCCAATTGCTCTGAAAATCCTCTGTCTGAGCCTTGCCCAAAATAACAAACAACTGATGGACAGACAGTCATTTCCCAAAATTTGGGGTGGTCATATGCATTGCTCATGTATAGAATCAAAATACACACAGACACGGGCATACAAACACACACACACACGCACACAGACACACACATATCAGGCATGACTGCCTTACTCATTATAATAATGTGGTGGATATTATTGTTTCTTTCATAACAGAAAGCCCTGCAGGGACAGAAGTAAAATTGTTCTGTTTATGATTAATATCTCTGATTAATATCTGATTAATATCTCTGACGGACTGCTAATCTGCCTTTATACAGATTAATATGGAGCTGGGGACACCAAGGACAGAACCAATAGACATCTCATTCCAAAATCATGGGCCTAGCCCAAACCATAAAAACAGCCCCAGGCTGTTATTCCTCCTCCACCAAACTTTACAGTTGGCACTATGAATTGGGACAGGTAGCATTTTCCTGGCATGCGCCAAACCCAGATTTGTCCATCTGACTTCCAGATGGTGAAGCGTGATTCATCACTCCAGATAAAGCATTTCCACTAATCCAGAGTCCAATGGCAGCAAGCTTTACACCACTCCCGCCAATGCTTGGCATTGCGCATGGTGATCTTAGGCTTGTGTGCAGCTGCTCAGCCATGGAAACCAGAGGCAGTTTGGAACTCAGTAGTAAGTGTTGCAACCGAGGACAGACAAGTTTTACACACAACGTGCTTCTTTGAGCCACTTCACGGCTGAGCCGTTGTTGCTCCTAGACATTTCCACTTCACAATAACAACACTTACAGTTGACCGGGGCAGCTCTAGCAGGGCAGAAATTTGACAAACTGACTTGTTGTAAAGGTGGCATCCCATGATGGTGCCATGTTGAAAGTCACTGATGTTTGTCTATGGAGATGGCATGTCCCGTAGCTACAAGAGATAACCAAATCCCTCAGATTAGCCACTTAGCTTTGAATGGACTGACCCGGGCGTTGGTGTCTTCTCTTTAGCCTGTAGCTTCTGTGTGCTCAACTCTTGAGTTAGAATATATGCCACCTTGCATGCATCTATCCAGTGATTTCATGCTTACATTATACATACAGGTTGTCACGGGAATCGAACCCACTACTCTGGCATTACAAGCACCATGCTCTACCAACTGAGCTACAAACAACCACACATTTTTCGTAGAATACACAAGGTGCAATTTGGTTAATTTGGTTGTGCTTCAGTAGTTTTTCTCTTACACTATATATACAAAAGTAGGTGTCCACATACATTTGGTAATGTAGTGTATTATGCCAGTAACTGACAGTCACTCAATTAGCCATGCCAGCGAACAATTTCATGCAATTCGACATTGATTGTGGCAAGAGAGGCCTACAGATCCCTTGATGTTACCCTGTGGTTCTTAGACGTCTATGAGCATCTTTCGGTCAGCTCTTGGGCTGACTTTGGTGGGACGACCTGTCCTAGGTAGTTTGCCAGTGGTCTGGAATTTTCGTCGGACAGTGGAATGATGTACTTCGAATTGCTTGGAAATGGATTTGTAACCCCTCCCAGACTCATAACCCCTCTCAGACAATAATCTTTCTTCTGAGGGCCTCGGGTAGGTATTTTGATCTTTGAATGATGTGTAACCACACACCCATATGGTTAAGACCAAACCAGACCAATTGTCTTATCTTTATGGAAGGCTGGACCCTCCTAATGTTTTCTAATCATTTGCACTTGTTTTGGTACACCTAATTCAAATTTTAGCCATTTTATGTGATGGTAAAAGTAGGGGTGTACTAACTTTTTCACCATAAGGAAAAGGCATAATTGCATAACATTTTTTTTGTTGTGATTTGTTAAATTGGGTAACCTTTATCTGTCAATAGTGTTGAAGTGAAGATTGCATTTGCATCTGTCCAAATATGTCAAAAAATAGAGAACTTTCCAGGGGGTGTACTTACTTTTTCACATGACTGTACATATATCCCCCGGACACACACACACACTCATACATAACCACACGCACACTATTCCATCTCTCCCCTGTCACTCAGTGTGTCCCCAGAGAATGGTGGGAGGCAGACAGGTACATTAAATATGTATTGGGAGGCAGTGATAGCAGACCAGAAGCCATTAGCTTGTATAAATTTATAATTTTCCCTATTGCATATTTCACTGGCCTAAATGCTCCGCCACAAACAGGCCCACATTTACAATGACAAATACATCTTAATTAAAATGAGTCAGCCCTCATTTAGCGGCTCTGGATTGAGACGGAATGAATGAATAAATAAACCGATAAACAAGGCAGTCAAACAGGGAACCTTGGAACCTTGTTTTTATGCAGGGTGACAGGCACAGAAGGAGTCAGGGGTTAGCTGATGGTATGAGGAATTATTAGGGCGTAATAATATATACACAAACTTTGCATGCATCTATCCAGCTAACAAACACAGAGGTCAGTCAATCAGTCAATCAGTCAATCTCTCTCTCTCTCTCTCTCTCTCTCTCTCTCAGCGGTTAGAGCGTTGGTCCAGTAACCGAAAGTTCGCTGGTTCGAATACCCGAGCCGACAAGGTGAAAAACCTGTCAAGGCACTTAACCCTAATTTTCTCCAGGGGCTGACCCTGTAGGTAGGCTGTCATTGTCAATCTCTCCCCCAACTCTCTACCTTCCCCTTACCCTCGCTCTCTATCTCCCTCCACCCTCCCTTTCCCTCTCTCCCCTCCCTTCCCTCTCCCTCCCCTCCACTCCCTCTCTCCTCTCTCCCTGTATTAATGCAGTGTGGGGGTTGGTGGTGACAGAGTGTGACTCTGGGTACAGTGACAGTTGGCCATCGTCCGTAGCGTGCCCGGAGCCCCGGGGGAATTAATCAACGCCACAGTGATCAATATGGGAAGAGTGTTCAGGCCGAGCCGTGCCGCACCACGCCTCTCTCCCCACTCCTCTACCCGCCCCTCTCTCCCCGTCACCCACTATACCAGGCAGCTATGGTCCACGGCTGACTGATGACTCACCCACGGCAACGTCGAGCAAAAACAACATCGATAATCATCAACCGCAAACCGGAACACACACACACAACAAAACAAACGCACACACAGACACAGATACACACCCCAGTTACAACAGACAGCCAGGGATTGAGGAGCAGGGAAGAGAGGATGGGGATGTTGGGGGATGAAGGGGGAGAGGGGGTGGTGGGGGGTAGGTGTCTGTCTAACTGCCAACAAGCCTCTTCTGCTGCTGGGCTCTCTCTCTCTCCATCTGCTTTCTCTCTCTCTTTCGGATCTCTCTCTCTCTTTCTCTCTCTCTCACTCTCTAACATATTCCTTCAGATATCAGTTTAAAAACAAACAGCGGAGCAGAGAGCCATGACAACAATACCAATCTGTCAGTTGTGCCTGGCGCTGTGGCGACAGCTCGGACCACTTATCAGGAGCCAATTAGAGAACAGTAGCACCGAGAGTCTTCCATCAATCTGACTAGGGGGCCACTTACGGAGCTGATTGGCCACTTATCACACCCCTACAGGTCAGTTAGGCCTTCATAATAGGTTCTGAGTTGAGGGAAGGAGAGGGAGTGAAGTGGGGTTGTAGTGTGTTTAAATGGTGATGTAGGATGCTTAATAGAACACTTCTCATAATAGTCAAGGTTGTGTGACCTTGCATCTGATATTGGGCAGACCCTTCTCTATCTACCCAAATAGGCCTAGTTTTGACCTCTTACTAGATGAGCTGTGTGATTGGTTGGCTACTCCTATGGTAGTTAACATAGAGGTCAGTCATTGGTCAGTTGCCTAGGATGGAGGTTAGTCTTACCCTGCTTCTGGAAGAGTTTGCTGTTGACGATCTCGGTCATGGAGGCCATCTTCTGTTTCTGCAGCTTGTTAGGAGGGACACAGGTGTAGAATTCATACAGCAACTGACTGGAGAGATGAAAGGAGGCATGGAGGGAGGAAGGGGGAGAGGGGGGGTTGTGAAGAGAGGGTAAAGAGAGAAGGAAAGGGAGGAAGAGAGACACAGAAAGAGAATTAAGGGAAAGGGTGAGAGAGAACAGGGAAGTGGAGAAATAGATCAATTGTTCAGCAAGGCTAGAAGAGCGATATTGTAAAGTCTCTAGCTACAGTTTTAATAAAACACTTTCATTTCAATTGTAAATACATTGCACATGGTTATTTCCATGTAGAGTGTCTATCACTCATTTAAAGCTTTATTGAATCAGGTATTTTAAGCAGTTGAAATGACACGTGTTATTCAGAACCGCCATTCTGAACTGAGCAGGCTCGGGAGAGAAGAATGATAAAAGGTACAGATACACAGCACAGAAACTAGAGCTGTGTCCCAAATTGTACGCTGTCTCCACTGGCATTCCGGACACCCCCGCACAGGGTTCCAGTCAAATCATTTTCACAGTAACTCTCCAAAAAGTAATTCATAAACGTTTTAATTTCCATATGTATTAGGAAACTAGTTTTTTTTTTTCTCTTGGGCTTCAGGAATGTAACTATAAAAGTGGCTCAGGTCTTGAAAATAACAAATTAAACTGATTTGACAGTAAGGGGATATCGGTGAACAAATGCTGTGGTCATGGCTACGATGGCGCCAGTACCATGAGGTGTTCAAAAGCGCATATCATATTAGAGAGCCTAATGCTTCTTGGGAAGTTCATTATGAGTTTGAGTTTAGAAAAATGATCTCGCCCGCAGAAGCGACAGTCAAGAATGGTAAAAACAGCTTGACTTTTATAACAAACTAATCTGCTGAGTTCAACAATACTCTGAGTGCAGTGGTGTAAAGAACTTAAGTAAAAATACTTCAAAGTACTACTTAATACATTTCTGGGTCTATCTGCACTTTAATTTACTATTTATAGTGTTGACTACTTTTATTTTTACTTCACTACATTCCTAAAGAACATGTTGTACTTTTTACTCCATACATTTTCCCTGACACCCAAAAGTACTCATTATATTTTAAATGCTTAGCAGGACAGAAAAATGGTCCAATTCACGCACTTGTCAAGAGAACATCCCTGGTCATCCCTACTGCCTCTGATCTGGCGGACTCACTAAACACAAATGATTTGTTTGTAAATGAGTTTTGGAGTGTTCCCCTGGCTATCCATAAATGTAAAAAAACAAGAAACTGGTTTGCTTTATATAAAGAATGTGAAATGATTTATACTTTTACTTTTTATACTTAAGTATTATTATCGACCAGTGTATATCGGGAATGGGTGCCATTATATGGTGCCAGTTGGGACATACCCTAGTGAAAACAGATGAGACAAACTAGCAAACTAGCGACGGACACTAATGACGAGACATGTTGGTGTCACCCTCAGCCCGGAATCCAATCAAATAAGAATTAAATGAGCCAGTTACAAAGCCTCGGCAGAATCTTAGGGAGAATGGGGGCATCCAATCCGCTTTCCTCCTTAGATGGATTTATTAATGTGGTTGATACAGTACTTCATTAGCTAGATGAACAACAAATTAACTAATAATGCCAGCCACTTTTCTTTTTTTCAGACAGTAGAAAAAGCTTTTCAAATTTGTATCTAATTACAAATTGAAATATCATGTTATTGTATTATATAAGGTTGTCTGTCCTACAGAGTCCTCCTGGGTGTGGACCTGCTTGTTGTTTGTGTTCATTTTTTAAACCAAAGATATGGCTCTCCCATAATGACCCAGGGCACCGCAATAAAGCGTTGAAATATCAACATGGGCGATCTCATAACAGTTGAAAATATGACCATTAATATATTTAGGGAATCTCTTCCTAGAGATTCCTGTTTAGATGTTTAGATTATTTATTCACTTGTGTTATTGTTTGTGGTTTGTTGTGTCTACAGTACACCACCTTGGTTGTGTGTGTGTATATGTTTGGTCTGCTCTTGCCACTATCATTCTGGTGCAGGTGGCCAGGTGTTTTAGGTAACACCTTCATGACATCGTGTTGACACTCAACCACTCCAGAGATACAACAGACCAGACAGGTTTGGACTGTCTGAACAGAGTTCCACACACCCACAAAAACACCCACATACACATACACACACACACACACACACACACACCTCAGAGAGACTGGTCTAAGGCACAGGTCACAGGAAGGTCAGGCCAGAAATAAAGACGTTGTGGTTTTCTGGAACCAACCGTCCGTCTGCCATCAAGAGACTCTAGACCCATTTGACTATAAAGCTAAAAGGTCTGGGGATGTGGTAAAGAGTCATATCTATGTTCATTATGGGTACTGTAAAGGCAAGGCTGTCTGTCTTTTAGGGGTTAATGAAAGGTTAATGGAAGATATGACGAGTCACTGTGAGTTAAAGAGAGCTGGGGAATAAGGTTATGACCTTGGTAGAGAGCTGGGAGACAGAGACAGTGTTCTAGACTGGGTTGTTTTGTTGTGTTGTTGTGGAGACAATCTTATGAGACAGTTATCAGCCAGAGGGACAGGGGGACAGAGGGAATGTTGGGGGAAGTTAGGTACAGGTGACTGAGGTGAGAGACACATCACTTCACATTGCACCCTGGGAAGGGTCTGAGCGATGTTGACAGCGGTTTTATTTTCTCTTACTGTGGAGGCGGTGGAGGATAGCACTCACCTCAGGAGTTTGGCGTCAAACACTGTCTCCACATCCTGCAAGACTGTGGGTAGGTACTTCAGAGCAGCCACCTAGAGAGAGAGACAGGCAGAGAGGCAGAGAGAGAGAGAGAGAGAGGCAGAAAGAGAGAGAGAGACAGACAGACAGACAGACAGACAGACAGACAGACAGACAGACAGACAGACAAGAGAGAGGCAGAGAGAGACATGCACATGGATGGGAAAGAATCATAAAACCTGAAATCTGGAATGAGGTCATATCATATCAACAAAATGAGCAAGAGAAAAAAAAGATGGAGAGACAGTGAGATTTACTGTAGAGAGTTAAGAAAGGAAAGGCGAGGAGAGGAGGAGAGAGGTAGAGAAGTGAGAGTGTCTACCTGCAGTAAGACTGTTGTGTTGTAGTCACTCGTCATCAGTGTGTTGATGGACTCAAATAGTCTCCGAAGAGACTCCTCAAACTCTTCCTCCTCCTTCCCTTCATACAGCCTGGGGAGAAGGAGGGAGAGGGGGATGAAAAGAGGAAGAAAGAGGAAGAGAGGGGGCACGGCAAATGTCTCAAACAGGATTTAAAAAGTGAGCGTGCTTCAGCCTTATTACATAAGCCTGTTTGTTTGTCCCTAAAATGGACTCAGATCCATACAGACACGAATGATCCTTCTGCTTTAAATTCTGGGGTAACGAAGACTTTTAAGTAGTTCTTGTTGGCTATTGTTGGGGGAAATGGCAGGAGTCAGGAGGCTAGGTCACATGGAGGCTACGGCAAACTAGACAGAGTTGACCTTACAGTACACAACCAGTTACTGCTGCACACAGTCTCTGAATACAAAGCTAGGCCAAGTGTTTCATCCTGTATCCCCAACAACACATCACAATCCCTATAGTTGTCTACACCTCACTTTTTACTCTTTGTTAAACGGCTCTATATATCCCTAGCCTTGTAACTATTGTCTTCTCATTACTCTCCTTTTGTCGCGCTCCTCCTCCCCTGTTCTCCATCCCTCTTCCTTCCTCCGTCTACTCCTGTCTCACTGTAATTCTGTGGTAGATTTTAATAACAGTACGGGTTGTGGGTGCTGGGGGGGAGGATTACAGCAGCGATCATCAACTAGATTCAGCGGAGGGACGATTTTTTCTTGAGCGGATGGTCTGGGGGCCGAAACATAATTACAAATTATTTGTAGACTGCAAATTGTCCGCAAGAAGCCCAAACAGATATAATATTTGACTAAAACATAACCATTTCAAACCTTGCTCACATTTCTGTACAGTACCTTCAGAAAGTATTCACACCCCTTGACATTTTGTTGTGTTACAGCCTGAATTCAAAATTAAATGGTGATTTTTTTTGTCACTGGCCTACATACAATACCTCATAATTTGGAATTAAAGTGGAATTGTGTTTTTAAAAATGTTTACATATCAATTACAAATGAAAAGCTGAATTGTCTTGAGTCAAAAAGTATTCAACCCCTTTGTTAAATAAGTTCAGGAGTAAACATTTGCTTAACAAGTCACAAAATAAGTTGCATGGTCTCACTCTGTGGGCAATAATAGAGACGATGTCCGCACCCCCTGCGGAAATCTAATTAGCATAATATAACAATCCCCATAAAAATCCGTCTGTTTAAGCTAGAACAATCTGTTTTGCATGGGCTGCGTCTCAATCCACCATCTGCCAATGGCGGCCTTCCGCATCTGCGGTGGAAGGTGGCCGAGCTACAGCGGTGTTTGCCAGACCCTGAGACATCCCGAAAATCGGTCTTCTCACGAAAACGTCTGTTTGGAATGCACATCAATATGGAAAGGTGAGACTCTCACGAACACGTACAGTACTCGTCAAAAGTTTTGACACACCTACTCATTCAAGTATTTTTCTTTATTTTTACTATTTTCTACATTGTAGAAAAATAGTGAAGACATCAAAACTATGAAATAACACATATGGAATGATGTAGTAACAAAAAAAATCAAAATATATTTTATATTCTAGATTCTTCGAAGTAGCCACCCTTTGTCTTGATGACAGCTTTGCACATTCTTGGCATTCTCTCAACCTGCTTCATGAGGAATGCTTTTCCAACAGTCTTGAAGGAGTTCCCACATATGCTGAGCACTTGTTGACTGCTTTTCCTTCAATCTGCGGTCCAACTCATCCCAAACCATCTCAATTGGGTTGAGGTCGGGTGATTGTGGAGGCCAGGTCTTCTGATACAGCACTCCATCACTCTCCTTCTTGGTCAAATAGCCCTTACAATGCCTGGAGGTGTGTTTTGGGTCATTGCAAACCAGATGGGATGGTGTATCGCTGCAGAATGCTGCGCTAGCGTGCCTTGAATTCTAAATAAATCACTGACAGTGTCACCAGCAAGCACCACCACACCACCAAACCTCCTCCTCCATGCTTCATGGTGGGAACCACACAGCAGAGATCATCCGTTCCCCTACTCTGCGTCTCACAAAGCCACAGCGGTTGGAACCAAAAATGTCAAAATCGGACTCATCAGGCCAAAGGACAGAATTCCTCCGGTCTAATTGCTCGTGTTTCTTGGCCCAAGCAAGTCTCTTCTTCTCATTGGTGTCCTTTAGAAGTGTTTTCTTTGCAGCAATTCGACCATGAAGGTCTGATTCACGCAGTCTCCTCTGAACAGTTGATGTTAAGAGTGTCTGTTACTTGAACTTTGAGAAGCATTTATTTGGGCTGCAAACTGAGGCTGGTAACTCTAATGAACATATCCTCTGCAGCAAAGGTAACTCTGGGTCTTCCTTTCCTGTGGTGGTCCTCATGAGAGACAGTCTCATCATAGCGCTTGATGGTTTTTGCGACGTTCAAAGTTCTTGATATTTTCCGGATTGACTGACCTTCATGTCTTAAAGTAATGATGGATTGTCGTTTCTCTTTGTTTATTTGAGCTGTTGTTGCCATAATATGGACTTGGTCTTTTACCAAATAGGGCTATCTCCTGTATACCACGCCTACCTTGTGACAACAAAACTGATTGGCTCAAACACATTAAGAAGGAAAGCAATTCCACAAACTAACTTTTAACAAGGCACACCTGTTAATTGAAATTCATTATAGGGGACTACCTCGTGAAGCTGGTTGAGATAGTGTGCAATGCTGTCATTAAGGCAAAGGGTGGCTACTTTGAAAAATCTCAAATATAAAATATATTTTGATTTGCTTAACCCCTTTTTTGGTTATTACATAATTCCATATGTGTTATTTCATAGTTTTGATGTCTTCAAGTTGTTGCTACATTTGGGAAAAACTGAAACGATTTTGTTAGCAATAATACGTAGATTACTTTCGTCTGACAAGATAAAGGGAAACTGTTCAGGTAAGGAGGTTGAATCTTAAACAAGTAACGTATCTTGGTGTGTCCCTAGATCAATCCCTTTCTGGAGACCTGATTGTTGCTAAAATAATTTCAAAAATTGCGAAACAAATTGAAATTTTTATATCGTAACACTAGATATTTTCTCATCAAAGTTAAGAAATGTCTTGTCTCAACCTTGATTCAGTGGTCTTTTGATTATGCGTGAACTGGTTGGTACAGTGGGCTATCAAAAAAGCTGAAAAAAAGAATGCAGGTCATGCAAAATAATGTTATCAGGTATATGCTGAATGTCCCCCCTAGGACCCACATACATTACCTTCGGAGTCCAGAGTGGACCAACTTAAACTTAATCATATGTTTGACATCATGATTGTGCCCCAGGTTATATGAAAAACCACATTGATATGGCTATAACCAACACAATTACAATACCAAAGCTAGTGTTATGTCTTGTAAAATCCCAAGAATAAACAGTACCGGGAACAAGTTTTACTATACAGGCATTTGTCTATGGAATAGCCTTCCCTTGGAGATCAAGCAACGAAAAAGTAGAAATACCTTTCGTTTGGACAAGGTTGTCTAAGGAAGAGAAACCACTCCACTGCCCCTTGTGCCCTCTACTGCTGGTCAGGTGTATTTATTTGAATGATAGGTGTGCAATGAATAGATTGTTTTAATGTGAAATTAATAGGTTAGGGAAAAGTGCAGGGAATAGTACCACTTTTTAGGATGTCAATATAAATTAATGTATTTATGGTTGTTTGTAATTTCATCTTGCCTTTTAATCATTAGGTGTTATTGTTTTTACCATCGAGGACCACTTTGGAAACAAGCATTTTAGTTAATACTTTCAAGTGATATCCTCTGGGTCCACGTTGTACATTTTGTTGTATATCCTGTCACCCAAAATTCAATTCAATTCAATTCAATTCACTATTGTTCAATAATGAGTAGGTGTGTCCAAACGTTTGACTGGTACATGTTGGTTGTTTTGCTCTATGATGCCCACAAGCCTAAAAAGATTTGTCTGAATGTAGCCCGGTACCGGTTAAAAAAAAATATGGAAGTATACACTGAGTGCACAAAACATTAAGAACACACCCTTTGCCCTCAGAACAGCCTCAGTTCATAGTGGGCCTGGACTCTGCAAGGTGTCGAAAGCATTCCATAGGGATGCTGGCCCATGTTAATAGAAATGCTTCCCAGAGTTGTGTCAAGTTGGCTGGATGTCCTTTGGGTGGTGGAGCATTCTTGATACACACGGCTAACTGTTGAGTGGGAAAAACCCACTTTAATATTTTGTCTTGCCCATTCTCCCTCTGAATGGCACACATACACAATCCATGTCGTCGTCGTCTTCTTCGTCTTCGTCTTCGTCTTCGTCTTCTTCTTCTTCTTCTTCTTCTTCTGCGTGATTGGGTTGGTGGATCTCATCCAATTTTTACAGTGTGTACATCACCACCTATTGTACTAAAGTGCTATTTTGACCAACAAATAAACCTAAACCTATATACCACTATTTCATAAAAATATAAATCCCCATCTCATCAACTCTTCTGCAGTAAAATCTCATACACCCAGGTACTTGCCACCAACACTTCTTAAAAACACCCCCTTTCTCTGCCATTGACATGTATAGTATAGTTAACCATGCACCATCCACCAATGTATAGTGTACATATTCAGCCATTCACCCAAACTATGCAATGTAGCTTTTTTGCACTCCAGACTTCTTGTATTTTTATACTTTTTCATACTGCCTCTCTTTGTATCATGTATCGTGTATCTTGTCTTTTGTGTATTTTCATTCTGGCATTTTGCACCTGCCCTGTGTTTTTTTTGTAGCTGCTTGACAAAGAAATGTCCCCTCTGGATCAATAAAGTACCTACCTACCTACCTACCTACCTACCTACCTACCTACCTACCTACCTACCTACCTACCTACCTACCTACCTACCTACCTACCTACCTACCTACCTACCTACCTACCTACCTACCTATCTAAAACCCACTACCCTATTCCACTACTTTGACCCTATCTGCTCCTGTACCATGCCAATAGCCTGGGAGGACAGGACACCACTCCTCAACAGACCCTGTAACTCTTCTGTAAAGTCAAATCTGGTATACCCAAAATACTTCTCTGCAGCTTCCACCACAGCATCTATTTTATGTCATTTCCGTTCCATTTCTGCTGTGCAATAAACCTTGCTATGAACGCTAAGAAAACCTTACTGAAGCAGAACTCATTACCCTATCCCTCTGTACTTACCCTACCCTAACCTGTCTCCTCCTGATTGAAATGAATTTAACAGGTGACATCAATAAGGGACCATAGCTTTCACCTGGATTCACCTGGTCAGCTTAGAGCTACTGTTTTGTACACAGTGTATATGGAGGTATACTGAACAAAAATATAAAAGCAAGATGTAAACTGTTGGTTCCATGTTTCATTAGCTTAAGTAAAAGATCCACCTGACAGGTGTGGCATATCAAGAAGCTGAATAAACAGCATGATCATTACACAGGTACACCTTGTGCTGGGGACAATAAAAGGCCACTAAAATGTTTTGTCACACAACACAATGTCACAGATGTCTCAAGTTTGAGGGAGCGTGCAATTGGCATGCTGACTGCAGGAATGTCCACCAGAGCTGTTGCCAGAGAATTGAATGTTAATTTCTCTACCATAAGCCGCCGCCAATGTCGTTTTAGAGAATTTGGCAGTGTGTCCAACTGGCCTCACAACTGCAGACCCTGTGTAACCACGCCAACCCAGGACCTTTACCTGCAGGATCGTCTGAGACCAGCCACCCGGACAGCTGATGAAACTGTGGGTTTGCACAGGTGAAGAATTTCTGCACAAACTGTCAGAAACCGTCTCAGGGAACCTCATCTGCATGCTCATCGTCCTCACCAGGGTCTTGACCTGACTGCAGTTCGGCTTCACAACCAAATTCAGTGGGCAAATGCTCACCTTTGATGGCCACTGGCACACTGGAGAAATGTGCTCTTAACGGATGAATCCCAGTTTCAACTGTACCGGGCAGATGGCAGACATGATGTATGGCGTCGTGTGGGCGAGCTGTTTTCTGATGTCAATGTTGTGAACAGAGTGCCCCATGGTAGCGGTGGGGTTATGGTACGGGTAGGCATAAGCTAAGGACAATGAACACAATTGCATTTTATCAATGGCAATTTCAATGCACAGAGATACCGTGGCGAGATCCTGAGGCCAATTGTTGTGCCGTTCATCAGCCGCCATATCCTCATGTTTCATCATGATAATACACGGCCTATGTCACAAGAATATGTACACAATTCCTGGAAGCTGAAAATGTCCCAGTTCTTCCATGGTCTACAGACATGTTACCCATTGAGCACGTTTGGTATACTCTGGATTCATGTGTACGACAGCATGTTCCAGTTCCTATCACGTTTCAGGAGAAGACCCAGATGCAGACAGTGTCTAAGTAACAAAAGTTTATTACAAAAACAGGGGGCAGGCAAATGACAGGTCAAGGGCATGCAGAGGTCAGTAATCCAGATCAGAGTCAAAAAGGTCCAGAACAACAGGCAGGCACAGGGTCAGGGCAGGCAGAGGTCAATAATCCAGGGTGGTGTGACAAGGTCCAGAACAGGAGGCAGGCTCAGGGTCAGGGCAGGCAGAGGTCAATAATCCAGGGTGGTGTGACAAGGTCCAGAACAGGAGGCAGGCTCAGGGTCAGGGCAGGCAGAGGTCAATAATCCAGGGTGGTGTGACAAGGTCCAGAACAGCAGGCAGGCTCAGGGTCAGGGTCAGGGCAGGCAGAATGGTAAAACTAGAAAACAGGAACTTGAGAAAGACAGGCGCAAAGGGAAAAACACTGGTAGGCTTGACGAAATGAAACAAAACGAACTGGCAACAGACAAACCGAGAACACAGGGATCAATATACTGGGGATAATGGGGAAGATGGGCGACACCTGGAGGGGGGTGGAGACAATCACAAAGACAGGTAAAACAGATCAGGGTGTGACAGTTCCTGCCAATATCCAGTAACTTCGCACAGCCATTGAAGAGTGGGACAATATTCCACAGGCCACAATCAACAGCCTGATCAACTCTATGCGACGGAGATGTGTCGCACTGCACGACGCAAATGGTGGTCGCACCAGATACTGAACGGTTTTCTGATCCACGCCCCTACCTTTTTTAGGGTATCTGTGAGATGAATATCTGTATTGCATAGATTAGAGCATAATGAATGCACTGTATTTCAAGTGATTGATTTCCTTATTCGGTCACGGACCTTTGAAATGAGCGACCAAGGCACAGCGCTGCATCTTTATTTTAAAAGGCGAACTTCAGCAAAATAACAAACGGTTGAAACAAGAACCCGTAACATACGTGAGAGCTCAACAGAAACTCAGCACAAAGACAATGTACCACAGCGCAGGTGGAAAATGGAACAAACTTAAATAGGATCCCCAATTAGAGACAACGACAGGCAGCTGTCTCTAATTGGGGATCCTCACACAAAACCCACATAGAGTTCGCTAGAACTCTACTTTCAGGCCCTGACCTAGACAACCATAGAGAAGCCAGAGGACCTGACATATACAGTGCATTCGGAAAGTATTTAGACCCCTTGACTTTTTCCACATTTTATTAAGTTACAGCGTTATTCTAAAATGAAAAAATTTAAAATAAAATAATCAATCTACACACAATACCCCCTAATGACAAAACAAAAACAGATTTTTTATTTTAGCAATTTACATAAGTATCTCAGTACTTTCGTTGAAGCACCTTTGTCACCGATTACAGCCTCAAGTCCTCTTGGGTTTGATGCTACAACCTTGGCACACCTGTATGTGGGGAGTTTCTCCCATTATTCACTGCAGATCCTCTCAAGCTCTGTCAGGTTGGATGGCATTATGGGGTATTGTGTGTAGAAAAAATCTATTTAATCCTTTTGAATTCAGGCTGTAAAACCAAAATAATTTGGAATAAATCAAGGGGTATGAATACTTTCTGAAGGCTCTGTAGAACAGATTTCCAAAATTAAAATCACTTGGAGCCAATTAGCATTTTATTTTTTCTGAAAACTTGAGGGGCCAAATTAAATTACCTGCGGGCCAAAGTCGGCCCGCGGGCCGCCAGTTGGGGAACCCTGGATTAGGCTGTAACACACAGGGGTATTACCACAGGACTCTGAGAGCACTGGGCGGCATTGTGATTACTAAAGCATTGTCCTCCATAATCCCCCTGTGTGGCTGAGTGCACACACACACACACACACACACAAACAATTGCTATGACGCACGCATGCAAGTACATTACACACACTATATACAGTATATATTTGAGACTCCACCACAGAAAATCATGACAGACACATACAGAGTACACACACTGCAGTCCTTTGCTAAACATATCCCAACAACCCAACGCACATATATACGCAACAGAACACATACTGATAAATAGCAGATATTTCTGACCCCAGTGGCCTGTTCCTGTCTGGATCTCTGCATCCTCCTGCAGATAAGTGGCAGAGTGGAGTGTACAGTAGAGTAGGCCTCATAATCCTGGGCCTAAAGCCCTATGAACCCCATCAGAGAACAGCCTGGGACCACGAGCTGACCCTAACCCTGCTCACCCTGATAGCTACAGTAACTCTACTGCTATCCATGCTCCATTCCCCACCATGGGACAACAACACTAATGCTCTACTCACACCAGATGGACAGGACAGGAGGAGAGAGGGGGAGGGAGGGAGGGAGGGAGGGAGGGAGGGAGGGAGGGAGGGAGGGAGGGAGGGAGGGAGGGAGGGAGGGAGGGAGGGAGGGAGGGAGGGAGGGAGCAGAGGCCAGATGGAGGTGCTAGATGGATAGCTAAGAAAGAGTGGGTGAGAATAACAAAGATGGATAAATAAAGATTCAAACTGATAAATCATTGATGAGTGTAGGACATGAACAGATCCATCTACAGTACAGTACTTCATGCTACAGATCCATCTACAGTACAGTACTTCATGCTACAGATCCATCTACAGACCAGTACTTCATGCTACAGATCCATCTACAGACCAGTACTTCATGCTACAGATCCATCTACAGACCAGTACTTCATGCTACAGATCCATCTACAATACAGTACTTCATGCTACAGATCCATCTACAGACCAGTACTTCATGCTACAGATCCATCTACAGTACAGTACTTCATGCTACAGATCCATCTACAGAGCAGTACTTCATGCTACAGATCCATCTAGTAGATAGATAGATAGATAGGTACTTTATTGATCCCCCGGGGGGGAAATTTCATTATCAAGCAGCTACAACAAAAACACAGGGCAGGTGCAAAATGCCACAACGAAAGTACACAAAAGACAGATACACGGTACATGATACATAGAGCGGCAGTATGAAAAAGTATAGAAATACAGGATATCTGGAGTGCAAAAAAAAGCTATAAAAGGACATTGCATAGTATGAGTGGTTGGCTGAATATGTACACTATACATTGGTGGATGTTGGATGGTTAACTATACTATACAGGTTGATGGCAGAGAAATACTTCAGTAGCTAATGCGTATGATATGAGCGAGGGTAATAATAGTTTACTTAATAGACAGACTGGGTAAATGAACAGGTAAGTGAAAATTTTGCATGGTTAAATTAGCTGTACAGTTAGGTATACAGTTATATTTACAGATAAGTGAATACTTGCATGTTTACACAAACTGTACAGGTAAATGACAGGAAGAGATACTTTAATAGCTAAATGTGTGTATGATATCATTGGGGTAATAATAGTAATTCCCTTAAAATACAGTCCTTAGTGCGCAGGGTTTAATTACAGACAACTGCACTTATTGCACATTTGATATACTAAAAGCAATGAGAAAAGGTGCAACTGGCAGGATACTAATATGCATTCCTGAGTGAATGCCTAGGTCCAATAATTACTTACAATATTGCATGTGATATAATATAACAACTGTACATGGGTATGTATATACAGACCTGTATGAATAAGTAGGTCCTGAGTGGATGAGTGCTGACGGAACAGAGTTACTCACGGATGGATGCATAATTGTTAAACTAGGTCCTAGCACCCCAACAGTTCCAGATCTATGTTGCCGACGGCACGGCACCCCGGTGAGGCATTATATAGTCTCATAGCCGCCGGCAGGAAGGACCTCCTGTAGCGCTCTCTCTAGTACAGTACTTCATGCTACAGATCCATCTACAGTACAGTACTTCATGCTACAGATCCATCTACAGACCAGTACTTCATGCTACAGATCCATCTAGTACAGTACTTCATGCTACAGATCCATCTACAGTACAGTACTTCATGCTACAGATCCATCTACAGTGCAGTACTTCATGCTACAGATCCATCTACAGTGCACTACTTCATGCTACAGATCCATCTACAGTACAGTACTTCATGCTACAGATCCATCTACAGTGCAGTACTTCATGCTACAGATCCATCTACAGTGCAGTACTTCATGCTCTGCTCTTGAATACTGAATAACGGACTAGGCTACCTATATCGGAGTGATGTAGACTTGAAATTCGGAAAGTTTCAACTTTCTTTGAAGTAGTTTGGCAGACCTGAGAGGAGGGCTGGAGCAATCAATCATTCTCGCATCCCTCCAGGGGATGAATATGGTTTTTAAAACAAATCGACAGGCCAATAGATAATCACACACCACACACTTCCCCGAAAACAAGCAACACAGACAGAGCTACTAATCTGTCAGGATCAAATGATGTGATGTAATTATTTATTTTGTTTATGATTCTCATATGGATCAGCCTTCAGAAGAATTGCCGTATCATAAGTCTCTGTATAGCAGCGTCTCTCCTCTTTCACAGCTGCTCATTCAGCCATTTGTCATTAGTGTTCATTGAAAACGCCACTTCATCATCAATGCTTGTGAGCAACATTAGTGCTGCAATCAGTGTCTTTCAGAGCAAGCTGTCTTTGGGAATTAGCTAGGTAACGTACAAGAGCATAAACAAGAGTGTACGTGTGTGACCGTGTGTGTGTGTGTGTTGTGTGTGTTTGTGTGTCTGTGTGTGTGTGGACTGCGTGCATGCTTTTAAGAGTACACACTCTTAGATTACACACACATGCACACACACACACAAACACACTCACTGGGACTCACTGGGAGTAGAGCACGCGTGAGCGGACGATGAACTTGAAGATGTACTCCAGGGTTTTGAGGGTGCGGAGGTAGTTTTCACACTGCTCCCCTCGACTGGACACATCCAGATACCTCTTTAACACCGACATCAACTTCCTGAGAGGGGGAGAGAAAGAGAGTAGGCAAATCTTAATTTTAAAGTGTTGATTACATTTTTCACAACATGCACACACCACAGCACACTGGACCCAGAGGACTAGGCTTGTGTCCCATGCTGTTCCCAAAAATGGGCATGGGCTTGTTGGCTAACTGGATTAAAACAATCAAAGTCCTTTTATAACTGTCCGGAATTATTTTTTGTTTTAGTAGGATAAAGACAAAAAAAGTCCATAAGTGTAAAATAATCTGAGGATGACATTGGGTGGCCTTCGTATTTAGACAACAGAGTTTTATATAACGGCATGGCTAGCACTAGTTAAGCTTCTGTTTTGACCCCTTAGGGAGATAAATTGAGACAGCTGATGTACATTTTTATACGGATGACACTGTTCTCTACTCAAGTGGCAGCAGTTTGACTTTGGCTTTTAAACAGCTTTTAACATCAGTCAAGAGAATCTGTATGGTTTTAAGCTTGTTCTGAATTCCTCTAAAACAAAATAAATTGTATTTTCCAATACTAAACCCTCTGAAAACCCTGCCAGGTCTGCCATGATACAAGTCAGTATTCAATGTCCATCCATGTCTGAGGACGTCGGGAGATGACGTGGAAACCGACCTCTAGGGACAACCGTGAGCAGTGTTACCTTCAAGTAGATAGTAATGACATGGTTTTTCAACAAACTCTCACAGTCTCATGTCTGCCTCTGGTGCCAAAGGTTGCAATTTTCGAATCCAACGATAGAAAGTTATTTCTTAGATTTTTGTTTTAAGCCCATTCAAACCTTAACCGTTCAAAATTTGTAGTTTACGCCCAAACCTAACCTTAAACATTTTGAAATGTGACGTTTGGAACCACTTCGAAATTTGACTATTGAGAAACATGAATGAATGTCTAATTCTGACGTGAGACTGTGAGAGCATGTTGGTAAACCATGTCATTACTACCTTGGAAGGAAATTCCATAGAGCAAGTCAAGACATACAAATATCTGGGAGTTTTGGGTGGATGAGAATCATGTTGAGAACCTGGTAAAGAAGATCAAGTTAAGAATAGGTTTTTATTACAAGCATAATGCATGTTTTTCTTCTGCGGACAGAAAAGTCTGTCTGTCTTGGACTACAGTGATGTAATTTATATGCAGACCTCAAGCACTAACCTGAAGACACTTGATTCCGTGTATCGTGCAGCTCCTAGGTGTATTACCAACCAAAAGCATCTGACACACCATTTTGATCTCTATAGTACTGTTGGCAGGTTTACGTTGACTCTTATGTAAGCTGAAACATTGGTATACTACGATCTACTAGGCTATTTTGAGAAAACTGCAACTTTATCTCTGTTCTTCACTGATAAGGTTTGAAAATAAATACCAGTTCCGGACTCACTCCTACTTACTTTTAACCAGCTTGAAACTTGAGGATTCTGTTTACTTGGAGGAGTTTAAAAGTTACTGAGGAATGTGATTGTCATCAGGACTTGACGCAGTGGTATGTATGTTTTTAAAATCTATGACGCTTGTATATTTCTGTAATTTAATTGTATGTGTGTCTAAGTCAAAACATACATATATATTTTTAATCGTGTCATTTTTTTCATAGTGTGTCTATGTCTGTAAGTTGTTACAGTGTTTCTGATATTTGTCTGAAACATTGTTCTCCCCTGTTGCTGTCTTGGTTGGACCAGGTCTCTCTTGAAAACACGTTTTATCTCAATGAGACTAACTTGGATAAATAAAGATTAAATAAAAAGGAGGGAGAATCCTCTTTTTTAACAAAGATTGGAGAGAGAGATGGGGGGGACGAGGGACAAGGGCAGGGAGAGAGAGAGAGAGAGAGAGGGATAAAGTGAGAACGAGAGAGAGAGAGAGAGAGGGATAAAGTGAGAGCGAGAGAGAGAGAGAGAGAGGGATAAAGTGAGAACGAGAGAGAGAGCGAGAGAGAGGGATAAAGTGAGAACGAGAGAGAGAGAGATGGGGGGACGAGGGACAAGGGCAGGGAGAGAGAGAGAGAGAGAGAGGGATAAAGTGAGAACGAGAGAGAGAGAGATGGGGGGGACGAGGGACAAGGGCAGGGCGAGAGAGAGATTGAGAGAGGGATAAAGTGAGAACGAGAGAGAGAGCGAGAGAGAGGGATAAAGTGAGAACGAGAGAGAGAGAGAGAGAATATTGCTTTGGCAACATGTACATTGTTACGCCATGCCAATAAAGAAATTGAAATCTAATTGAGTAGCAGAGGCAAAGGTAAACCAGGGGATTTAGAAGTTAAGACTCAGTGAGCCCAGTATAAGTATTCTGGCCAGCTTTGAGTAAAGTACCACGGTCTAGTAATCCACCTTACCCTGGCTTATCCATCCATTGACTTATACTGCAACCCTACAGGCACAGGTCCTATGAACCGTTCTGGCTACTTATTTAATTCCAGTCTGTCTACGAATGTGAAAGAGGAATTCAGCCACTCCTGAAGCTGCTTCTAAGAGACAGTGAGACTGGCAGACAGGCGGACGGGAAGAGGAGGTGTTGGACACAGGAAGTAGTACTGACTTGTAGGCCAGCGTGGCACTGAAGTGCTGTTCAATATAGGCCTCCAACACCGTGTTAAAATGCTGGAACTTCCTGTCTGCTATCAGACCAATGATGTAGATCTGAAAGAGAAAGAGAGAGGGCAAAAGAGAGAGAGAGAGAGAGAGAGAGAGAGAGAGAGACAGAGAGAGAGAGAGAGAGAGAGAGAGAGAGAGAGAGAGAGAGAGAGAGAGAGAGAGAGAGAGAGAGAGAGAGAGAAGAAAGGATACACATTGTGATTGATATGGTGAGAGAGATGTGCCTCACTGGCAAATAGACACATAGACAAGCAACAAGCAGAAAGACATGTTTATTCAGAAGGAGAATGACAGAGCCATACGGACAGAGATCGACAGACAGACAGCTACATGCAGCGACAGACTGACAGACAGAGAAAAGAACAGGTACAAGAGTGACAGAGAATACCAGACAGAGACAACACACACAAACACACACACACACCACACACTCACCAGAGCATCGAACACTAGGATGTCGTAGTCGTCAGTCTGGGAGTGTTCCATCATGATGGTGAACAGAGCATCCAGAGTGTCCTGGAGGAACTATACAAGGAGGAGAGGAGAGGCCATGAACTGACACACACACACACACACACACACACACTCACACAAATAACACACACAAATAACACACACCTTGACAACCTCCTCTCCGTCGATGATCTTGAGTTTCTCCAGGTTTTCTTTGAGAAGCTCAGGATGAGTCCTCCATTTAAGGAGACCCAGCAAACCCACTGAGCAGGAGAAAGACAGAAAGACAGAAAACCATCAATCCATCCATCCATCCATCCATCCATCCATCCATCCATCCATCCATCCATCCATCCATCCATCCATCCATCCATCCATCCATCCATCCATCCACCTACCTGTCATTGATTCAACATTGATAACCCAGCCAGCAACACCCGCAACAATAATTTAATCAATCATTAATTGTTCTGGGGCCCCAAGAACTTAAGCACAGGAACTCCAGTTATCTGCAGGGGTGTAGTGCTGTTTTTTAGCTGCCGGAGTCCAAAAAATGTAAATGATGTCATCATTTTTCAATCAAAGTTTGTACCGACAGATGTAGCCTATTGTCATTTTAGAATATGTATAAAACGCATCCTTCAAATGCAATGTCTGCGTACGCCCACACTACCATCCACCCTGGCACACTACCATCCACCACTGGCACACTACCATCCATCCTGGCACACTACCATCCACCCTGGCACACTACCATCCACCACTGGCACACTACCATCCACCACTGGCACACTACCATCCACCACTGGCACACTACCATCCACCCTGGCACACTACCATTCACCCTGGCACACTACCATCCACCCTGGCACACTACCATCCACCCTGGCACACTGCCATCCACCCTGGCACACTACCATCCACCACTGGCACACTACCATCCACCACTGGCACACTACCATCCACCACTGGCACACTACCATCCACCCTGGCACACTACCATCCACCCTGGCACACTACCATCCACCCTGGCACACTACCATCCACCCTGGCACACTACCATCCACCACTGGCACACTACCATCCACCACTGGCACACTACCATCCACCCTGGCACACTACCATCCACCACTGGCACACTACCATCCACCCTGGCACACTACCATCCACCCTGGCACATTACCATCCACCACTGGCACACTACCATCCACCACTGGCACACTACCATCCACCCTGGCACACTACCATCCACCCTGGCACATTACCATCCACCACTGGCACACTACCATCCACCACTGGCACACTACCATCCACCCTGGCACACTACCATCCACCCTGGCACATTACCATCCACCACTGGCACACTACCATCCACACTGGCACACTACCATCCACCACTGGCACACTACCATCCACCCTGGCACATTACCATCCACCCTGGCACACTACCATCAACCCTGGGACACTACCATCCACCACTGGCACACTACCATCCACCACTAGCACACTACCATCCACCACTGGCACACTACCATCCACCACTGGCACACTACCATCCACCACTGGCACACTACCATCCACACTGGCACACTACCATCCACCCTGGCACATTACCATCCACCCTGGCACACTACCATCCACACTGGCACACTACCATCCACCACTGGCACACTACCATCCACCACTGGCACACTACCATCCACCCTGGCACACTACCATCCACCCTGGCACACTACCATCCACCCTGGCACACTACCATCCACCCTGCTTCCCTGGCTCTTTGTCCTGGTAAACATCCCCCTTCCACATATCCAGAGACTCGAAACTACCCACAAAATGATTGGAAAAGAGTCTGCAACGACCCACACCTACCGCTCCACGAGGACCTCCTCAACCCACCAAAGATACACATCCCCTCAAGAAAGCCAATTTGGAAAGACCCACCCATTGACGACACAAATGGAAACAACCCCCACAAAACAGCCCCCTGGTTTCAACCTCCCCAGGAAGGAGTGGTCCACCCTCAATAGGATCAGGACTGGCCACGGCCCATGCCTCGCCAACCTCCACTGGTGGGGCAATAAAAGTAAGCCCCCTAAGTGCCTGTGTGGTGGAGAAAACCATGCACCCCATTCTTGCAGTCTGTCCTATTCACAAACTCAGCAGAAGCACCCGCTTGGCTCAGGGACTTTGCATTCGCTAAGTAAATAATAGACCTCTAGCGTCTTTCAAAGAAAATAAAGTTAGCGATATTTCTAATATAGCTAGCTGCCAAAGTCGTACTAGCTAGCGATATTACCAATTGTTGTAACATTTCGTGACATTTAAAAGGTCTGTTTAACAAAAAACAAAGAAATGGCAAATGCTGGTTTGACAATATTTTACATCCACCCCCACATCCACCCCCACACACACACACACACACACACACACACACACACACACACACACACACACACACACACACACACACACACACACACACACACACACACACACACACACACACACACACACACACACACACCATTCTGGGTGAGTTTGGTGGAGCAAACAAGGGTTGAGATGGTGAAGCTGTCTCTGGAGCTGACAGACAGGCCTCCTGCACTGCTACGACTCAGTGTCCCCCCCTTTTGAACGTCCCCGTGGTTTCGCGTAGAGGGCAGGGACAGGTACGAGTTCACATCCTCCATCCTCTTACTGTCCTCCTGAGAGAGAGAGAGAGAAAGAGGGGGAGTAGAGGCCAGAGTTTAGTTTGGGAGTGAATGAACAGTAATTCATCTTTATTCAATTTGGCACTTAATCAATAATTCCAGTTAATTTGGCAGTGAATCTACAAGTATTTAGTTAAGCCTATTCGGTCAGTTGTGAATTTATAATAATTCAGTAGCCTTGGTGATTTGGCTATGACTCTGAGGTGATTGAATTCTCCAGTTCTTTCAGCTGTGAATCTATATTAATTCAGTTCCATTGGCTATTTGACTGTGAATCTGTACGGGTGTGAATGTGAGTTGTTTCTGTAGTTCTGTAATTCTGTAAATCAGAACTGATTCAGTTCTGACCTTGAAGACCACCAGGTCATGAAGTCCATCCTGCAGCACTGTTCCATCCGCCTTCATTAGACGAACAAACGCCATGGCAAAGTTCTTCTCACTCTTATCCTTAGCTACAGAAAGAGAGACGATGGGGGAGACAGACCAAAGATGATTCATTTAGTAGATGACTTTGCCCCCTGTCACATTGCTTTCACCCCTCCAGTCCATTCAGCTCAGTGGTAAGGAAAGTAAGGATCCAATGTGAGGACATGGGAGGTCAGAGTTGGGTATACTCACACTCCTGAGAGGAGCGGTGTCTGAACATGAAGCGCAGGTGGCTCCTGTGCATCTCCTCCAGAGGGATGGCCACCTACAGGACGGAGGACAACATTACATCTCCTGTTAGAGGCCTGTGTTTTGCGCAATCATGTGACATGCCTGGATTTTAACCTTTATTTAACTTTCACGTTTTCTTTTTATGTCAGATGGTCCTGCACCATCATCAGACAATTGCTTTCATTTTTGGTGTAATTCCTATTTCTGAATAAGGCTTAAAAAACAGGATGAAATCTTGCTATGTAACATATTAAACAGACTGTACATAGTATTACATATTACACACAGAAGGTAACAGTGGATCAACATGCACAAGCATACAACAACTAGGCAATCAAACACCCACACGCATACACACACACACACACTGACCTTGAATGTCTCCATCCAGCGTGGTTGTTTGACCTGGTAGTAGATGACAGATCTGTATTCGTTCAGCGGCCGATCCCCAGCTCCGAGACATATAGAGTTCTACAGGACAGACAGAAAGAGTGATGACAGAAAGAGAGGGATGACAGAAAGAGGGACGACAGAAAGAGAGGGAGGAGAGAAAGAAAGGGGTGACAGAAAGAGAGACGACAGAAAGAGAGGGATGACAGAAAGAGAGACGACAGAAAGAGAGGTGACAGAAAGAGGGAGATGACAGAAAGATAGAGTTGACAGAAAGAGAGAGATGACAGAAAGAGTGGGATGACAGAAAGAGTGGGATGACAGAAAGAGAGAGATGACAGAAAGAGAGAGATGACCGAAAGAGTGGGATGACAGAAAGAGAGACGACAGAAAGAAAGACGACATAAAGAAAGAAAGACGACAGAAAGAGAGACGACAGAAATAGAGACGACAGAAAGAGAGGGATGACAGAGAGACGACAGAAATAGAAGGATGACAGAAAGAGAGACGACAGAAAGAGAGAGGTGACAGAAAGAGGAAGATGACAGAAAGAGTGGGATGACAGAAAGAGAGACGACAGAAAGAGGGAGATGACAGATAGAGAGACGACAGAAAGAGGGAGATGACAGATAGAGAGAGACGACAGAAAGAGAGAGATGACAGAAAGAGAGACGACAGAAAGAGGGAGACGACAGAAAGAGGGAGATGACAGAAAGAGAGATGAGAGACGACAAAAAGAGATAGATGACAGAAAGAGAGAGATGACAGAAAGAGAGAGACGACAGAAAGAGAGAGATGACAGAAAGAGAGATGAGAGACGACAAAAAGAGATAGATGACAGAAAGAGAGAGATGACAGAAGGAGAGAGATGACAGAGAGACGACAGAAATAGAAGGATGACAGAAAGAGAGACGACAGAAAGAGAGAGTTGACAGAAAGAGGAAGATGACAGAAAGAGTGGGATGACAGAAAGAGAGACGACAGAAAGAGGGAGATGACAGATAGAGAGAGACGACAGAAAGAGAGAGATGACAGAAAGAGGGAGACGACAGAAAGAGGGAGACGACAGAAAGAGAGAGATGACAGAATGAGAGAGATGACAGAAAGAGGGAGACCACAGAAAGAGGGACATGACAGAAAGAGAGAGATGACAGAAGATAGATGACAGAAAGAGGGAGATGACAGATAGAGGGAGACGACAGAAAGAGGGAGATGACAGAAAGAAATAGACAAAAGACGATAGATGACAGAAGGAGAGAGATGACAGAAAGAGGGAGATGACAGAAAGAGAGAGATGACAGAAAGAGAGAGATGACAATCAATTCAACTAACCCCCATCCACCTAGATAAATCCATCAACTCTAAACAGTATATGACATATGAAATACAGTGCTGAAGCAGTATCCCTGCTTGACTACTTCCAGATGGCAATGGGTGTAATACTGTTAGTGTGAGGAGATGTTCTATTTGTGTGACAGTTTTCATATTGATGTGACACACACACACACACTCCATCCTCCCCAACTCACCGGTACAACCTTGCCCTCCTCGTCACACACCATCATGATGACCTCCATGTTCTTCTGGGTGGTCTTGTTGTACTTGTCAAAGTCCCCGGTCCACAGCGTCAAGTAGATGTCGTTCCGGATGTCTCCCGGCATGATGATCTCTGGGAATCCCAGTTTACGGGCCACTACCGTGCTGCGGTCCACCAGGTGGGGGTACTCCTTACGGATCTGGACAATGTCACCTACCAGGGCCTTCATCGTCACCCACAGACCTGGAGGAAGGAGGACAAGCATTGATAATACAGTCGTTGGAATAGTATGAAGAGTCAATTCAGTATTAGTACTTTAATAACGACAGCCAGTAGAGACATCGGCCATAAAGTGGTCCTTTGGGCTACTCTGTGAGGTGTGTGGTACCTTGACCTCCGCTGTCTCCTCGTGATGCTGTCACCTTGTTCAGCAGGGAGTGGAAGAAGTCATTCTCCGCCACAACCCTGTAAACACACACACATATTTCAACTACATACCCCCTAAAATATATATATATATTTTTTTAAACAATTGTAAAGAAATGTATTAAAAACAAAAAACATTTCAACTACATTACAATGACTAAACTAGGTATGGATGGAGGGAGAGAGGAGGACAGGGAGAAGGAGGACAGGGAGAGAGGAGGACAGGGAGAAGGAGGACAGGGAGAGAGGAGGACAGGGAGAAGGAGGACGGAGAGAGGAGGACAGGGAGAGAGGAGGACAGGGAGAAGGAGGCAGGGAGAAGGAGGACAGGGAGAAGGAGGACAGGGAGAAGGAGGACAGGGAGAGAGGAGGACAGGGAGAAGGAGGATGGAGAGAGGAGGACAGGGAGAAGGAGGATGGAGAGAGGAGGACAGGGAGAGAGGAGGACAAGGAGAAGGAGGCAGGACTCACGGAACAAAGGGGATGAAATACTGCTTCTCCTCGTCACTCTCTATCTTTCCTTTGATGATGTCACTGATGTCCATCACTGCAGAAAATAAGACAATTTACTCTTTAACATTTTCTGTGATGTAAAAATATCAATATATGTCAAGCCGTGACCAGTGTCAGTGAATTACAATTCAAAATCTTGTTAACACTGCACACTACCCTATGACATACACTAGTACCTACCTGCCACTCCAAAGGGCCTGCGGAGGCCCTGGGTACACTTCTTTGTGTTAGTCTCTTTCAGTTCCATACGACCCACTCTCACTATCTGACAGATCAGGTAGATCTTCTCTCTGTTCAAATCCTTATTACCCAGGTCCTAGAGGGATGGAGGGAGGAGAAATCTAAATAACATGGGGGTCCCAAGGCAAAACCAGCTGAGAACCACTGACCTAAATGATATGAGTATAAATTGTTTCTGTATCAAACAGTGCAACCTAGTGGTGACTTACTGTAAAGACAACCCTCAGGTTATTCAGCATGTCAATATCTTTCGGAAAGCCTTTACTGCCCCAGCGGATCAGGTAGTTCTCACTGGAGAGGGAGGGCATGGAAAGGGTTAACAGAACATGTCTAACAAACACTTAATAAACCCTCAATAAGAATCTAAATGCATTGAACGCACATGTTCAAAAATGTATTGGACATGAACTAAGAAATGTGGTGATCCTTTGCTTTCAGCTCTTCCAAAAAACTTTTTATCCTAAATAGAACTTTTCTTGTCCGTCAGAAATATCCCTGTCACAGTTTGACAGAAGGAGGCCTTGAGTCAGTGGGGATGATGGAGAATGTCACATCACAGCTGTAATATTCTGGTCTGGATGAGAAAGGAGGGAGAGGAGCATAGATCGGTCTGTTTGACAGTGATAGACAGCTATCACCATTAGCTGTTAGTCAAGCTCTGCCCCTCTATGTTCTGCATTTCTATGTTCATAATTAAATAGTGTGTACAGTACATTAGACTGCAACCATATTGAGAACAGGGTGACATGGGAATAAGAGGAGGAGAGGAAGAGGAAAGTAATGAGAAAGAGAGAGGCAGGTATCTGTCATCATCACTGGTTTCAGTCAAACTCTGCCTTTTCATTTGCAGCATTCTATGTTTATAGCTAATTGAGCAGTTCTATGCTACAGTAGAGTCCTGGAATCTTCAAAATATGGAAGGGGGGGGGGGTAAGAGGAGAAAGAGAGTGGGCGAGAGAGAGAGAGAAGGAGAGAGAAAGAAATAGAGAAAGAGGGAGGAAGGGTGACAGAAGCAGATGATAGACGTAAAAAAGATGAATGGATAGAGGGATGTTTAGATAGAGACCTGATGATGATCTGTTTGTTGGGGTCGTATAGGGACATGAAGAGTTCAGAATCCTCTCCGATCCGACAGACAAAGTTCCGGACGAAGACATAGAGGCTGTGAGTGGGAGAGGACTGGATCCGGGCCGAGATTACCGAGTGGCCCGTCTGAACGTTGGACTACAGAAGAGAGAAAGAAAGAGCGAGATGGAGAGAGAGAGAGAGAGAGAGAGAGAGAGAGGGTGACAGATTATTAATTGTAAGGGGCATATGGACTATGGCTATACTCTTGGATATCAAATATGGTTCCTGACCAATGTCTTCTTTGTATTCTCTCTTTCTCTACCATTACTTTCTCAACTCTCTCAATCTTACTTCATCCGCACACCTCTTCAACCCTGTCCCCACTTTCTCTAATCATTTGTCTTTCTTTCTCTCGTACTCTCTGGGCTCTTTTCTCGTCTGGCGCTAAGGAGGCGCAAGTGTCAAATGCACGTTAGTTTGCAGGTTCGGCAATTTACCTGTCTAACATCAGCTCTCTTTCGCTCAGGTGGGAGGTGTGGCAATATTTGAGGTGTGTCCCTAAAAACAAGCGCAAGTGACCATTTCATGCAGTGCTAATTGGAAGTCTTAAGACCCACAAAAAGCAGATCTTAACGATAAAGCAGTTGATAATGGCATGGATTTTGAGAGCAGAAGCACAGCCTGTCCAGACATGACGCACAGGGCCCATGTTTATTTAACCAGGTAGGTCAGTTCAGAACAAGTTCTCATTTACAACTGCGACCTGGCCAAGACAAAGCAAAGCAGTGCGACAAAAAACAACACAGAGTTAAATAAACAAACGTACAGTCCATAACACAATAGAGAATCTATATACAGAGTGTGCAAATGTAGTGCAAAATGCAGTAAGGTTAGGAAGGTAGGACAATAAATAGGCCATAGTGGCGAAATAAGTTACAAGTCCATGTACAATGGGGAGAACAAGTATTTGATACACTGCCGATTTTGCAGGTTTTCCTACTTACAAAGCATGTAGAGGTCTGTAATTTTTATCATAGGTACACTTCAACTGTGAGAGACGGAATCTAAAAAAATCCAGAAAATCACATTGTATGATATTTAAATAATAAATGTGCATTTTATTGCATGACATAAGTATTTGATCACCTACCAACCAGCAAGAATTCCGGCTCTCACAGACCTGTTAGTTTTTCTTTAAGAAGCCCTCCTGTTCTCCACTCATTACCTGTATTAACTGCACCTGTTTGAACTCGTTACCTGTATAAAAGACACCTGTCCACACACTTAATCAAACAGACACCAACCTCTCCACAATGGCCAAGACCAGAGAGCTGTGTAAGGACATCAGGGATAAAATTGTACTCCTGCACAAGGCTGGGATGGGCTACAGGACAATAGGCAAGCAGCTTGGTGAGAAGTCAACAACTGTTGGCGCAATTATTAGAAAATGGAAGAAGTTCAAGATGATGGCCAATCTCCCTCGGTCTGGGGCACCATGCAAGATCTCACCTCGTGGGGCATCAATGATCATGAGGAAGGTGAGGGATCAGCCCAGAACTACACAGCAGGACCTGGTCAATGACCTGAAGAGAGCTGGGACCACAGTCTCAAAGAAAACCATTAGTAACACACTACGCCGTCATGGATTAAAATCCTGCAGCGCACGCAAGGTCCCCCTGCTCAAGCCAGCGCATGTCCAGGCCCGTCTGAAGTTTGCCAATGACCATCTGGATTCCTCCAAACACTCGCCGTGTTTGGAGGAAGAAGAAGGATGAGTACAACCCCAAGAACACCATCCCAACCGTGAAACATGGAGGTGGAAACATCATTCTTTGGGGATGCTTTTCTGAAAAGGGGACAGGACGACTGCACCGTATCGAGGGGAGGATGGATGGGGCCATGTATCGCGAGATCTTGACCAACAACCTCCTTCCCTCAGTAAGAGCATTGAAGATGGGTCGTGGCTGGGTCTTCCAGCATGACAACGACCCGAAACACACAGCCAGGGCAACTAAGGAGTGGCTCCGTAAGAAGCATCTCAAGGTCCTGGAGTGGCCTAATCAGTCTCCAGACTGATATATATATATAATTGAGTTAATAAAGCCTCATACAAACATGGTCTCTTTTTTGTTTTCTTGAGTGATTAGCTCAGTGTTCTGTCACTCATGGGGACCTTACACAATCGTCTATTTTAAGTCCTTAGTAAGGGTAGAAATCCAACATTTCAGCCATTTGGGTCCTGCCATAGAGTTATATTACAAGTGCTCTTCCAAGAAGGCTCAAGGTCATTGGCCACAGAAATGACGTCAAATCACATTAAATGTACAGTAGCTTTGATTGGACTGATCATGTCAACATCTTACTTTCACAATCTTAGCTAGCAGTCATCATCATGAATCAAGTCTACTGGCTAATTCTTTTAAATACTTGTCATATGAAAATAAATAATGAAGAGAAAATATAGATAAAACGTATCGGTGACAGTGACTAACTACAAGCATTGCAAATGGGAAGTCTGGAATAAACAGCTCAAACAGTGATAATATGTTTTGAACGGTCATTGTAAATCCGGCCACATCAAGCACATCACAACAACGTGAATCCACAAATGTCTTATGCAGCTGCTTCATAAATTATGTAGGATGCCAGAGAGATATGTATAGTGTAGCTAAGAAAAAAAATACTAAGTGTATGTTGTGTAGTAAGCTGTCAGTAGCCCATATGCCTCACCCTAATAATTTGGTGTATTTTCACCTCTTAATTTCGCAAACTGTTCTGACTCGGTGGTGCACATGTAGACTATAACCTGTTTTTGAGAAATGTAATCACCAAATTTATTCATCTTACAGTTCTGACTTGGTGTATTGGTGAATTCTGTCGTTGTACATTTCAAAAGTGCAGAATAAATAGCTGTATTGACTACGTCCGTCCTCATTAATGTCTTAATCGAAATTACGGATTGCCTCTTATCCGCTTGTCGTCCCCTTATGCCATAGTTTGTACATCTCAACTGTCAGTAGAAACCACATTTGTTTAAGCAAGTCAGCCATCAGCTATGTTTTTTTAAAAGGCAGTAAATTAGTCTGAATTAACTGTTTCGCTGCCAGACAAGGCTCCGCTGATAGCCAGGTGTAGCAGTGGTAAGGTGTTGGGACTGCTGTCGGGACTCTGTTGTTGGGACAGCTTTATGTAGGGCTAACAGTTTGTGGGCACCGTTTGTCACCGTTATAGTGCAATTAATGTATTGTTTTATGTTATGTTGTGTTGTATTGTATAGTGGCTTTGCTGGAATGCATCCACCGAGATTTACATGCTAAACTCGCCACTGGCCATTAACCAAGTTGCCTATGAATAAAGGGGTTTTAAATGGTGTAGATTTTTGCCCTCATGCTTTTAACTTATTCTCAATTCACCTGCATACTTCATTTCGATTGTTCAAGTAGGTTAACTACTTGAATGCCCCTCGTCCGATTACCAAAGACCCGCGCTCCTATTCAGTCATCCTATAATGACATATCAATGGCATATTTTTTTGTTGAGAATCAGCCTTGCACATATACAACGATACAATTGATAGGAGCCTAGTATTTTGTATAGACATGTAAATGTTGTGTAAAGACATTTAGTCCTACGTGTGCACGCAGTGCCATGGAATGATAGAAGCAATGTATGATATCATGCTTCTGACCTAATCCTATTTAGAAATATTGTTGTTTAAAAAAAAAAAAGATAGACTGTTTTTCTTTTAATTTGATTAAAAACCAAACTCATTCAAAAATATTATTGGGTTTATGGGAGAACATGTCATGGCTCGAATGCAATGCAATCTGGGGAAGTGCAATTATTATCTGTAAAATAGTTCCATGATGTTTATAAAACATTACATTTGCAAGTAGTATAACGGTGAGTGGACATTAACCCTTTCTCTTTATATTGGATCTTTATCCAGCTCCTGTGAAAAGTTTGGATGTGCGTAAAAACCTCCATAATCTAAATTCCATAGTCCATATTCCAAGTTGCCTTGTCTGTATTATAAGCCCACTGGGAAAAATGATGGTGCCTGTAACAGTTTTTCAGACATACAGATGTAGGATCTTAATTTGATCACCATGTTATAATGAAGGAAAAGTCCATGTTTTAGTGTATTTGAGCTTGATTTTCTCTTGTATCAACCCCTACACAAATGTCCATTAATTATAATACACATAATAATTTACATTTGTAGTTGCAGCAGGATTATTTTCCTGCTGTAGCAAACTGGCTCAAATTAAGATCCTACATCTGTAGCCTATTTAAAGCAAGTTTTCGGGTTTTTTAGAGTATGATTAGAATGTATTTTTAGGCCTTATCAATAGCCTGGTGAATGTAATCTTCATGCTTCATCTATATCAGTGTGAACGCTATAGTTAATGCTTAACAATGTATTTCATAATAGACGAACATTCAAATTGGAGTTGATGACAATGCAATATATAAAAGTCCCTAATTGCTCAACTTGAAGCAACCACATATTTAGCCATGGAGTATGTTCTGATTGGCCAGTGAGGTGTCAAGCCTCAACACACCAACAACTTGTTAATTCATCAAAACTCAGCCCTTTCGTGCCACCACCAGCTACTGTGCCCATAATTCCATTTGTGAAAATAGCAAAAATATGTCTAACAGCCCCTTGAACTTACAGTATAGCGCTAAGATTTATCATTGTGATAGATTTGTTCAAACCTGACCTGTTCCTCTTTCATGCGTTCGTTGATCTTGGTGGTGGCATCTTGGTGGGCTCTGAACAGGCTGATCACGCTGGCGTTCTCTGGGTCCAACATGTTCCCATTCACATCCCGCACCACCAGGTCCAACTCCAAGATCCTGGAGGGGACAGGGAGGAGAAAGGAGGAGGAGGAGGAGGAGGAGGAGGAGGAGGAGGAGGAGGAGGAGGAGGAAGAAGTAGGAGGACGAAGAGGAGGGAGGTGGAGGAGAAGGAGAAGATGGAGGAAGAGAAAGATAATGTCACAGACAGATGCAGAGACAGAGTTTTCCCAATTAAGAATGGTCTATTTTAGTGATAATGTACACTCATAGAAGTAAAGGTGCCTGGAAGAACCTTTTGGGTTGCCACACCGGCAGAACCTTGAGGAACCCCTCTGAAAAGGGTCTTTGAGGAACCCCTGTGTAAAGGTTCAAACCGGAACCTTTTTGGGATGTAAGGGGTTCAGCTTTGAACCTTTTTAATAATATATTGTAGAGGTAGCAGCCTATCAGATTGGAGGGATGTTTTATTGGAGGTGTGGCTTTCAGATATTTATTTTTGGTCACCTGTAAATGTAATTCCTGTTCATTATGTTAAGTTTGTACACTGCAAATTAAAATGTTCCTTGACTATTCATGCATATTACATATTCTAATATAATATTAACATTGCTGATTACATACAGTAACGAAGTGGTAATTATTTCAACAGCTCTTGAGGAACTCCGTTACTCTCATTGAGTATCTTTACATGCACACTAATAATTCAATATTAAACTGGTTATGGCAGTAGGCAGATTATGCAATAGTCATGTAAAAACCTTACTCTGCTTATCTTTATCGGCATAAGGTCAAAATCGAAGTAAGCACACGCTGATTAAAAACCTAGATTTTCTGAGCAATCTTTCATATTATTAAGACATGTAAGCATTCCAGCTGTGTATTTGATCTGCGCATGTGCTAGCACCAGCCAAATGAGCCTCCCTATTTAAAGTGAGTAAAGTGTGTTCGGAACAACTGAATGTACGCTTCATAGAAGTAGTTTTCACATAAAAACGTTATATGTCCGAACTCAGAATCGAATATGCATTGCAAAAATAACATGTTCTTTGTGATAAAGCGTTTATTTCGATTGGCAATTTTCTGCATGTATCAGAGTGCGAATAAGGTAGCCTGATTTCAGACGTGTCCATGTAAACAGGCTAATTAAGGAAATCGTTCTTCTTGCAAAGCATGTCAATTACTTAACCAAACTATTATTTTAATCTGACTATCAACAATAATTGCATTATTGTGTGCGTTTAACCGCACTTAATGAAGCTACAAAACTGTCAGTGTTCAACCTTAACATGTGATGACAATACAACAGAACTGTCAGGCTCTGACCATAGGGAAGCCTCTGGCTGATCTCTATGTTGTTATGGTCAGGGCCTGACAGGGTTATCTAGCTAAGTTTATGTGGATTGTTCTTTGGTCCCCAATTAGAGGCAGCTGTTTATTATTTGTTTGTGTTTGGTGCCTATGTGCCAACCCGTCGTTACATTTGTGCTCTCTTTTGTGGTTCTTTTGTATTAAAGTTCGCCGTTAATAAAATATGTCAAACTATAACGGCGCTGCGCCTTAGTCTCCGATCGTGACAAGAACAGATGAACAGGAATGATATTTACTCTAACGGGTGGCCCAAAAAAATCCATATCTTAAAGCCACGCCCCTGCTAAGCCTTGCCTCCACTCCAGAGGAACCCGTTGCTACATTGAACCATTAAAGGTTCCCCGAGAACCCCCTCGACTAACCGAAGGTGCAAATATAATCCACGGAATAGCAATGATTCTTTGAGGAACTCCAGGGGTTCCTTGAGGATCTCCGGGGTTCCTCATGTCACCACTCATTCTAAGAGTGTTGTTCTGTTAGAGTTTATGGGCCATACTTGTTGCCATAGTCAATTTTGGAGGTGATTTTCTGTTTGAGCTCCTTGAACTCATCGCTAGGCAACGTGCCAGACAGGAGCTGGGAACGCCATTCCATCAGATCCCACATCAGCCCTTGGACCTGCTCCACACGCCTCTTCTTATTGTCCTACACAGAGACAAATGGTTACACACACACACCATACACATACCATACTCACACAGACGCACACACACACACATACAGATGTGGGATCTTAATTTGATCACTTTTGTTGCTGAGAATTTACCTGCACATCAGGAAATGCAAACTTGTAGTGAATTAATTAAGGTTGCAATTTCCACTTTATAACTGTCAGACTAATGTCAGAATAATTTCCTGTTGCTGCAGGATTATTTTCCTGCTGAAACAAACTGGCTCAAATTAAGATCCTACATCTGTACATGTGCACGCACGCACACAAACACACACACACACACAGACAAAGAGTGTTGGGGTGTTTACCACGTAGAGCTGTTTCCAGATGCTTCCCCACTCCCTCAGAGTGGTGGTCACCTCCTTCACTAGGGGCAGCTCTGCTGACATCACCACCTCCTGGTCCCTGTGGAGTAAATACCACATATTACTGACACAGACACACAGGTAAGCACATGGCAATGACACAGACACAGACACACACACCACTCACCCTTTCTTTTCAATGATGACCTTCCTCAGAAGCACTATGCTGGCTGGGAACGCTCCCTGTGTAGATAAGGGGGTAGAGAGGGAGGAGAAAGGAGAGATATAAAGAGTGAGGGAGAGAGTACATAGAAATAATAACATAGACTTTCAACCAACGCATCTATCCTGTCTCAACCTGTCCAGGTGCGTCTTACCTGTAGATCCTTGTTCCTGACCAGGTAGCCTTTATACCAGCCTGCAACCAGGGAACACAGGGTAAAGTCACAGCACATACACATATCACATTCAGTCACAGCACACACACCTACACACACACTGTAAAACTGTCTAATAGTAGTAATGACATCCAGACCCAGACATTATTCCCAGTTTACATCCCACATTATTCCCAGTAAAACCACAACATTCACAGTCAGCTCCCTCACCATCGCAGGTCTCCTGGATGTGGACCGTGTCCCCAACCTCCAGAGACAGCTGCTTCACCCCAAGGCCAACGAAATTCCACATTACTAGTGGAGACACAGAGAGATGGCCAATGAAATTACACATTACTAAGAGACACAGAGAGGTGACCAATGAATTCGACATCAGTAAGAGAGAGGGTCATAGAATAGAGAAACATAACTCTTAGCTTTTGTTTGCTCACTTGAACCCAACCAAAACAATAAACGTTTCTTGTTTGGTGGAGGGAGGGTATGTTTGATTTGTTTTACTATTGTTTTCTTAGTGTATGTTGGGGAACAAGCATATACACTGAGTATACAAAACACTATGAACATATGCTTTTTCCATGACATAGACTGACCAGGTGAATCGAGGTGAAAGCTATGATCCCTTATTGATGTCACTTGTTAAATCCACTTCAATCAGTGTAGCTGAAGGGGAGGAGACAGTTTAAAGGAGGATTTTTAAGCCTTGAGACAATTGAGACATGGATTGTGTCTGTGTGCCATTCAGAGAGGGTGAAATGGGCAAGACAAAATATTGAAGTGCCTTTGAACAGGGTATGGTAGTAGGTGCCAGGCGCACCGGTTTGCGTCAAGGACTGCAATGCTGCTGGGTATCAAGAATGGTCCACCACTCAAAGGACATCCAGCCAACTTGACACAACTGTAGGAAGCACTGGAGTCAACATGGGCCAGCATCCCTGTGGAACACTTTAGACACCTTGAGGCTGTTCTGATGGAAAAATGGGGGAGTGCAACTCAATATTAGGAAGGAGTTCCTACTGTTTGGTATAGTCAGTGGATGTATAAAAAGTGGATTAGAAATTATGCAAGTAACGTTATTTGATAGACTCCAATTCTATCTGCAAATTTCAAAGTTGATCTGTATAGCTGAAGGCAATGTGTCACCCAGTTAATTATGAAAATTCCCTATTACTAAGCTATTCAACATCAAATACAAATTCACTATAATTGTAGGCTAACTGTAAGCCGCCCTTCACAATCAATGAACCAACAGCATCACCTAGGGCTATACGTTCTCTCCCAGACTTTTGGGTAGACATTTTGGAGCGTAGCATAAGGTAACCAGTCCATCCAGTATGCATAATAATACAGTCCATACTCATAGGCAATTAATCTAATTTGTTTAATTTGGGAGTACAGGCTTCACCAATTATGTACCATCAGTTTTGTTATATCTTTTTCTGCCATGTGTAATATGCATAAATTGGGCTCATATACAGGCTTATGCGTACACATAACATGTTTCACACTCAGTTTCAACCTGCTGTTCAACTCAATATCAGGAAGGTGTTCCTAATATTTGGTGTACTCTGTGAGCATATGCTTGTTCAGAGTACAAAAAGAAAAAAAGGACATATGTTTGGACAACTATGTCAAGAATTGTGTGCATTCTTTTATATGTCCTATACAAATATATATACAAAAAAAAAAAGTGATTGTTCATCACTAATAATGTGATTGCACACTGTCTTCCATTTTTCTGGTGTTTTATAGGTCTGTGTACATATGATGTTAGAAACGGAAACCTACTCACACCACTGTGCTGCTGTTATTCGTGACACCCAGAAACCTCATGCTACTTCCTCCCTTCTACACTTCCTGTGCTTTTAATATAACAAGAAAAAAGGTTTTGCGTTTGTATTACTAATTTCCTTCAATTCTACACATTTTGCCATGGGGCGGAGTCTATAGGGCTGTGGTCATTACATTTTGTCCGTGAGTGATTGAATCTTTTCTCCATGGCTCCAAAGTAGCAAAACAATTGGCTTTTCTGCTGCTTCCCTCACTCGGATCGGACCGGGTCCATAAGGTGACGGGTCTGGTTGTTCTTTAGGTCCTTTCGGAACGAGTTAATACTGTTTATTTATGCGTCACTGTTCTAATGCATTGTAGAACTACTTCCAACAAATGCAAACCCTGCTCTGAAGATCAATATGCTTAAGTTTATGAAAAGTGACAGTGATAGAATCAGCCTTTCTGATTCAAAAACATGCCAGGGTTGAGCCAGAGCAACTGCTATCACGTGTGTCAAGTGATTCCTGACAGTCATGTCACAAAGTCACTTTCTGATGCAGCAATTAAAGCACTCTGGGCAGCCATTTTGTTTCTCTGAACATGGTCTTTTAGTGATCTCTACCATATCTCTCTCTATCATGTCTGTGCAGACATAGTCAGAATGTTAAAGTCAGAATGTTAGAGAGTCAGTTAGCTGAAACCTGGCCATTCCCTGTCAAGGATGAAGTCAGGGCGATCGGAGATCACCCTCTGCAAGCAAACACATACACACACACACATACACGGAGGACTGCACAGGTGAGTCTGGGTTAATTACCTATGCCATATCGCTCCGTTGTGGTCCTCATCCAAGGAGCCATGACTGCCTATATTTTCTCTCTTTCCACCTCTCTCTCTTACTCTCTTTCTCTCTCTTTGGGTGTCCGAGATATGTTTCCCGCTCTACCGCTCACTTGGTTTTCCGCTCTACCTCTCACTTCTGCAGGTTTTTTTTCTGAATGCAGATACTCCTCCCCTCTCCTTCCTTCCTCTTCTCTTCCTCTCTTCACAGCTGTCATTGATAACTGTCTCAGTAGTTGTTTATGTAGAGGCCTGTTCACTAACTGTAGCTTACACTCTTAGAAAAAAGGCTTCCAAAGGGTTCTTCGGCTGTCGCTATAGGAGAGCCCTTTTTGGTTCCAGGTAGAACTCTTTTGGACCTTTGTGAAAAGGTTCTAGATAGCCCCTTTTGTGTAGTCTGAACAATGAACCCTTTCTCAATTAGTGTTCTAAGTGAGGCAGTCTTTTAGTCTAAAGCGATCTTTTAACTGCCTATCTGAAATACAATTATTTCCACCCGCACTCACAGAAATTAATCTGAATTTAGGCCTACTATGTTTCATATGAAACACATCAGATACTTGGCTACATGTTTCAGCTCCTGCTTGGGCAGCTTTCCTAAAAACACAAGCTCCTCTTCTCTCTTCTCTCTTCTCTCTCCTTTGCATGTGTGATGGAGTGATCAGACAGAGTGATGTAGCCAGCCCTGCATCTAAAACAACCAGTCCACTCCCACTGTGGATGTAGCCTAACCTTGGTAAACCATCCGGGAGCTAACATCCTGTTCCGCTACATGGATTCATCGGTCATTAGTCTGGCAATAGGAGGCTAGATGTAGCCTACTATTACTACACCAATCTCTCATTGTGAGTGATGGGACCGTAAAATAAATGTACAGTGTGCAGTTGCCTTACTTATCCATAAGAGGGCAGTAGACGTTACATTTTACAAGGGGTCATAGCTACATAGTTGCACAGCACAAGCAAATGTTTGCTTTTCAGAAAGATGAGAACTGAACAGACCTATACATAAATGATCAACCTTAATACATTTTTTTGACTTGATAACATAATAATCGATTGTCTATGAGATAAAACTATCCAAATATGGTCAAATTGATTACTCACACCCGATTTCATTCAAGTGACCTCTCTCGTGTACAGTCCACAGCAAGCTCGGTCAGCCCCAGCATGCATCCATGGTCCATTACGTACCTGTTTCTATGGAAACAGAATGGACAGATGCTATATCAGAAGACCAGTGGTGGGGGAAAAAAAGTACTCAATTGTTATACTCAAGTAAAAGTCACCCAGTAAAATATGACTACCGTATAAGTCTAAAAGTATCTGGTTTTAAATGTACTTAAGAAAAGTGGTGTAAAAAGTACTCAATTGTCATACTTAAGTAAAAGTAAATGCTATACATCAAATTCCTTATATTAAACAATCCAGACCGCACAATGTTCTTGTTTATTTTATTTACGGACAGACAGGGGCACACTCATCGTTTACAAATGCAGTATTTGTGTTTAGTGAGGCAGTAGGGATGGCAGCACGTTATATTGATAGATGCGTGAATTGGACGACTATGCTGTTTTGTCTGAGCATTCAAAATGTAACGAGTACTTTTGGGTATCAGGGAAAATGTATGGAGTAAAAAGTACATTATTTCTTTAGGAATGTAGTGAAGTAAAAGTAAAAGTTGTAAAAAATATAAATAGTAAAGTAAATTTAAAAAACTACCGCCCAAAATTACTTAGGTAGTACTTTAAAGTATTTTTACTTAAGTAGTTTAAATTAGCTAGATAGCTGTGTCGGCATCTAATCATTGTCTCTGGCCCCCTCCCAGTTAGGGGGAGTGATGAGCTCTACAGCAGAGTCTCACAACTCTGGTTGAAAACTGTTTTCTGCCCCTCCCAAAAGATAGAATTTGACGATAATTGGCCCTCTTTCTGGGATTCACCCACAAATAGGACCAAGCCTGGCCTGCTGAGGAGTGACGGACTCTATTCCAGCTGGAGGGGTGCTCTCAACTTATCTATGAACATAGACAGGGCTCTAACTCCGCTGGCTGCACTATGAGATAGGTTGCAGGCCAGGCAGCAGGCTGTTAGCCAGCCTGCCAGTTTAGTGGAGTCTGCCACTAGCACAGTCAGTGTAGTCAGCTCAGCTACCCCCATTGAGACCGTGTCTGTGTGTAGCCAGGTGGTAGGAACCCACGTTGTATTACTTGGTTTAGTCCACTAGGTGGCAATATTTACATTCGCGCAAGGAATTAGGGAAAATACTTGCATCGGTGAGGAAGACAGGGAGTAGTACACGAGAGATCGTTCATTAATCATCGTGTGGTTTTCTGTTGGCTGTATGTCGGTAAATATTGTTTTAATTTAACATTTGTACTTTAATATAACCATATAATGCAACATTTGCCCGAGTATAAATGTTATTTTGCTATATTTGTGACCCGATGTTTATGTAAAGTTATGAAACGTTTCAGATTGCACCACGAGGCTGTTAGCTTGGCTAGGAATATGATTATATGTGGATTTCTAAGCGTGTCTGAAGTGTAAGTAGCTTCGAAAATGTATACACTTTGGCTTCAGCGCAGAATATTGTATCTAATCGTGGTGTACTTGTTTTCTTGTTTTAATTTTACAATACAGCCACTACCGTTTTTGTCGTACAGAATCCAATTTACATTTGATATAAACAAATTTATTATCACCTGAACAAGCTTCAACAGAATAAATTACCCCAAAATGAGTTTGTGTCCTGTAGTGGTGCTTTAACACCAGGCTACATGTGCCTCCATCTAGGTTGAGGAATAAACACCTCCTCCATTCCTGTCATTATTGAAAGAGATTGTGATATCTCAAGTCTCAAAACAGCGCTACTTAATGTTAGATCCCTCACTTCCAAGGCAGTTATAGTCAATGAACTAATCACTGATCATAATCTTTTTGTGATTGGCCTGACTGAAACATGGCTAAAGCCTGATGAATTTACTGTGTTAAATGAGGCCTCTCCTCCTGGTTACACTAGTGACCATGTCCCCCGCGCAACCCACAAACACGGAGGTGTTGCTAACATTTACGATAGCAAATTTCAAGTTACCCCCACCCCAAGAAAATTACAGTGTTTTCGTCTTTTGAGCTTCTAGTCATTAAATCTATCCTAGCCATCGTGCTTCTACGTCTGCATTGCTTGCCTGTTTGGGGTTTTAGGCTGGTTTTCTGTATAGCACTTTGTGACATCGGCTGATATAAAAAGGGCTTTATAATTACATTTTATTGATTGATTGATAGACTGATTGAGACTTTAAACCACTGCAGAATACCTTTTCTTTCAAACTGACAGACAGGAAACCACAATGGAACATACAAAGGGACTGAGTATAAATATTAACATATTCATCTAATTTTGAGTGTGTGGGTGCATGTTTGCAGAGCCTCCGGAAAACAGCATTTTCCCCAGTACTATACACAAACACACTAACGCTGATTTAATTTATAAATTATGTTTATTCATAATTGGTCCATTCCACTCAATTAAACAAATCAATGTCCCCTAAATACGCAACTCAAACATCCCACAAAAAAACGATCTGTGCTTTCAGACCTTCTTGTTCAGTGTGTGACTCCCCACATAGTGTGTCACAATTTGTATATCGATCCACATGTTTAGCAAGGATGTTCCATACCATTCTTCTCTCCCATTAGGACACTCTGTGTTGTTTCATTCTGTTATGAGGTCTGGATGTATATACCTCATTGTATAGTCTGGAGTTAAACAGGCTGGGGCCAGGAACTCCTTTTAAAGTTAATCCATAAAACTTTAACATATACAGTATTAGCCTTATTTGGTATTTTAACCAAATAAGAAGACACACAGCTACAAAAACTGCTAATTACCTTTATTGTCATGTATTCTGTAATCAGTAACTGATTAGATTGTTCAAGTAATCCATACAACCCTGTGAGTGCGTGTGTGTGTGTGTGTGTGTGTGTGTGTGTGTGTGTGTGTGCATGGTCAAAAAGAGTACCGTAATCTGATCGTCAGTTTATGCCACAGACCGACCAGCTCCCTCTAACTGTTAGATTTCTCTGTCAAGTATCAGAGAAATATTTCCCAAACCTAATTCTTTGATTGTGAAATTATAGGCCTACTGCCCCCAACCACCAAGCAGTTTGTGGCCAGTAAAAGAGGAAATTGTAGTTTGATTGTCTGACCCTTCTTTAACATTACAGTCTGGTATGATAAAGCCTTCAGTAGACATACGTAACAGATATAAGATAAATCTGATTATTTCATGAGTTGCAAATACTCTGAATGTAGACTTTTCAAGGTTTGCAAAAACACTTTCAACTCTTTAGCTGAGTAAGCAGCTGATTTGTGATGTTTTTTTTTATCTGTGGCACAGGAAGTGGCTTGTTGACTAATGACAATGTCCTTTTGACACAGAGAAGTGGAAGTCTGACTTTCTTTTGCTTAAAATAATTTCTGTGGAAAGCACCGAGATGACATTTTTGAGATTTTAAATAGATTACAACATAAATTAAAAGCTCCTATTCCCACGGAAAGGTGACTTCCAAGCTATGGGGCTCAGCACCGCTTTCAAAGGTGTGTGTGTGTGCGCACTATGATACGTAATCACCTTGACCTGATAACAGGAGGGAGGCAGAAACCTTGTGACTCACAAGGAGAAAAAAGGGTGGAGCTTACAGGTGTGTGGGGTCTGGTGGGGCTGGAGAGAGGTAATCAGGTAAGGTAATCAGGGGACGGAGATGTGTGTTTTGTAGGTGAACCCATATGCAAGCAGGAGTAACGAGGCATGGACACTTGGATACATAATAAGTTGTGGGAGAGAGAGCAACAGTCACAGAGAGATAGAGCAAAAGAGAGATGGGAAAAAGGTGAATAAAAGATTGATAGGGAATGCAAGAGAAGAGAAAAAGAGAGCCAAATGAAAATATTTAACACAGGATCAGTAAAGTGATTCCAGAGAGAACAACTCTGACAACTCTGAAAGCTGCATGTTCTCGTCTAAAAATACCTGTATCTAACACCAGTACAAATACAGAACCGCAGTCTGTCTGATACTCCTTAAAATGGCCCAGTAAAGAACACTCCAGTCCTCCTCAAGAGTATCAAATAATGACACTCTATGGTGAGCTCTGGTGAAAAGTAGTGCACTACTGTATATGAGTAAGACAGAAAAGAGACATAGAAGGATAGCATGAGAGCTAGCATCGAATGAACTTGCTAAGCATGGGGGTGAGTTATACAAGTACCGTGGCTAATTCAGGTCTGTATGCTAACTGGCATCTTGGTATGAACCAAAATTATAAATTGTATTTATATGCAAGTGGAAGACTATTAAAGTTATTAACAAAGTGTATTAACCACGGGGGGGAGGAGAGAGAGAGAGAGAGAGAGAGAGAGAGAGAGAGAGAGAGAGAGAGAGAGAGAGAGAGAGAGAGAGAGACACACATGAGAAAATGACTCACACACATGCACACGATGAATGAACCTTTGGTTCCCATCCAGTCTCACAGAGTAGAGTAGTGTTAGAGCAGAGACGAGGAGAGAAGAGAGAGAACAGGAGTTGGAGTACCACTGAGACTGAGGTGAGTTTTACACATTCTCTTATTACAATGTCAGTGACAAGTGAGTACATTTTTACTAGGTGACCTCAGATCTATACTTAATGCCTGTAACAAAAACTCAGTCAAATATTGAACCTTTCTTTATCCAGGTTTGTCTGGTTGAGATGTACTGTATATCTTCTTTAAAAGAGACTTGTTCAAGATGGTAGCAGTCGTTAATGTTACAGACGTTACACACACGTATGCATATATATATATGCAGTTGAGGTCGGAAGTTTACATACACCTTAGCCAAATACATTAACACTCAGTTTTATCACAATTCCTGACATTTAATACTAGTAAAAAACTTAGGTCAGTTAGGATCACCACTTTATTTTAAGTGTATGAAATGTCAGAATAATAGTAGAGAGAATGATTTAACATATACATTAAGAGCTGAATACATAAATGCCCACAGTGTCAAGACCTGTTTCGACCGAGTTCAAAGGCAATCTGTTCTGAAGCTTATTAATAAGCTACCAAAAAGGACTCTGACTCTGTCCCAGACTGACCTCTGTGAATGTCTTTTCAACACACTCAGCCACTGCTGCACGTGACTGGGAACATAATGACACAGAGGTCACCAACTCTCCGGCCCTGAGTGTGAGTGGATGATTTGTCTTTAGAGTGAAACACGACAGATCTGTTTGTGTTTCTACTTCGGTTGGTTAAAAGAAGCAGAAATGGATGGCTGAAACAGAAACGGGCCAACGGATCCCCATATGTTTACACCGACCACATACAGACACAATGATAGTTTCTAACATAACACAGAGGAGGTGGGCCAGACAGAGATACCTGTGGATGAGGTTTGAATGTAATGTCTCCCACCACCATACTGTCTCTCACACTAGATTAAAGACTATACTAGTCACATGCAGGGGTGCAACTTTCACATGTACTGTTTCATTGTGACAGAAGTTTCTGTTCTGTCTCGTGACTCACGATTTGATCACTATAAGCGGTTGATCGCTATAACCGTGATCACTATAAGCGGACTCCACTGTAGTAAATTAGGAAAGGATAGTCAAATATAAAGTACGTATACCTCCAAACCGTGCTTTACAGCGACTAGTGAGGCAGACAGACCAAAGGCCGATGGTGGTGAGACAGGATGCAGTGTAGGAGAGCAACAGGATGAAAGTACAAAGAAAGGCTACCCAAGCATTTGGACAGAAAAACAACACTTACACTTTAAAAAAGAGAATCCCAGGCTTGTAGTAAATGGGGACTTTCTTGGTTGTGCAACATGCCACAAGATTACATCCCGTTGTGCTACCACTACCAAGAGTTGGTGGTTCTCCAACAGCGAAATGGCCTTGGCATGGGAACCACTCTCCATTCCAGACACACAGCAGCAAGTATCATTGATCACACAGCAAATTAGATGAGAAACAAAATATTGGAACACATAACAACCCAACATGAGAAATGTAGTGTTCTAATTGATGAGTCCACAACACTTAGTAAAAAGTCTGCTTTGGTGGTGTACTTCACCGCCGTAATAAAGAATGAGTCAGTGATTTTTCTTGACCTGATTGAGCTTGAAAGCCAATCTGCTGAGCAGATAACAACTAGTTTACTGTCCTGCCTTGACAAATATGGACTGAGTGAAAACTTTTTAAAGGAAAACTTTATAGCTTTTGCTTGTGATGGTGCAAGTGTTATGTTGGGTAGAAGATCTGGGGTAGCTACACGCCTTCAGCGGAAATCTCCTCAACTCATAGTTTGGCATTGCCTTAATCATAGGTTAGAACTGGCAGTGGGAGACGCAGTTAAAGAAGTAACTAACATGAACAGTTTTACCGCTTTTATGGACAAACCTTACACCCTCTACCACAAGTCACCGTAGAACTGTCGTGAACTGGCTGAGCGGGCACAAGAAGTGGAAGTTCATCTGCAGAAGATCGGAAGGGTGCTTGATGTTCGATGGGCTGCCAGTAGTTTCAGAACAGTTAAAGCTGTGTGGAGGTCATACAAAGCCCTCCATTGCCACTTTAGTGCTGCAGCAGAAGATGCCAAAAGGGATGAAAAGAAAAGGCCATGTACAAAGGCTTGATGACCAGGAAGGAATCACAGGAGTTCCTATGTGATTTAGGGTTAACGTATGAAGCATTAGAGAAAATAGCACACTTATCCCTGAATTTGCAACAAAGAGGGATGACGCTGCCAAAAGCAGACAAGCTTATGAGAAGAACGGCTCGGCAACTCTCCTCTATGATAGTTGAGCCAGGTGAAAAAAGGCAGGAAGCCCTGGATGCTTCTGAGAATTTTTTTTTTCATGGAATCTCTAGGAAAACTGTCCTGAGCCATTGTATGAACATTATGGAGAGATGTGCATCAAACAGCTCACACATCAGTTTACACTTGACACAAGAAGTGTTCTCGAGGGGTTTAAAGACGACACCAGGGTCATACCAGATGGATTGGCCCCACTAACCAACATCATGAATCTAATACCTGTGAGCAGTGCCGAATGTGAACGAGGTTTCAGTCTAATGAATACAATCATCAGCCCTCTACGGAGCGGTCACCTGCTGAAGAATGTTTCTGCCTTAATATTTGTCAACCTGAATGGCCCTCCGTTGCAAAAATGGAACCCAAAAGAGTATGTCAGGTCTTGGTTGTTAAAACACAGGGGAGCCACTGATACGCGGTCACGCACATGTAAGCCAACACCTCTGGATGTGGATAAAGAGGTACTCTGGGAATTGTTGTCCTAAAGAGGAACTAATAGTTGTCACTGCCATTGAAATCTGTGAAAAAACACACACTTGCAGAAATTTCTTTACGTGGCCAACATACTGACTTAAATCAGTCAAAATGATTGAGTTTTATTTGGTTTTCTGGCAAGTGTTCAGCAAGTGCCAGGAAATGTGATAAACTGTAAATATTACTTGTCACCTGTAAGGGCTGGGTAGTGGTGAAGCCGCTAACTCCCATCATTGGGAGTGGATTGAGCCACAACCCAGTCCTTACTTCAGTTAGGGAGGATTAATGATCCCCAATCAGAGACAGCTGTCTAGTGTTGTCTCTGATTGGGGAGAGTATTTAGCAGTCCTCCACATCCACCTGTGCGTGGATCATTGTTTCTGTTCGTCGGCAGAACTCAGTTAAGTCACGGTGTTCAGTTTGTAGTAGTTTATGCTTTCTCTCTCCTTTTATTTTTGAATGCCTTGTGAGAAGATCTCATTCATTAATAAAAAGGAATGTCACTCCATCAGCGCTCCGTTTATCGTCCCTTCTATACGCATCGTGACATCACCAGTTTCATGTATAACAATAGTGCTGTTTATAACTTGTATTATGAGTGTATATGAGTGTAGCTCATATCAGATAATTATTCATGTGAATAAAAATATTTTAATATCAACATTAGCATATTCTATGTTTGGTGGAATGTGTGTTCAGTACCGATATTTTTTTGGGGATTAATAACCTGAATAATTACCTACACTAGGTCTTTATTTTTAGTAAACTTGCATGATCAAAAGCAATTAATTGATACTGTTTTAAAAATGTAATACTTTTTTTATTATATTGATGAATGATTTGTCGTATCAAAATTATCCGGAGAAATTCATAGTTTACCCACCTGTTTTTTTTACCAGTACATCCCTGCTCGTGAGAGAAAAATGTGTAATAGCCAAGGCATATGTCTCATTGCGGTTTGGGTTCATTGTGGCGTGTGTCTGAGAGGAAGAGATTCAAGTGATAAAGAAATAGACAGAGAGGCAGAGAGATCATATGAACAGATAGTCGCTGTATACACATTTGTACCTACATGTGCATTCACATTGAGTGTTGTTGTGTAAATGCTGGTTGAAGTGCCCTGTTTCTGTGTGGCAGCTGTGTGTTGTGTACTGGGATGTTAGCGTTAGCCATTAGCACAATTTTCAGTAGGTTACCTTCATTAGAGCTACAGCAAAGTGCTTGGTGTTGACCGAGGGCAGGTGTGTGACGTAACAAGGGCAAGCTGTTATGAGCCTGCTCTGGGAGTGCATGAGCTCGCGCACGTATGTGTGTCTGTGTCTGTCTGCCTGTCTGTCTGAAGTGGCTGTCTGAAGTGGCTGTCTGTCTCTGGTTCCTCTTCAATCTTCATTATAATTCCACAGTCCATCGCTCACGGTCGAACCGAACAGAATGAAGTATGCAAAGGTTCACTTTATATTAAAACAGCATTTGGCTCAGTTCTCAGGCAAATCTTTTGTTAAGACACAGCCGTTTGATCAAAAATGTACAATTGGTATTCAATGCATCTCACCAATCATTCTGTCTAGGCACTACCTCAGTCATCCCAGGCTGAAACTCTTTGGCTGGACTCCAACTTGCTATGCTACAATGGCTTCCGTTAGTTGGACGGTCAGATACATAAATAGTTCCTTTGCTTCCCTTAAAACAACTTATTCAAATCCATCCAGTCCTTTCAACTTTCAATGGTCCTGAAATAACACAAGAAGACTCAGGTTTAGATAATTGGAATGTAGGTCAACTAAAAGGTCATGTGAAGTGCACTATGTAGGAAATAGGGTGCCATTTGTGAAAATTACCCAAGTCTATCTTAACTAACATGTCACATTTTCTGCTTAAGTAGGTCATATAAACTCATATCTGTAAGACACTACAGAAATTTGTCTTTGAAGATATATAAGTCAGAAATTCTCGTCAAAGTTGCAATCCGCCACAGACAGGATGTAAACTACTTGTTGTGACTGATCCTCTGTGTAGCACAGAGAGTATCCATTTTGTGTCTTACTACTATAGGTGTGACTAACAATATGCGTCAATGACGTCAGCCATTGTGGGTCAGTTTACATGAGCGCAACCATTGTGTGTCCGACTGTGCATATCACGTTTTACATTTTATTGAGGTGTTGTATTCATATTTTAGACAATCATATCATACACTTTCTCTCTCAAATTCCAACACACACCCATAAGATACCGAAGTTAAATCAATTCAGAAATACACACAGAGAAATGTAAACACCATAGTTCTTTAAACACACAGATGTACTGTATATGCACTCTCAGAGTCTAACAGACAGACAGACAGACACACCCCTTTGTGCCTTGTCTGTGGGAAGGCAGTCTGGAGTGGGGGTATGTCAGGCCAGCAATAAACATTGGGGGCTGCCCAGATATGGACATACATTATGGGAAGGAAGCTTTGCCAAGAGTCCTCCAATAAGACATAAAGTGGATGAATCAGAGAGAGAGAGAGAGAGAGAGAGAGTGTGTGTGTGTGTGTGTGTGTGTGTGTGTGTGTGTGTGTGTGTGTGTGTGTGTGTGTGTGTGTGTGTGTGTGTGTGTGTGTGTGTGTGTGTGTGTGTGTGTGTGTGTGTGTGTGTGTGTGTGTGTGTGTGTGTGTGTGTGATGGTATGTGAGAATGTGTGTGTGTTTGGGGGTTCTGGGAAATAGGTCTGTCTGAGGATATGAGTCTTCAATGTGTTGCCTTTTTATCTGTAGTCACAGTCAAGGCAAACATAATCTCTGAATATCTTTTTGCCCATTCTCCTACTTCTTTCCTCCTGTCTACCCTCTCTCTCTCCCCCCTCTTCCTGTCTACCCTCTCGCTCTCTCTCTCCTCCTGTCTACCCTCTCTCTCCCTCCTCCTGTCTTCCCTCTCTCTCTCTCCCCTCCTGTCTACCCTCTCTCTCTCCTCCTGTCTACCCTCTCTCTCTCCTCCTGTCTACCCTCTCTCTCTCTTCCTCCTACTGTCTACCCTCTCTCTCTCTCTCTCTCTCTCTCTCCCTCCTCCTGTCTACCCTCTCTCTCTCCCCTCCTCCTGTCTACCCTCTCTCTCTCTCTCTCTCTCTCCCTCCTCCTGTCTACCCTCTCTCTCTCTCTCCCTCCTCCTGTCTACCTTTCTCTCTCCTCATCCTCCTGTCTACCCCCTCTCTCTCCTCCTGTCTACCCTCTCTCTCTCCCTCCTCCTGTCTACCCTCTCTCTCTCCTCCTGTCTACCCTCTCTCTCTCTCCCCTCCTCCTGTCTACCCTCTCTCTCTCCCTCCTCCTGTCTACCCTCTCTCTCTCTTCCCTCCTCCTGTCTACCCTCTCTCTCTCTCCCCTCCTCCTGTCTACCCTCTCTCTCTCTCCCCTCCTCCTGTCTACCCTCTCTCTCTCTCCCCTCCTCCTGTCTACCCTCTCTCTCTCCCTCCTCCTGTCTACCCTCTCTCTCTCTCTCCTCCTGTCTACCCTCTCTCTCTCTCCCCTCCTCCTGTCTACCCTCTCTCTCTCTCCCCTCCTCCTGTCTACCCTCTCTCTCTCTCCCCTCCTCCTGTCTACCCTCTCTCTCTCTCCTCCTGTCTACCCTCTCTCTCTCTCCCTCCTCCTGTCTACCCTCTCTCTCTCCCCTCCTCCTGTCTACCCTCTCTCTCTCTCTCCCTCCTCCTGTCTACCCTCTCTCTCTCTCTCCTCGTGTCTACCCTCTCTCTCTCTCCCCTCCTCCTGTCTACCCTCTCTCTCTCTATCTCCTCCTGTCTACCCTCTCTCTCTCCATCCTCCTGTCTACCCTCTCTCTCTCTCCCTCCTCCTGTCTACCCTCTCTCTCTCTCTCCCTCCTCCTGTCTACCCTCTCTCTCTCTCCCCTCCTCCTGTCTACCCTCTCTCTCTCTCTCCCTCCTCCTGTCTACCCTCTCTCTCTCTCTCTCCTCCTGTCTACCCTCTCTCTCTCTCCCTCCTCCTGTCTACCCTCTCTCTCTCTCTCTCTCCTCCTGTCTACCCTCTCTCTCTCTCTCCCCTCCTCCTGTCTACCCTCTCTCTCTCCCCTCCTGTTGTCTACCCTCTCTCTCTCTCTCCCCTCCTGTTGTCTACCCTCTCTCTCTCCCCTCCTCCTGTCTACCCTCTCTCTCTCCCCTCCTGTTGTCTACCCTCTCTCTCTCTCCTCCTGTCTACCCTCTCTCTATCTCCCCTCCTCCTGTCTACCCTCTCTCTCTCTCCCTTCCTCCTGTCTACCCTCTCTCTGTCTCCCTCCTTCTGTCTACCCTCTCTCTCTCTCCCTCCTCCTGTCTACCCTCTCTCTCTCTCCACTCCTCCTGTCTACCCTCTCTCTCTCTCCCCTCCTCCTGTCTACCATCTCTCTCTCCCCTCCTCCTGTCTACCCTCTTTCTCTCTCCTCCTGTCTACCCTCTCTCTCTCCATCCTCTTGTCTACCCTCTCTCCCTCTCCCTCCTCCTGTCTACCCTCTCTCTCTCTATCTCCTCCTGTCTACCCTCTCTCTCTCTCTCCCACCTCCTGTCTACCCTCTCTCTCTCTCCACTCCTCCTGTCTACCCTCTCTCTATCTCCTCCTGTCTACCCTCTCTCTCTCTCTCCCACCTCCTGTCTACCATCTCTCTCTCCCCTCCTCCTGTCTACCCTCTTTCTCTCTCCTCCTGTCTACCCTCTCTCTCTCTCCCCTCCTCCTGTCTACCCTCTCTCTCTCTCCTCCTGTCTACCCTCTCTCTCTCTCCCTCCTCCTGTCTACCCTCTCTCTCTATCCCCTCCTCCTGTCTACCCTCTCTCTCTCTCCCCTCCTCCTGTCTACCCTCTCTGTCCCCCCTCCTCCTGTCTACCCTCTCTGTCCCCCCTCCTCCTGCCTACCCTCTCTCTCTCTATCTCCTCCTGTCTACCCTCTCTCTCTCTCTCCCTCCTCCTGTCTACCATCTCTCTCTCCCCCTCCTGTCTACCCTCTCTCTCTCTCTCTCTCTCTCTCTCTCCCTCCTCCTGTCTGCCCTGTCTCTCTCCCTCCTCCTGTCTACTCTCTCTCTCTCTCTCTCTCTCTCCCTCCTCCTGTCTACCCTCTCTCTCTCTCTCTCCCTCCTCCTGTCCACCTTTCTCTCTCTCCCTCCCCCTGTCTACCCTCTCTCTCCACCTGTCTACCCTCTTTCTCTCTCCCTCCTCCTGTCTACCCTCTCTCTCTCTCCCCTCCTCCTGTCTACCCTCTCTCTCTCTCCCCCTCCTGTCTACCCTCTCTCTCTCCTCCTGTCTACCCTCTCTCTCTCTCCCTCTTCCTGTCTACCCTCTCTCTCTCCCCTCCATCTGTCTACCCTCTCTCTCTCTCCCTCCTCCTGTCTACCCTCTCTCTCTCTCTCTCCTCCTGTCTACCCTCTCTGTCCCCCCTCATCCTGTCTACCCTCTCTCTCTCCCTCATCCTGCCTACCCTCTCTCTCTCTCCCCCTCCTGTCTACCCTCTCTCTCTCTATCTCCTCCTGTCTACCCTCTCTCTCTCTCTCCCTCCTCCTGTCTACCCTCTCTCTCTCTCCACTCCTCCTGTCTACCATCTCTCTCTCTCCCCCTCCTGTCTACCCTCTCTCTCTCTCTCTCTCTCCCTCCTCCTGTCTGCCCTCTCTCTCTCCCTCCTCCTGTCTACTCTCTCTCTCTCTCTCTCTCTCCCTCCTCCTGTCTACCCTCTCTCTCTCTCTCCCTCCTCCTGTCTACCTTTCTCTCTCCCTCCCCCTGTCTACCCTCTCTCTCCTCCTGTCTACCCTCTTTCTCTCTCCCTCCTCCTGTCTACCCTCTCTCTCTCTCCCCTCCTCTTGTCTATCCTCTCTCTCTCTCCCCCTCCTGTCTACCCTCTCTCTCTCCTCCTGTCTACCCTCTCTCTCTCTCCCTCCTCCTGTCTACCCTCTCTCTCTCCCCTCCATCTGTCTACCCTCTCTCTCTCTCCCTCCTCCTGTCTACCCTCTCTCTCTCTCTCTCCTCCTGTCTACCCTCTCTCTCTCTCCACTCCTCCTGTCTACCATCTCTCTCTCTCCCCCTCCTGTCTACCCTCTCTCTCTCTCTCTCCCTCCTCCTGTCTGCCCTCTCTCTCTCCCTCCTCCTGTCTACCCTCTCTCTCTCTCTCTCTCCCCTCCTCCTGTCTACCCTCTCTCTCTCTCCCCTCCTCCTGTCTACCCTCTCTCTCTCTCCCCTCCTCCTGTCTACCCTCTCTCTCTCTCCCCTCCTCCTGTCTACCCTCTCTCTCTCTCCCTCCTCCTGTCTACCCTCTCTCTCTCTCCCCCTCCTGTCTACCCTCTCTCTCTCTATCTCCTCCTGTCTACCCTCTCTCTCTCTCTCTCCCACCTTCTGTCTATCCTCTCTCTCTCTCCACTCCTCCTGTCTACCATCTCTCTCTCTCCCCCTCCTGTCTACCCTCTCTCTCTCTCTCTCTCTCTCCCTCCTCCTGTCTACCTTTCTCTCTCTCCCTCCCCCTGTCTACCCTCTCTTTCCTCCTGTCTACCCTCTCTCTCTCCTCCTGTCTACCCTCTCTCTCTCTCCCTCCTCCTGTCTACCCTCTCTCTCTCTCCCCTCCTCCTGTCTACCCTCTCTCTCTCTCCCCCTCCTGTCTACCCTCTCTCTCTCTATCTCCTCCTGTCTACCCTCTCTCTCTCTCTCCCACCTTCTGTCTACCCTCTCTCTCTCTCCCCTCCTCCTGTCTACCCTCTCTCTCTCTCCCCCTCCTGTCTACCCTCTCTCTCTCCTCCTGTCTACCCTCTCTCTCTCTCCCTCTTCCTGTCTACCCTCTCTCTCTCCCCTCCATCTGTCTACCCTCTCTCTCTCTCCCTCCTCCTGTCTACCCTCTCTCTCTCTCCTCCTGTCTACCCTCTCTGTCCCCCCTCATCCTGTCTACCCTCTCTCTCTCCCTCATCCTGCCTACCCTCTCTCTCTCTCCCCCTCCTGTCTACCCTCTCTCTCTCTATCTCCTCCTGTCTACCCTCTCTCTCTCTCTCCCTCCTCCTGTCTACCCTCTCTCTCTCTCCACTCCTCCTGTCTACCATCTCTCTCTCTCCCCCTCCTGTCTACCCTCTCTCTCTCTCTCTCTCTCCCTCCTCCTGTCTGCCCTCTCTCTCTCCCTCCTCCTGTCTACTCTCTCTCTCTCTCTCTCCCTCCTCCTGTCTACCCTCTCTCTCTCTCTCCCTCCTCCTGTCTACCTTTCTCTCTCCCTCCCCCTGTCTACCCTCTCTCTCCTCCTGTCTACCCTCTTTCTCTCTCCCTCCTCCTGTCTACCCTCTCTCTCTCTCCCCTCCTCTTGTCTATCCTCTCTCTCTCTCCCCCTCCTGTCTACCCTCTCTCTCTCCTCCTGTCTACCCTCTCTCTCTCTCCCTCCTCCTGTCTACCCTCTCTCTCTCCCCTCCATCTGTCTACCCTCTCTCTCTCTCCCTCCTCCTGTCTACCCTCTCTCTCTCTCTCTCCTCCTGTCTACCCTCTCTCTCTCTCCACTCCTCCTGTCTACCATCTCTCTCTCTCCCCCTCCTGTCTACCCTCTCTCTCTCTCTCTCCCTCCTCCTGTCTGCCCTCTCTCTCTCCCTCCTCCTGTCTACCCTCTCTCTCTCTCTCTCTCCCCTCCTCCTGTCTACACTCTCTCTCTCTCCCCTCCTCCTGTCTACCCTCTCTCTCTCTCCTCCTTCTGTCTACCCTCTCTCTCTCCCTCCTCCTGTCTACCCTCTCTCTCTCTCCCCTCCTCCTGTCTACCCTCTCTCTCTCTCCCCTCCTCCTGTCTACCCTCTCTCTCTCTCCCCTCCTCCTGTCTACCCTCTCTCTCTCTCCCCTCCTCCTGTCTACCCTCTCTCTCTCTCCCTCCTCCTGTCTACCCTCTCTCTCTCTCCCCCTCCTGTCTACCCTCTCTCTCTCTATCTCCTCCTGTCTACCCTCTCTCTCTCTCTCTCCCACCTTCTGTCTATCCTCTCTCTCTCTCCACTCCTCCTGTCTACCATCTCTCTCTCTCCCCCTCCTGTCTACCCTCTCTCTCTCTCTCTCTCCCTCCTCCTGTCTACCTTTCTCTCTCTCCCTCCCCCTGTCTACCCTCTCTTTCCTCCTGTCTACCCTCTCTCTCTCCTCCTGTCTACCCTCTCTCTCTCTCCCTCCTCCTGTCTACCCTCTCTCTCTCTCCCCTCCTCCTGTCTACCCTCTCTCTCTCTCCCCCTCCTGTCTACCCTCTCTCTCTCTATCTCCTCCTGTCTACCCTCTCTCTCTCTCTCCCACCTTCTGTCTACCCTCTCTCTCTCTCCACTCCTCCTGTCTACCATCTCTCTCTCTCCCCCTCCTGTCTACCCTCTCTCTCTCTCTCTCTCTCTCTCTCTCCCTCCTCCTGTCTACCCTCTCTCTCTCTCTCTCTCCCTCCTCCTGTCTACCCTCTCTCTCTCTCCCTCCTCCTGTCTACCCTCTCTCTCTCTCTCCCTCCTCCTGTCTACCTTTCTCTCTCTCCCTCCCCCTGTCTACCCTCTCTCTCCTCCTGTCTACCCTCTCTCTCTCCTCCTGTCTACCCTCTCTCTCTCTCTCCCTCCTCCTGTCTACCTTTCTCTCTCTCCCTCCCCCTGTCTACCCTCTCTCTCCTCCTGTCTACCCTCTTTCTCTCTCCCTCCTCCTGTCTACCCTCTCTCTCTCTCCCCTCCTCCTGTCTACCCTCTCTCTCTCTCCCCTCCTGTTGTCTACCCTCTCTCTCTCTCCCCTCCTCCTGTCTACGTTCTCTCTCTCTCCCTCCTCCTGTCTACCCTCTCTCTCTCTCTCTCTCCCACCTCCTGTCTACCCTCTCTCTCTCTCCACTCCTCCTGTCTACCCTCTCTCTCTCTCCACTCCTCCTGTCTACCATCTCTCTCTCTCCTCCTCCTGTCTACCCTCTTTCTCTCTCCTCCTTTCTACCCTCTCTCTCTCCCTCCTCTTGTCTACCCTCTCTCTCTCTCCCTCCTGTCTACCCTCTCTCTCTCTCTCTCCCCCCTCCTCCTGTCTACCCTCTCTCTCTCTCTCCCTTCCTCTGTCTACCCTCTCTCTGTCTCTCCCTCCTCCTGTCTACCCTCTCTCTCCCCCCTCCTCCTGTCTACCCTGTCTACCCTCTCTCCCCTCCTCCTGTCTACCCTCTCTCTCTCCCCTCCTCCTGTCTACCCTCTCTCCCCCCTCCTGTCTACCCTCTCTCCCCTCCTCCTGTCTACCCTCTCTCTCTCTCCCCCCTCCTCCTGTCTACCCTCTCTCTCTTTCTCTCCCACCTTTGTCCCCCCATGTCCCCCCAACCCCCCAGCCCCCCCCCCGGCGCCACCATCCCTCTCTCCCCGTTTAAGTGATTAGACTTCTAACATTCCAAACCTGGAGCATGTCCCAAATTTAAGCATGTCCATTTAAGCAGAAGAGGGAGGGAGAGCAAACACACACACACACACACACACATAGTCTTGTACAGCTAACCTTGTGGGGACACACAATTCAGTCCCATTCAAAATCCTATTTTCCCTAATCCCTAACCCTAAACCTAACCCTAACCCGTACTCTTTCCTTTATCCTAACCTTAACCCTAAAACCTAACCTTAACCCTAACCCTAAAACTAACCCTAGCTCCTAACCATAACCCTTAACGTAATTTTAACCCTAACACTAATTCTAACCTTAACCCTAAACCCCTTAGAAATAGCATTTGACCTTGTAAACACGTCCACACACACACACACACACAAACACACACACAGGTTATCTTATCAGTCTCTCTTATTGAATATTCCACCACTAGACGTGTAACTGCTGCCCTCATTTTCCATTTCACTAATCTTGAGTGAGCAAAATAAGCAAAATAATCTGCTGCCATATAACCATGATTTGCTTCCTCTTTTCTGATAGTGGAAGTACCTGCAGTTGTAAGTAGCTCTGTAAAGTATCTCCTTGCAGTATAGAGGCCATGTTGCTTTGTTTTTGGGGCTAACTGACCTTCTGTTGCTCTGTGTGTTTAGAGGAAGTTCTGAATGTGAGAGCCAGATGAGTGATATGGATAAAATGGAGCAGTGTGGACCAGCCACCAACAGAGGGAGCTGTTCTACAGCCCATCATCACACGCTGGACCAACCATCGGCCTCCTCATCTCTCCTTCACTCAGAGGACCTGTGATACACTGACCTCTCCATCCAGAAACCAATTCAATCTGATATATAAATATATATGAAATTTGCACAAATATACCAAGGAAAATAGCTCAAACACACAGATGAATGTCCATCCACGTACATCAGTATGGATACAGCCACACCCAGATATTTTCTGAAGGACTTATCCATGATTCTGGACTGAGTTGTTTAGGGCAGGGGTTAGGGTTGGGACTGGGTGTAAGGGAGAGGTTAGGATTGTGACTGGGACTCCACAGTGGTGTAGGGCAGAGGTAAGCGTTGGGACTGGGTGTAGGGCAGGGGTTGGGACTGGGACTCCAGTGAGGATGCTGTCTATGGTGGTACTAGGTGTGTTCCTGTCCCTGCTCATCTTGCTGACAGTGTGTGGTAATGTCCTGGTTTGTCTGGCCGTCTGCGCCTCACGACGTCTCCGCTGCCTCACCAACTGTTTCATCGTCTCCCTCGCCATCACTGACCTGCTCCTTGGCATGCTTGTCCTGCCCTTCTCCGCCCTCCTCCAGCTCAGCGATTGGCCGCTGGGGCCAACCATCTGCAACATCTACATCTCATTGGATGTAATGTTATGCACCGCCTCCATCCTCACCCTATTGGCCATCAGCCTGGACCGCTACCTGGCCGTGACCGTGCCCCTTAGATACTCCTCACTGGTGTTGCCGAGGCGGGTTACCTTGGCTATGGCGTTGGTGTGGACGGTGTCGCTAGCGGTGTCATTCCTGCCAATCCACCTGGGCTGGAACACTGTGGACGGCAGCGTGCAGAATCGTGGCCAGGGGGACGACAACAAGACCGAGTGTAACTTTGAGCTGAACCCGTCGTATGCTGTGGTGGACGCCTCCTTAACCTTCTACCTCCCCCTGCTGATCATGTGCTGGACCTACCACCGTATTCTCCGAATCGCCCGGGCGCAGGCCAGGCGCATCATCCACGCACGCCCCAGCCACAACAACAACAGTCCCTCGTCAGCCCCTCGTCAACTCACCTCAGTCACAGCGGTGGCTCTACGGGAACACAAAGCCACAGTGACTCTAGCAGCAGTGATCGGGGCGTTCGTGGTGTGCTGGCTCCCCTACTTTACCCTGTTTACTATTATGGGTCTGAAGAAGCAGAATTACCCAGCAGCCTACCCCGTGGTGCAGTGGCTGGGGTACATCAACTCAGCTCTGAACCCTTTGCTCTACGCTGCCCTAAACAGAGACTTTAGGTCCGCCTACGCCCGCCTGCTGCGCTGTGGTTACTACGGATACGGCAGGGGGAGGGGCCGGCCACGGTCCCCCAACGCATTCACGACAGGTAAAAGGAAGAAGGGAAATGACAACAGACACAATGACTCATAACTCCAAAATCTATTTTTTTCAGATGTCTAGCAAGTCAGGTCAGTGGTGAGACTGCCTGGACAGAATAGTTAGGTCAATGGTGAGACTGCCTGGACAGAATAGTTAGGTCAATGGTGAGACTGCTTGGACAGAATAGTTAGGTCAGTGGTGAGACTGCCTGGACAGAATAGTTAGGTCAGTGGTGAGACTGCCTGGACAGAATAGTTAGGTCAATGGTGAGACTGCCTGGACAGAATAGTTAGGTCAATGGTGAGACTGCCTGGACAGAATAGTTAGGTCAGTGGTGAGACTGCCTGGACAGAATAGTTAGGTCAGTGGTGAGACTGCCTGGACAGAATAGTTAGGTCAATGGTGAGACTGCGTGGACAGAATAGTTAGGTCAATGGTGAGACTGCCTGGACAGAATAGTTGGGTCAATGGTGAGACTGCCTGGACAGAATAGTTAGGTCAATGGTGAGACTGCGTGGACAGAATACTTAGGTCAATGGTGAGACTGCCTGGACAGAATAGTTAGGTCAATGGTGAGACTGCGTGGACAGAATAGTTAGGTCAATGGTGAGACTGCCTGGACAGAATAGTTAGGTCAATGGTGAGACTGCGTGGACAGAATAGTTAGGTCAATGGTGAGACTGCGTGGACAGAATAGTTAGGTCAATGGTGAGACTACCTGGACAGAATAGTTAGGTCAATGGTGAGACTGCGTGGAAAGAATAGTTAATTCTTGTCTTCTGGTTTTGTATCCTCTCAGGTGGGGGGAAAGTATTTGGAGGAGAGATGGCTCTGTTGTGTGGACACACCTCTTCCTGCAGGGCGGGGCCAGCTGAGACAGGTATGATGATGATGCTACAGGAAATCAACAGGGGAACGGCCACGCCCTCTCTACAGCACAGCAACGGGGCAGCTGTCGCCAACGGCAACGACAGGTAATGGGAGCTCACTACTGAGTAATTACAGATCAAAACAATTATCCGTATAATAATCATTATTATAACACAGTTGATACCTTGTACCATTCTGTGCGTCAGATCCTGTTGAACCTGTGTCTATCTGTGAGGAGGATTCAGTGTCCCACCAGTCATGAACGCTGAGCCCAGCCAGCCTCACCCACACACCTAGCCCAGGGGTCAATCACATAACTGACAGGTTAGACACACCCTGAAGTTATGAATGAGTTCATATGAAGGTCATTGATGAAAGCCGAAACATCAACCTTTCAATAGTTACACAAATAAAAGTATATGTTTTTAATGGTGAGAGAACGTTGCGCCTTTTCCTTTCCAATGTGTTCATACAAGGTTCATAATAGTGATCCACTTCCCTATGTTCTCCTCCAGGACACTAGGACTATTATGGCCATCTACAGAAAGAAGAGCAGGCTACGGATGTGACGGAACTCATCCAAAATATCACAGGCATTCCACAACAAGGATCCCATGGACAAGAATGAGATTATTTTTCTATCCCTTCAACCAATGAGCAGTGACTGGGGAAAGCCACAATTCACTTTGTTCTCGAACACTGATACCTGGGAAGAAATGTCACGGGACAGACAGAAAGACTCAAACTCTCTTGGCAGACTGGTGGTGACTCTAACCACTGGTGTTATTCATATGAACCTGACTGTGAGCTTCCAATGGAGCAGACACTTTGCCCTCAAGCAATGGAATATGATATCACAATCTGACAAGGAGACTAGCAATTATTTAATTTATATCAAAATAATCAGTGTTCTGAGAGAAAAATAAATACAATCTTTGACAGTGTTTCATCTTTATGAGGAGCTGTTTAATAGAGCAGCTATATGGGTACTGGACTAAAACATACCCCAGAAAGTCTTGGAATCCAATATTTGTCATTTCTAACCATAGTGCCATCTATGTTCTTGTATGGTTGTGAAGGTATGCCCCCTACGACCAGGGATGGTACTAAATCCTGGTGGTGGAGTGGTAGAAGAAATGTGTATTTACCAGTAGTCACTGATTCCAATAATAGTGTAGCATTGATTTACGCAGCAGGTTATGAGAACTAACGCATCAGGTTAGGAAAATTAAAATAGCAGGTTAGGAGAGTTGGAATCAGGTTAGGAAAAGGGTTAGGCTTAGCTAAAATGCTACAGTTTTCCCCGACGCGTGTAGTGGAAATGTCTAACCAAAAGGAGGGAGACTGTAGATTCTTCAAACAGCAACCTTATTATAAGATTTGCAAAAAGGGAGCAATCAACAATCACTTTTATAGTTCAGAGTTGAAAAGCCCAACAAACAGAGTTGGCTTTCAGCTTTCATAGAAAGTAAATCCTCTCTTTGTCTACGTGGCAGTTTAGCAGATGTGGGGAAACAGGGACGGAAACATAAGATAGCTGATGTTGCCACCATTATCTGTTCCTTCCTGCAAGTTTCCACACAGCTTAGTTCCTGTAGATTGTGAAAACAGGATGTCACATACTGCGATCGCACCCAAACGGCTCTTACCTCTACGCCTAGACTTATGACTAAGTCACACAAGACAAGCGTGTACTCCATCTGCCGACAACCATAATAGCCATCAGAAACCATCAGTAGCCTACCACCACACCGGTCTACACATTAACCTCCAGTCGCTTACAGAAGCAGCATTGAGCTGGCACTGAAATCCCTTTAAGGAATACACCATTTTAGAATTAGCAGGTATGCTAGTAGGCTAGTGCTAACCTCACAGCTAACACCCCCCCACCCCCTGGACCACACCTCAACCAGAAAGTATGACATTGGCAGGTAACCAGTTTAGCGAAAACAAACATTTTACATAAGGAAACAAATGCATTTTTATTACTCATTACTTAAATAAAGGTTTGAATGTATTAATCAATTAGACTCGCCCAGTCTGTTGAAATATACGAAAACTGGATGTAAAATCAGTGTTAGGCATACAAAACTCAAGGAAAGAAACCGAGCGCTCGCTCAACCTTAATGTGAGTGAGATGTGTTTACAAACATTCCGATGAGGCAAAAAAAATATATCTGTTATCTAATTTCTAACCACAGTAGGCTACAATCAATGTTCTCCACTTCCACAATCCATCCATTGAGTCAACAATGCACATGAATCGTATCTAAAGAATGCCCACTGATATAGAGGAAAGTGAGGAGAATGGGCAGATACGAGTGCCTGTTCTCGCCTACAAAATGGAGGTCCGTTTGGGTCTTAGGGCTTTATTCATTCAGATCAGCTTTAGCCAGTTTTTTTTTCGTCTAAAGTTTGGAGTAACAAGTAAATGAAGGTTGGGTTTGGATTAAAATGATGTCAACATTTTATGCCCCCTTTTGCAAACCTCCATGTGCAAATCACCCTTCCCCCCACTACGCTTCCCTTCATGATTGGGGCTCCTATGTTTCATCGCCGCTTAAGACTGAAAAGCCCTATATGGATTGACCACAGCCAACTATGATTTGCATGCCCTGCGGAAGGACCCTAGTACCCTACCATGTGTACAGAATAGGTGGTTGGAGTCCGTTGGTCCCTAATGGTGGTGAGTATACTGGTAGCTACACCATAGACGTGTGGTTATGTATATTTTGATCATCATTATCACCATCATCGCTAGCATAGCTGACGTTAGCTAGCTATCTAACTAGATACCTAACTACCTAACTAGCTAGTTAGCTGGCTAACGTTAACCTACCTCAATACAACTCGGATTTGGCTTGGACACACAATAACATTAAAAAAGAAGGCAAATAGTTAGTAGAAAAACCTTTTGTCGTGATTGTGATGTCGCCAGATTGACTTGAGATGCAGTATAACTTTAGCCAGCTGACTAAGATTGAGGGGACCAACGTATTTTAGCTGGTTAACATCAGCATTGGTAGTTATTTTTGACCAACTTTGCTAGTATCAGTAATGGCAACATTGTCCTCTCTCTAAAGTAAATTTGACTACATCATAATATGGCAAAGTTGATTCTTACTAATTATTAGCCTACTTTAGCAATGCCATCGTATTTCCATGCCACTATAACCACTTTCCGTGGTTGCTATGGTGCCGCGAGGTTGCCTAGGCATAGAGCTCCATTACATTTTGATGGCATGTTTTCCATAAAAAACTTGTTGTTTTAAGAATGAACAATTAATATAGCTATTTAATATAATCAGAATCCACCACAGTGTTTGTTTAGCTAGCTAGCTAATATTAGCTGGCTGGCAATTGTTTTGATTCGAATCCCAGCCAGTGTCCGGAGGTTGAGGATGGAGAGAAGTACAAAAGCAAGATGGCTGACATGTGCAGTGATGAGGATCATAGGGAGGCATACACATACACATATTAACACTTGCACTCTACACACATGTACACATGGATTTTGTATTGTAGATATGTGGTAGTAGAGTAGTGGCCTGAGGGAACACAATGTGTTGTGAAAAGTGTTATGAAATGTAATGTCATGTAATATTTAGAATTGTGTGTATAACTGCCTTAATGTTGCTTTATCCCAGGAAGAGTAATGGGGATCCTTAATAAATACAAAATACAAATACAAGGCTACTCTTGAATAATTATTGAAATGTGTGTGCTTTCTGGTGCCACGTGACTGTCGTAGCATCATCCAAGTGGCTGCTTCATCTTGGTAGTAGGGATGGAGTAGCTAATGTAGCTAGCTACACCTACTATGGAATACATGAACTGGCTACACTACTAGCTACACCTACTATGGAATACATGAACTGCAGTGGCTGAGCTCTAACTTCATCCGAGTCCTTCTATAGAGAAGCCACACAGACGGCAAGGACAGCGAGACACCGTTGCTGCCTGCCTGCCCTTGACTTTGCTTGCTCTCCCCCTTTGACCTCCTCCCACCAATAACCACTCAAGCCATGAACTTTCCTGACCCCTCTCATGACCTTCCATCTTATGAATGATGTTGTTTTCAAAATTGCTTGTTTTTTTGTGTCACTTTAAATCTATTTCAGATTATTTATGTAATAGCGCTGTAAAAGTTGAATAAATACAAATATGTATTATTATAAGTTAGTGTAATTTAGATGAAACAGTCACATTAGTCTCAGAGGTGCACCCCATATCTAGGGCACAAATACATATTGGATGCAGCTATGGCGGTTTTAGTAGTGTATTAACAACCAGCAACAAACTCAACCCAACCTAGGGTCATAGCAAAACATCACAGTTGTTTGCATAGTGTAATGACGTCACAGGCCTGAATCTAATCCAATATGGAGCCAGTCAGTCTACATCTGTTAAGCATAGAATTAGCTTCCAAACAAGATTACGTTTTTTATTGAGTTATGTTTATAAATGTATTATTAATTTAACTAGGCAAGTCATTTAAGAACAAATTCTTATTTACAATGACAGCCTACACCGGCCAAACTCGGACGACGCTGGGCCAATTGTGCTCCGCCCTGTGGGACTCGCAATCACAGCCAGTTATGATGCAGTCAGGATTTGAACCAGGTTGTCTATAGTGACACCACTAGCACTGAGATGCAGTGTCTTAGACCACTGCGCCACTTGGGAGGATGATGACAATCGTTTAGCCTGTTCTGTTAGGCAAAGTGCACAGTTGGGTGCCAGACTGATCCCCTGGTCATGAACAGATGCTGGGACTTACCAGAAGGAGCAAAGGTGTTTACCATAACATGTCCAGGAATGTGATTGCAATGGTTTAGCTACCGCCAAAAATAATTTCACTGTTCACTTGCTATTTTCAAAAGCTTGTCAGGCAAGACCTCCTAAAAAACGTGTCATGCAACACGCATACCCTTGTGACACCTCCTTGTGATATTGCAAGGGGTGAAAGTGAGAGAAGAGGCGAAACAGACAGAGATTGAATGAAAGAAGGAGCTAAACATTTAATGGAATATACTGCAATACACATAAGACAATAACCCGTGAGGAGTGAACCAAACACACAGGGTTAAATAGTGACCCTGATGACCCACACCTGTTCCACATTGGTCATCAGGGTCACTATTACCAATGGGTGTTGCTACCATCTTCCCCCGAACGCTGGTTAGGCACCCTGGACGACCCCGAGGGCAAGGAGCTGGCCGATCCGGACGGCGTGCATGGAACTCTGTGGTGAGCGATGGATCGCAGATGTCCGCCGCCCGAACCAAGCTATGCTCCTCAGGGCCGTAACCCGCCCAGTCCACCAGGTACTGGATCCGACCCTGCCGTAGCCGAGAGTCCAGCACTTTCTCCACTCGATATGCCAGACCCCCCGCTACCTCCGTTGGGGGTGGAGGCGCCACTTCAGGTCCGGACCCCCGTAGTGGACCAGGAACCACCGGCCTGAGGAAAGAGACATGGAAAGAGGGAGACAGGTTAGTGTAAGGTGGTGTGAGTCTCAACCTATAGGTGACCTCATTCACTCTCCGAAGGACCGTGAACGGTCCCACATACCGGGGCTCGAGTTTATGGCAGGGCAAGCGGAGCTGGAGGTTCCTTGTGGACAGCCAGGCTTTATCCCCTGGGTGGAACACTGGAGCCTCACTCCACCGTCTGTCCGCCTGCGTTTTCTATCGCTGGACTGCCTTCTGCAGGCGGACGTTGACAGCGGACCAGACCCAAACCACTCCTCCACCGCTTGAACTTCACTAGAACCCCTTCCCCAGTGCCTGAAAACCTAGAAAGGTTTTAGACCGGTGGAGGAATTCTGAGCGTACTCTGCTCAGGGGAGGAAACGGGTCCACTCACCTGGCTGTTCCATGCAGTACGCCCGGAAGAACCTCCCTAGTTCTTGGTTGGTGTGCTCCGCCTGCCCATTAGCCTGAGGGTGGTACCCGGATGTGAGAATGACCGCAACCCCCAGTTTGGACAGGAAAGCCTTCCATACACGGGAGGTGAACTGTGGACCCCGGTCAGACACGATGTCCTCCGGAAGTCCATACAGTCGGAAGACCTGTTGGAAAAGCACCTCAGCGAACTGATCACCCCTACCCCGACCTCCGACGCTTCGACCTCGACCGTGAAGGGCTTGAGCGGGTCCGGGTGGTGTAGCAGCGGCGCGGTGGTGAACCGGCCCTTCAGGTCGAGAAATGCCTTCTCGGCACTCGAGGTCCAGGCGAGGGGTTGAGGGTTTCCTTTCAACAACTACATGAGTGGCGCTGCGATGGAGCCCTTTATGAACCGGCGGTAGAAGTTGGCGAATCCGAGGAAGCTCTGCAGTCCCTTGATATTCTGAGGAACTGGCCATGACCTTACTGCCTCCACCTTCAACTCCTCCATCTTCACCCCCTCTGGAGCAATACGGTACCCTAGGAAGGAGACGGCCGTTTGGTGGAAGGGCCATTTTTCCTTCTTGACATACAGATTATTCTGTAACAGACGGTGGAGGACAGCACAAATGTGAGTCACGTGTTCTGAGAATGTCGGGGAGTACACTAGTATGTCATCTATATACACCACCACATACCTCCTGAAATACCTCATTGAGAAACGACTGGAATACCGCTGGGGCATTGGCGAGTCCGTATGGTATCACTAGGTATTCATAGTGGCCTGACGCCGTGCTAAATGCGGTCTTCCACTCGTCTCCTTCCCGGATCCGTTTGAGGTTGTAGCTGAAGCAGGGGAAGTAGAATGGCGAATGTGCCCCTGCTCCAGCGTCTCTCGGGTATACGTCTCCATAGTATCAATTTCGGCCATAGAGAGCAGATAGTCTCTAGAGAACACTCCGCGCAGATCTTCGTATTCTGGCAGAATGTTCCCCGTGAGGGTGCTCTCAGGGCTCTCAACCGATGTAGTCCCTACCGTAGGTGTAATACAGGTCCTCCGACATTTTTCCGACCATCCCAGAATCCTATGTGCGCTCCAGCCGATGTTGGGACTGTGCTGCTGGAGCCAAGGAAGTCCCAAGATGACCGGATGTATGGATGAAGAGATCATCAACAATTCCAGTCTCTCTCGATGGCAGCCGTGTATGGTGAGGGTGACAGGACGGGTCACGTGAGTGATGGAACAGGACCCCACCGGCCGAACATCCAGAGCGTGAACTGGCATAGAGGACCTCAACCGGCGCAACGGCAGTCGGAAAGCGTCAACCAGGGTCCGGTCAATTAAACTCCCCGCAGCTCCGGAGTCAATCAGGGCTGTGGACACATGATCAGGGAAGTTACCAGAGAGCACAACTGAGCAACAGAAAGGGCTAGCTATGCGTTCAGCACGCAAGACACCTACTGTGCCCACCTGAGCCCTCCGGCCACTTACCCCTTTCCTGCGTCCAGTCGGGACAGAGGGACACGCCCTCCTGACATGCACCCTCTCTCCGCAGTAGAGGCACAGACCCTGATGACTCCGCCGTTCTCTCTCCTCTGCGGAGAGTCTCATGACTCCCACCTCCATCGGCTCATGTTCCGGCTCTGATCGAGGAAGGGGAAGATGCGCGCGGCGCGCCAGCTGGTCACGGTCCCAGAGCTGGCCGTCGATGGCAATGGCCCGGGCGATGTAGGCGTCCAGCAAGAGGGGCCTCATCAGTATCACGCAGACATGCCTTCGCTGTGAGCATTCCTATGAATGGTACAGTCAGCCACATGTTGGCAAGTATCTGGCCAGCAACCTTCTATCAGCGGCAACAGCTTTCGCAGGCCCATAATTTGTACAAATAAAGAACGTAACCCACTTCATTACTTTGATACATTTGATAACTCAATTATAATTTAGGTAAACTGACATTATTTGTTGCTTACCAGGGTCCGGACTGGACTTGGTGCGTCAGGGGAGTACTGGGGAGGTCTCCATCGCGCCGGGGTCCAGACAGGACTGGGCGTGACACGGGGAGGCAGGGAGGGAGTTGCTTATAATGTCGCTGTGTTCACCATTTTATTTCACTTCACATTTTATGATGTGTGTGTGCGTGTGTGTGTGTGTGTGCGTGTGTGTGTGTGCGTGTGTGTGTGTGTGTGTGTGTGTGTGTGTGTGTGTGTGTGTGTGTGTGTGTGTGTGTGTTTGTGTGTGTGTGTGTGTGAGACCTACCAGTATCTTTGATGAGGGGCAGGAAGCTGATCTACAATGCTACGGCCATCAATGGGGCTCTGGCAAAGACCTCACCTCTTGCCTGCTCACCAACGGTCGTCGATGGGGAGAACATCATTAGGTAGGTTTAGTCTGACCTGTTCAAACCTCAACATAGTATATGTTTGTTTGTCAGATATCACCTATCCTAACTGCCATTGATAATAAAGTGTCAGGGCCTGACAGATCTAGCATCCTAGTTCTGTGTTGTGTTGTGTTGGGACCTCAATTATAGGCAGCTGCTATGCGTTGTCTCTGATTGAGGATCCTATGTGAAGTGTCATGTCCCACACCTTTGTGTGGGTCATTGTCTTGCATGTCAGTCTGGAAAGACGTAAGTGTATTTACGTGTGTTATATGTTCTTGTTGTTTGTATAGTTCGTCAAGTTTATATAGATTCAAATAAATAAGTATGTCGAACTATCACTGCGCTGCGCCTTGGTCTGCTAACACACCCAGTCATGACATAAAGCAGTAACTGTGTGTATGTGGTCACAGATGCATCTATGGAGCCAGCACTTGGAGTCTTGCAAAATGATGTTATGGAGTCCTGGCCAACAGAGGCTCGATACTGGCACTGAATGGAGAGAGGCCTGGCACTCAACACACCACAATGTGGGACTACAGCACAAATGTCCAGCATTTGCAAAACCCTTTTCATTCCATGTGTCACTAATGAACTCTGCCTCAACTCTGCCTATTTCTATAGATGCAGAGGACTGTAGATTCTTTTGTCAGATGCCAGCCTAGGTCGTTTGATGGGGAGACCATAATTGGGTAGATTTTATCTGACCTGTTTAAACTTCAACATACTGTAGTACCTGTTTGTGTGTCAGATGTTACCTATCCTAACTGCCATTGGTAATATAACAGTGACTATGTGTGTATGTGTTCACAGAAACATGTTTGGAGTCAGCACATGGAGACATGCAAGATGATGAAACTGATGTCTCTGAATGGAGAGAGACCTGGCACTCGGCATAACATTTTTACTAGTCACAATTTTTACTTGTATTGTCTTTTTTTATTATTGAATTGAATGGTATCAGTCAATATGGGGAGGTAGAAACCTGGTGTATTCTGCACCAGGATCAGCACACAGGAAGGTACACTACATGACCAAAAGCATATAGACACCTGCTCATTTAACATCTCATTCCAAAATCATGAGGATTAATATGGAATTGGTCCCCCCTTTGCTGCTATAATATACTCCACTCTTCTGAGAAGGCTTTCCACTAGATGTGGGAATTTGCTTCCATTCAGTCACAAGAGCATTAGTGTCAGGTTCTGACTGTGGCTAGGTCTGGCTACCTCTAGTGGGGGAGTTGGAGAGCCGCGGTTAGAGCTTGACAGTTCACTGGGTGTTGGTGGTGTAGGTTAATTTCTATCCCCAATTAGAGACAGCTGTCTCGTGTTGTCTCTAATTGGGGATTCCATTTAAGTTCCTTTGTTTGTCACCTGGGTGTGGATTCTTGTCTCACGCCAGGTCACTGTTGCGCTCTCTCCTTTGTTGTTTTTGGTTGAAGTGTTACACGACTAAAATAAAAGGAATGTCGCTCCACCAACGCTCTGCTTATCGTCCTATAATTACACATCGTGACAGAAGAATCCACCACCATGGGACGCAGCAGGGACTAACGTTGGGGTATATCCTCCTCGGTATGGGGAAAATTACTGAGGAGGAATTCCTCCATTACCGTGCGGTGGAGGAAGGCTAGTGTCCGGAGCAGCGGCAACAATGTGCTCGTGGGGGCTCCCGGAGGAATCTCACAGGATGGGGATTGGCGGTGGAGAGAAGACGACAGGGGAAGTCTGAGATCCGGTATGGCCCGTGCCGGCTCCGTCCAACGGTGCGTCTCCACAGCATGGAGCCTCCAGCGACGGATCACAGCCCCGCTCCACCGGGGTCCAGTCCGGATCTTAGAGCTTAGAGCTTGACAGTTCACTGGGTGTTGGTGTAGGTTAATTTCTATCCCCAATTAGAGACAGCTGTCTCGTGTTGTCTCTAATTGGGGATTCCATTTAAGTTCCTTTGTTTGTCACCTGGGTGTGGATTCTTGTCTCACGCCAGGTCACTGTTGCGCTCTCTCCTTTGTTGTTTTTGGTTGAAGTGTTACACGACTAAAAATAAAAGGAATGTCGCTCCACCAACGCTCTGCTTATCGTCCTATAATTACGCATCGTGACAATTAGTGAGGTCAGGCACTGATGTTGGGCAATTAGGCCTGGTTCGCAGACAGCGTTCCAAATCATCCCAAAGGTGTTTGATGTGGTTGAGGTCAGGGCTCTGTGCAGGCCAGACAAGTTCTTCCACACCAATCTTGACAATCATTTCTGTTTGGACCTTGCTTTGTGCATGGGGGAATTGTCATGCTGAAACAGGAAAGGGCCTTCCCCAAATTGTTGTCACAAAGTTGGAAGCACAGCATTGTCTAGAATGTAATTTTATGCTGTCGTTTTAAGATGTCCTTCACTGGAACTAAGGGGCCTAGCCCAAACCATGACAAACAGCCCCAAACATTATTCATCCTCCACCAAACTTTACAGTTGGCACTATGAATTGGGGCAGGTAGCGTTCTTGAGGAGTAAGACAAAAAAAAGAGGCCAAATCAGCGGGTTCCCATTTAAAAAGAGAAATTGTGGAAATAGGCAAGGTTTATGACTTTATGGCTGTGGTAACTAGTGACTGCCCAAGAGCAACTGCTCACCAATTTGACAACTCCAACGCAATTCCACCTCTGACACGCCAAAACATCCGCTGTGCGTGTGTCTGCTATCACCGGTTAATGCTTGATCTGATTGAATCTAGGCCTTAGAGGAAGAAGCAGATGAGACCAGGAGAAGAGTGGGAAGAGGAGAGGAGACCAGGAGAAGAGTAGGAAGAGAGGAGGAGATCAGTAGAAGTGAAAGAGAGTGAAATAGGAAGGATGCGGCGCCCCAGAGAGGCTGGAGTCATAACTCATCTTTTATTAAAAATAATGAAAAAAGTTAATGAGTTAATAAGATCTGGAGAGAGGAGGGGTGGAGAGCACCGGAGGAAGGGAGGAGAGAGAGAAAGAAAGGAGATCAGACAAAAAGAGAGATTGGGACAAAGACAGAGATCAGATAGTGGAGTTATGTAGCACAATTCACAGTTGCCTCCATCATTTGTTGAACATTTGCATACACCAAGCAATCTTCCCAAACATTTATGATGGATTCCCTTGAAAGATTTAGAAGGATGGAGTGTTAAGTTTAACTCCAATCAACTTCAAGAAGCAATTTTTCTGATGAGCCCAACTCCCACAGCCATAGCCTTGTAATTAAATGTAGTTAATAAGCAATTAACAGTGAAGTAGCTTCACATTGTCTCCTTCCACTAGGGTTCTGCATTCACACTGGAGTAATGGAGAGATACTGTTTGGAGAAGCAATCTCTATGGTCCATATTTGCATATGGACAAATGATGGATTAATTACTATTAAAACATCAGCATCTTAATGAGTTAGAAAGCAATTAAGAGGTTGTTAGCAGTAACACGTAACAGCTAGGAACACACACTCATATTTAGAGGGAACAAAAACACACATACCGGTATGTACAAGACCAACAAAGAGAGAAGGTAACCGACCCTCCTCTATCTCAGTCTCTCTTCCTTTCTTTTTCCTCTTTCTTTTTGTCCTAAATCAGCCTTCTTTTTTTTTCACCCCCTCTCTTTTCCACTATCCATTATCTGTATCCCTCTTCTTTTTTCTCTGAAACATGCTTGCAGGGTGCAGTCCTGTGAAGGAATTTAATATGCAACTTTATATGAGAAACCTATTGTATGTGTCTCTGCCCATTCGGACTGCAATCTATCGGTTAGCCAGGCTAATGCAATAGAGAGAGCCTTGGCTATTTATCACAGCGTAGCCAGGCCTATATCTCCCTCTCTCACTATCTCTCTCCCTTTCTCTATCTCTCTATTTATCCATCTTTCTCTTGTTCTCGCTCCTTCCCTCCCTTTCTTTCTCTCACAACTATCTCTCTATACATCTCTCTCTCTCTCTCGTTCTCTCTCTCTTTCTCTCTCTGTCTTTACTCTACTCATACATTCCAGCATGTGATTAAATCACTGTAACGATGAGCTATCACTGTCCAGAGGGCTTTCTCTGTGTTAAAGATTGTGATTCTGCATTATCTGGCAACAGCGGTCATTTCAACCATGTTTAAAGTCAAGGCTTTCACTCATTATAGGGTACATTTAAAAAATAAAAAAAGTTGAGTGTCTTCACACTTGTTTTTACTATTCCCCTCTTCTCACACACGTAGGCTACACACACTCACGCATACAAACAAAAAAAAAACACACACACACACACACACACACACAGAGACACAAACAGAGACTAGGCTTGGGTGGTACCCAGATTGTCATACCAACATTATGCCATCCCGGGATATTCAGTAAATAACGACCCTGAACACAAAGGGGAGATATTTTCAAACCCCACTGAGCCTCTGTAATCCAAAGGTTAGGAAAGCTAACAAGTACATGTAAAGTTCCATAGAGAATGCTAACTAAATGCTACCTAGTGCATTGTGAACATTTTATACAGTCTCTGACCTAAACTATTTGCAGGACAGACATCCCAGCTCATAAAGTAACTCAAACATGCTACTAACAGTTTTCTGCACGCACAAAACAAATATTAGACAGCAAGGCTCTTGATCAAGAATGGGATTCTCTGCTGATACCAAGCAAAGCTTGATATTGGGAGAAGCTAACCACTTAGCTAGATAGCTAGCTAGCTACTAAATTATCAGACCAACTGCACAACTGCAGAGCATTTAGCACATTTTAGGCAAGCAACTTAATAGTTAAGATAACTAGCTGGCTAATCATTTAGTTGTGAGTTCCATACAGTAACTAGAACTGGTCGCGCATGCTGCACAACAGTGAGTAACTCACACGGCTCTGGTCTCTCATTGTTGTGTGCTTGTAAACCAACACCATGTGACTGGGGACAACTGGTAAGCTTCATAATAAAAAATTATGTGACAGGTGAAATGAAGAACACCGTATCGCACAAGTTGACTGCAGGTATTTACTTAAAAAGTAGCTAAAAATAAAAAACGTAAAATAAATAGTCTCAACAGTATTGAC
>CM042385.1:29606293-29616293 GCA_023634145.1 Thymallus thymallus | reverse complement strand
AGAGAGAGAGAGAGAGAGAGAGAGAGAAGCCCGCTCGTGAAATTGATAACAGTGGAGACTCGTGCAATAAAAATGGAGCCCGCGGGTGCCACAAGCCCGAACCTCGATTATGCAGATCAAGTGGTAATTTCTCAAACAAATCGCACGCTTTCAGTCTTTTGTTCTCTTTTCTTTGGACTAGAGCATATCTCTCCAGAGAACCAGAATGCCAGCTGAATATATTGGCTTTGCAATTTTGCACGAGAATTGACGTTCTAACAGAGGGTCATTTAGATGAAGAGAGCTCTCAAAAGTCAAGTGTTACGCCTATTAGTCGACTAATAAAAGTTACAATTACTTTAGACTACTATAGTATTGGCTGAGTTGTTTTTTTGTAACCACTATTATATAATTGTTGTTAAAGGCTTCAACATTTTTGTTAGAATAGGAATATCTACAGGGAGGCTTGGCTTGTTTCCTGATCTGTTTGTGCTCTTGCCAACTCCATTGCTGTAATTGTCAATCAAGCACACTCGTCTTGTTGATAAAGTGTTATCCGTTAGCGTATTTATTTATTTCTAGTATTTTTATGATTTACTACAGCTATTGATATTTTTTATCAAACTAATTATGATTTTATAATCCATACAGTGGGCCTATGATGCTTAAAAGCTTTCCCCGCAATTAGTGACATCACGGGTGGTTTCCTGGGTACATCGGGGCTAATGTGACATAATCTCCGATAATCTGAGGATTACACCAGTTCATTTACACCCACGACCCCTGGACCAACGCTCCCCGGTCCGCGTCCGGTCATTCCATTTCCAGTGGCACCTATCCTATGGCACGGTTTCCGTTGCGTTCCAAAATCCACAGTGCAGCAAAAAGTACGAAAAATCGAATGTATGCAATTTATTCAATCGAAAAAATATATATATATCAGACACATTTTATGGAATAAACCTATGAACAACATACGCAATGAAAAGTTTGAAGGCTTTTAATAACTATATAGACAGTAGCCTAAATGTGTACAGTGAATGAGAGCTACTACAGTCCAATTCTTACCCCATGAAAATATGGCCACCAGCGTGGTCACATATGGCGGGGAAAACTAGCCAATTCTGCCAGTCCATATTGTTAAATAACCACCTCCAATTTTGGTTGTCTTTTCATACCTCGTTTATTCGTTTACGGACAACACATGTATTGTAAACTACTTCAACATTATTGTTACGAAATAATGATTATTCATATAGGAATTTCCACAGGATGAAACTGAAAACCTCAACGCAATTTTGATAAGAAAAAAAAAAGTTACATGTTGAGATGGAACACAATAGCCTGATGTGGATTGGTCAAGAAAACAAGAACACAATCACCTCCATTTATTCGTGGAAGAAATTCGATCGAGTTGATAATTGTCTCATCAAAAATAATCATTACAGTTACAGTTATCTATGCGTGTCCAAATTAAAACGTATTGCAACAAAAAATATAGGTTTAATATAGGCTAATAGTACAACAAAAAAAACGGGCTATTGCAAATGTTGTAAGTAAATGGTAAATAAATAGGTGAAAGACTAGGCCTATATCAGTACTAGAGATGAGAGCATGAACCCATTTCAGCAAGGCTCTAGCCAGGGGTCGATAAACAGTTAATTGTGTCCGTCTTTTCATGGCGTCTGATGGGCAGCAGGTTCCAACGACCACGCAGACCCTCCACTTCATCTGTACTAGCCCGTGGCCTCGTCACACAATTCCCTTTTATTAACAATTGGTGTGGCACAGCCGGGGTGCACTGTGCACCATTTCCATATAGTTTAGGCCTTAAATTATTATTTATATTATAATCATTAAACATGTCATGTGTATGATATAATCCACTGGTTTACTTACAGAGGAGAAGTAGACTGTAGCTGTTAACAGAGGAACGTAATCATAACGGAGAGGTGCTGCCTCAATTCATCTATACCTCAAACCAATGGCCCTAACCAAGGACCAGAGAGATAGAGACTGTTGTGTTAATACAGGTCCTCTCCTGTTTCTCATAGAAAAAAATCCATAATACGACTGAACTGTCTGCATTCATCTCCACTACTCCATACTGGTCCAGAGAGAGACGCACAGGCCCACAACACACAAAAGACAGAGGCATAAACAATAAAGAGATAAGAGGTATTGAGATCATCAACGATACAACTGTATATATTATACAAATAGGAAATGGCAATAGGAAATATGAATATATGTAGGCCTAACTGTTGCAACTCTTGTCTGTTATTTCAGTTCAATGGAAATATTATATTATAGCATACTGCATTTCCGTGTAGACCGGGACAAGGGTCACAACATAGATATTAGAAAAGATGGACTCCGATCACCTTTTCAAAGCCTGTAAACCCACTACGTAAAGTGAAGGATTGTCCTAACAGGTCAAATTACAAGGTTTAGAAATCGATGCTCTGATATCGCACTAAATTGTACCAGCTCTAAGAGCTAGGAAGGAGAATGGTGCCAAATGATACCCACCATGCTTCAATCAGTCATTAAAATGACAGCCAATGAACAGTCAAGGCGTTGACAGCATCAACCAATAGAAACACGGGAATGGGGCTTTTGGGGGGAAGCAGCAAGACCAAGATGTTTTGACGCAGGGAGTAGAGCGTCACGTCTCCAAACGCACATCAAACTTTCCACTGGTGCGCGCGAGGATGATCTGAAGGAGGCCTTTCCGAAGTTGCAGACGGTTGGATTTTGAAAGGATGATGACATTGGAGCCAACGGCATCTTCTCTTTGGCACAAACCGGCCATTTAACCTCGTAATTTAATTTCCATCCAGTCCAGCCATCCCACGGTCTATTGAAAGGTGAGGATGGAGCGCGCACCCAGCGCCCCAAGTCCTCCTCCCAAAGCGGCCCAGCACGAACCCATCAGCTTCGGTATCGACCAGATTCTCAGTAGCGGTGCTGACTCAGAGACCGGCCGGACCAGCAGCAGATACGTTTCGGATACAAGCAGTGGAGACGGTTACCGTTTGGGAAGCCCAACTGGAGGGAGCGCTGCCTCCTATACCGCGCTGTCCATCTCCCTCTCAGGCATGGTACCACAGTTAGAGGATCCTGGTTTGTACGGAGTGAACCGTGGCCTGGGTAGCAGAGGAGTGATCCGGGTGCCCGCTCACAGACCGTTGACTACCTCGGGGCCGCCGCACTTGACGAGCGCTGTACCCGGGTATGGAGGCCTGTGTTACCCATGGGTCGGGAATAGGTTCGCCAAGGACAGATTATCAGGTAACTTTTCGATAGAACCCTTAGCATTAAATAATGTTATTGAAAAAAATACACAATTTCACGCGCAGTGATTTAGGTTATCTATCTCCCCGTTTCTCGTAATAGCAATTTTACTTTCAATGTGTTCAAAACAGCTAAGCTTACAATAAGCCTGTAATAAGTGAAACGACTAATAACAATGATAACGATACAGAAATATAAACTAAAATAATAAAGATGATGTGATCAATAAAATAACAAGGCGTATTAATAACCATTAATTAATCTTCAACCTTTTATGCATAACATTTTTTAGAAAATGTAGACTTACACATTTTTTTATAAATGTAGTCATTTAGCAGACATTTCGCCTATGTGACTGTTACAATACTTAGCTTATACTATAGCAACGGAAATCACACAAACATTGTATTGGTCTATAAAAATATGACCCTTTTTTTTATTTAGGCCTATCACAACGAAGTGAGTTAGAAAAATCCCAAACGAATAATTTCGTGGTAGAAGACCCTAAACCCTAAACTGGAAGTCAATTAAAATTGAGTTATTTAAAAGAGAGATAAAATAAAAAAGAAAATATACTATTTTGGTTGATTTTACAATGCAATTTCAATCAATTATAGGCTACGGATTAAACAGTTCTTAACGTACCACGTGAAATAGGAAAACATAATTAACAATATTAATGTAGCAATTATGTTGGGAGTCATTATTTCCCACAAGGATTTTATTTTCACCAAAATTCACAGCCAACAGTTTAGACAAAGACATATGAAGAACTCGAAAACATTCTCGCCAGAGTGTGAATATTAGGCCTTAATGCTATTGATCTTTTACATTTGTATTGTTCCAATTCGGCACCCAGAAATGAACTCAAAAAGATTAACTTCCTGTATTTACTAGGCTTTTTCATGTGATTGTTTGTCCACGCTAGAGGAAGCAAGCCTAACATGAATAGCCAGACAGGAATGATGGCTTTATCCACAGAAAATAATCGGATAAAATAAAAAGGACATTTTAGGTGGGTCCGTCGATGTAGGCCCAAGAACTGCTCGTTTTTATGCAGGCGCCAGATCAACCAATATAAAACATATTTATTTCTTTCTCCCAAATCAGAAATAGCCTAACCTCTGTTTTCGGGTGAGGATTATACAGTATAGGCCCTACAAGTAGGCCTACTACTAAACCTTATGAACTGTACAACAAAGTTGGAGGCTCACCTCAATCTCCCACTGCGTAAACTCAACCAATCTGTCTATCGGCTCTCTCCATCAGCTCTCGTGCCATTCACGGTGACCCGGCGAATAGGACATCCATACCAGAACCGCACGCCGCCCAAACGGAAAAAGCCTCGGACATCGTTCTCCCGTGTGCAGATTTGTGAGTTGGAGAAGCGCTTCCACCGGCAGAAGTACCTCGCGAGCGCCGAGCGTGCCACCCTTGCCAAGAGCCTGAAGATGACGGACGCGCAGGTCAAGACCTGGTTCCAGAACCGGCGGACCAAATGGAGGTCAGTTGATCCATAAACTTACCTGTTTACTCAAACCTTGAGTTTACCTTATAGAGATGGATAGAGGACTCTAGTACCCAAAAGCCAGAATGGGCAGGCCATTGAGGACTTTCACCATTTTGAAGTATGGGTTAAGGAAGGATCACATGATTTCATCCGGGTCATCAAGAGGAATCAGACAATTAATTAAACTAGTGAGCAAATATTCCATAAGTGCAGATGGCACTAAATTGCCAAACTTGGCATATACCGTTTCAAACAACACACTACAGATGGCAGTATGCACCCTTTCAGTTTCTTTGCCAACTCATAGAAGTAGTAGAAGAACATTTACTACTTCAAAATAGAGATGGCCTCAATGGCGCTGCCCATACAGGTACAACGATGTAATGTCTATTTAAGTCTGTGGTTTACCTCTTCATTTTATGTTTTCAAATCTCATTCACCAGTCACTTCCGCTCATGCACAATAAGTCTGGGAAGCGGTTAGTTTTCAGCTAGGCCTTAATGGGTTACTAATCATTTTTGGGTTGTGTGAATGTATAATTGCAGAGGATTTGAAACAAAAGGCAATCAGACTCAGGCTGTTCTTACCATCCTGTTTTTCTCCTGGCACTGATCCTGATTCTGTCTCAAAAGGAGACATGCTGGTGGTAGGCCTACAGGATATTCCTATTGTTTTTTGTGAAGAAACATTTGGGATCTATCAGCTGGTTCCAGTTGCCTAGTGTTCTTATTATGGGCTTGTTCAGGAGCGTCTCTATGATCTATGTGATGCCAATTTTTACACTTGTCTTATAAGAAAAAATAAGTACAAAGTTGAGGTGGTTTATAAATGTCCACTATAGGCTACTTAAGTTTCACCATTGCTGAATGTCAACATATAAATATTTTTTTGTTCATAATTTCGAATGTATGCAATTAATCTCTCTCTTTTTGCTCTCTCAGGAGACAGACAGCAGAGGAGAGGGAGGCTGAGCGTCAACAGGCCAATCGGCTGATCCTGCAACTGCAGGCCGATGCCCTCCACAAGTCCCTCAGCGAAACAGCAGGCTCCGACCCACTGTGCTCACATAACTCCTCCCTGTATGCCCTGCAGAACATGCAGCCCTGGGCAGAGGAGAGGGAGTAGGAGGAAGTCTCCCCTAACTGCTGATCCAGGGTCACATATTTGTTCATCCATCCAATTGGGATTATCTGATCCTAGATTATTTGTTGGTGCCAAAATTGAAGGGTATGGACCCTTTGAGACTGTGTAGAGACTAGGTGCCTGATAGTACCACACCCTCAACCTGAATGAGTGACTGCAATGTCGACATTACACAAGCACCATTACCAGTGTACACAAGTGTTTTTACCCCTATCTGGCCTTATGTTACATTCCACACTAAAGACTGAGGCTGTAGACTAAAAGTGACAGGGAAGGATAGGAGTGTGTGTAAGGAAGAGGGATAGACAGAGGAGTGTAGGACGGAGGAAGAGGGGGAGAGGGATGGAGGAAGTGGACAGGGGGGAAGAAGGATGCATGTAATTTTGGTAATGAAACTAAAACACATCCTCAAATGTTTCATTTGTGACAAATTTCCTATGAGGATGTACATGTTTTATAATTTGTACTTGGGATGTATAGATATGTAAATAACGATATAAACTCTTCACTTGAGAACACTTTGTTTATGTTGTTTGTGACATACAGACATGAATTGAAAGCTTTATTTTACTCACAGCCTCTCTCCCTTGCTAAAGAAGACACATCAAACGTCACTACTTTCTCTGAAAAGTTTATTGTTATATATCATTTTGTACAACATTTCTATTTACACTGATTGATTTCTTTTTTTCTGTCTGTCATTCTCTGTCTGTTAGTCTCACCTAGCTGTGTTTTGCTGATCATGAATCTTAGTGACGGTAAGGTAATAGGTGGCTGTGAAAATAAGGAATTATGTGTTTTGTTGTCAGTAAGTCTTCACATTGATTAGGCTATTGTCATCATAACTCATTGACGGCTTTCATTCCTGTACACTCTCTCTCTCTCTCTCTCTCTCTCTCTCTCTCTCTCTCTCTCTCTCTCTCTCTCTCTTTCTCTCTCTCTCTGTCTCTCTCTCATCACAGTGAGTGGTTGGCTATTGTCTTGAGAGTTGTTACTGTACAGTCGTAATATCCCACAGGATTCCACACACACACACACCCATATTGGCACAAAACAAGCTTAAGAATAAACTTCAAAATAGTGCTGAGCAATTTGTGCTTTTTGAGGTCGGTTTTGGTTTTTGAAAAATAATCACGGTTTTCAATATTTTTTTTTTTTTTACAATAAATGTGTTATGTGTTCAATGATGCAACAACAATTAATAAATTGATGGTAGTGTGACAGCCTGTTACTATCAGTTATTAGGCTATAACGATAATTTATTCACATTAGTTTACTTATTTTGGTTGTGTATATTATACATTTGTTTTTAGTATGGTGATGACTATTATTTCATTAATAAAATCCCAATGACGGTAGTGACTGGCCATAACTGCATATCACTTATTAACAAACCATCCTTTATTCACATTACTTTAATAAAAAATGTCCCTTGTGTATATATATATTTTTTTTTTTAATTAAAATAATAATCTCATCTCTGCTCAGGCAGTAGCAGACATCCAGTCATCTACCACTGTGCTCCCCAAAGAGTCATCCTTCAGGATAATAGGCTAGCCTAGCTGGCTAGCGGGCTGTTGTCTGATGAAATCACTTTTTAAGTAGTTCTTTAAAGTAGATAAGGCATACTTTTAACACTGCTAAATAACAACTATCAAATTAGATGTATTGTCGGGTGGAGATATACCTAAGAAACCGCTCTCTATCCCTCTCCTATCTCTGTATCGCTCTTCCTCTGTCGGTCCCAAAGGCTTGCCCGGCAAAGAACCAAAGAACATGCAGCTAGCTGTAGGCAATGGATTCTGGTCATTGTTGTTCATTACCAGGTTTTTGGCGCTTAACTCGGATGAGTTGGACAACATGTCCCAGACAGAAATCTCTCTAGAGAAATGGCATAAATATCGCACAGAAAAAATAAAAAAAAGAACTAAATGGAATTCAAATTATTGAACCAATGTCAGTCAATGAGTTATTTACAAACCGAAAATAAACCAACATTTCTGTTAATCGCTCAGCACTATTTCAAAATTGGACTTACAATACGTTTTTATTATTGTATATTTCTGTCATGGGCCACAGAACATCCAATCCAGGCTCTGTGTGCGGGAATATCGTCTGGCCATATTGACAGACAAAGAGACAGATCAACAGAGCTCAGCGCAGACAGAAAGATAGAAGCCGAAAACACAATGACTCAAGGTACGACAACACGACTAACACGAACACACATACAGTAGGAGTGCTGCATTTAGCAGGGTTAGGACTGACTTGGTTTAAATGTATATTTCTTAATATGTTGCGGTCAAATACAGTTCATATGAATTATACAACTGAAAATGTACAGGAAACGTACTCAATGTGTATTTGTTAACTGCATTTGTGGTGAGATTCAGGCTAGGATTCAATCCCAGGTGTGTTATAGAACATCTCACTGACTGCCGACAATGCAACGTTTAAAGGCAACTTCCCCGACATTCGCAGAGATCGCTCTATAATCGCACCTCGGATTGAATCCCGGCCTGAGACAGTGTAGGTATGTGTGTATGTCTTAATCTGTGTTTGTATGTCTCTATACTGTCAGTATGTCCATTAACAGGTGTTATATACACTCTCTGAGAAAACAGTAACCATAACAACGATGACAACATCAACAGAACAAGACTGAGAGAGGTCGGACCAGGGGTGAAAGGTTACAGGGTCACAGCAAGATCAAAAACAGGAGAAACAGGTACAGGGTCAATGGGAGAGGTCATAACCCAGCCTGTTGATTGGTCACTGCCATGGTAACGTGATGGTGAGACACTGTGCCACACAACAGGTGCATATAGTTGTTGCTGGGCGGCCAGTGTTGAGTACCTCTCATAACCATGGTGACAACAAAGTTCATGTGTGTCCCTTTTTGCCATTAAATGGCGGGCTGCTCTTCCTTCTCACAGTTCAAAGGTCTCTTCCTATCCCACTTTAATTTTCCCACTGTTTCTCTTTTCCTCTCCTTTTCTCTGTTTCTTCTATAAGACGTTTTTGAAAAGCTGCAGGGACCTCATGATGTTTTCATCCTGGAAAAGAAAGTATGAAAAAAAGGAGAAAGCTGATCAGGAGAAAAATAACATTAACCTCTGAATTTGCACATACAGTACAATGCTCAGTGGAGTACTCTGACTGTACCATATACGTACCACTAGGGGGCAACAAAGACTGAGAAGAGGTTATACATGAAAACGTCTTGCTCAGGCAGTTTAAAATAGAGTACTACAGTATGAGTCATAATACCTATAAAGCCTAGCGGTCAAACAAGGAAATGGTTCCAATAATTTTTCCACCATTCATTTTTTTTTAGCTTGATTGCTTTGGCAACATCAGGGAAATTGGGAAGAAGGGAGTGGTCCTTCAAATAGCCTACAGCAGTTCTGCAACATGTTTACATGAGCCTCTAATTTTCCTTAATTGCTGGCCTCAACACGTTACAGAAAGAGGTTAACTGTATAGGAAGCTCTGTGGACAGGTCTTCTGGATACTGGACAGCCAATAAATTGGCAGATGTAAAAAGATTATCATAATTCTTAAGAGCGTGAACAAAAAAAGTGGTTTGCGATTTCGTTCATACTGGTGAACCGGCATTTGAGTTGTGTGGTTGCAATATCAACAGTCCCTTATCTCTGGTATATCTTGCCATGCGTCATTCAATAATACATTTAGATGGTTTTAGATTGTGTGCAGAGCCATGAACAATATAATGCAAATATCTCAGGAAAGAATGTCTGGGTTGGAAAACAGTCGGGCCTGCAACCTGGAACTACAGGCCGTGGTGAAAACCAAAAATTCAAGGCGACGCAGTCGCATAATGTAGCTGCTATAGGCCTCTACGTAGAAAAGAAGAGAGAAAGAAACTGAGAGAGAGAGAGAGAGAGAGAAAGAGAGAGAGAGAGAGAGAGAGAGAGAGAGAGAGAGAGAAAGCAAGGAGGACTTCAGGAGACCAGGGGAGTCTCTCAAATTGGATTTAATCTTATTTTATTCAATTTAATTCACCGTGAATACTGAAGCCCATTTTGTGTAGGCTATTAGCCAGTTCAA
>CM042385.1:29443793-29601293 GCA_023634145.1 Thymallus thymallus | reverse complement strand
GGAGAGAGAGGAGGGTAGAGGGAGAGAGAGAGGAGAGAGAGAGAGAGAGAGTGGTCAGTGTGGAAAACCCTGTGTTGCTCCACCTCAGTGACCTGATCATTAACAACTCATTACTGCCTCTGCCAGAGAGGACCAGAGGACGGACAGACAGGCACACACAATCCTCCAGGCCATTTGGTTTCATCATGGTGGCAGAGCTGTCTCTCTCAGTGTCTCATTAGTGAGAGGTGGAGAGTGCTGACTCTCGCCCAAGGTGAGGTAATTCAGACACAACTCATCTGGGAAGCCAAGTGACACACAATGTTACAGGTGCTCTGGCAGAGTCACTGTTCAATGATCCTGTACATTCACACATGCACTGACACACAAAACCAGCCTCACACAGACATAGGGTTGCAAAGCTACTGGTACTTTACCAAAGCTACTGGAATCTTCAGTATTTTTGGAAATTAACAGAAAATCTATAGCAATCTATCGTAACTTTGGTCATTTATACTAACTATACTAATTTGTATTAACTTAAACAATTTATTAATGTATAGCATTCCTTTTTTGGTCCCGCTTTAAATGACGTGCAGCTTATAAAGCCTTCATAAACACTACTTAAATGTGTTACAAATAATTTATAACAGTACGTCATGCTCTATAAAGTGCTCATAAATGTGGCATATCTGTGTGAAATAACCACCAATAACAAATGTGACATAACCCACTATGTCAAATATTACATAAACTTGTGCTCTATAAAGGGTGGCATAAGATCCGCTTAATAAAGGCTCTATGAATCTTATTAAATGTATGCTTTTATAACCCTGTCATGCATCTTGGTAGAGCATTGCAACGGCAGGATATTGGGTTCGATTCCCGGGACCACCCTATACGTAAAATGTATTCACACATGACTGTAAGTCGCTTTGGATAAAAGTGTTGGCTAAATTTTAAATAATATTTCACTAAAACATTTCTAGGATGGCCCAACCTCTTGGATGCCTAGTCAATACTGGACCTGACCTCAACTTACCTCAAAATGCATTGTTGCAGGATAGCGCTCACTATAAAGTGCAGTCATGCACAGTGAACACGTTGCTAGGGCCACAGTAGAACACGTTGCTAGGGCCACAGCAGAACACGTTGCTAGGGCCACAGCAGAACACGTTGCTTGGGCCACAGCAGAACACGTTGTTAGGGCCACAGCAGAACACGTTGCTAGGACCACAGCAGAACACGTTGCTAGGACCACAGCAGAACACGTTGCTAGGACCACAGCAGAACATGTTAATAGGGCCACAGCAGAACACGTTGCTAGGGCCAACGTAGAACATGTTTCTAGGGCCACAGTAGAACACGTTGTTATTGCCACAGTGAACATGTTGCTAGGGCCACAGCAGAACACATTGCTAGGGCCACATCAGAACACGTTGCTAGGGCCACAGTAGAAAACGTTGCTAAGGCCACAGTAGAACACGTTCCTAGGGCCACAGTAGAAAACGTTGCTAAGACCACAGTAGAGCACGTTGCTAGGGCCACAGCAGAACACGTTGCTAGGGCCACAGCAGAACACTTTGCTAGGGCCACAGCAGAACACATTGCTAAGGCAACAGCAGAACACGTTGCTATTGCCACAGCAGAACACGTTGCTAGGGCCACAGCAGAACACGTTGCTAGGGCCACAGTAGAAAATGTTGCTATGGCCACAGCAGAACACGTTGCTAGGGCAACAGTAGAACACGTTGCTAGGGCCAACGTAGAACACGTTTCTAGGGCCACAGCAGAACACGTTGTTAGGGCCACAGCAGAACAAGTTGTTAGGGCCACAGCAGAACACGTTGCTAGGGCCACAGCAGAACACGTTGCTAGGGCCACAGTAGAACACGTTGCTAGGGCCAACATAGAACTCGTTGCTAGGGCCACAGCAGAACACGTTGTTAGGGCAAAAGTAGAACACGTTGCTATTGCCACAGTGAACACGTTGCTAGTGCCACAGCAGAACACGTTGCTAGGGTCACAGCAGAACACGTTAATAGGGCCACAGTAGAAAACGTTGCTAAGGCCACAGTAGAACACGTTGCTAGGGCCACAGTAGAAAACGTTGCTAAGGCCACGGTAGAACACGTTGCTAGGGCCACAGTAGAAAATGATGCTAGGGCCACAGCAGAACACGTTACTAGGGCCACAGTAGAACACGTTGCTAGGGCCAACGTAGAACACGTTTTTAGGGCCACAGCAGAACACGTTGTTAGGCCCACAGCAGAACAAGTTGTTAGGCCCACAGCAGAACACGTTGCTAGGGCCACAGCAGAACACGTTGCTAGGGCCACAGCAGAACACATTGCTAGGGCCAGAGCAGAACACGTTGCTATTGCCACAGTGAACACGTTGCTAGGGCCACAGCAGAACACGTTGCTAGGGTCACAGCAGAACACGTTAATAGGGCCACAGTAGAAAACGTTGCTAAGGCCACAGTAGTACACATTGCTAGGGCCACAGTAGAAAACGTTGCTAAGGCCACAGCAGAACACGTTGCTAGGGCCACAGTAGAAAATGATGCTAGGGCCACAGCAGAACACGTTGCTAGGGCCACAGTAGAACACGTTGCTAAGGCCAACATACAACATAGAACATGTTTCTAGGGCCACAGCAGAACACGTTGTTAGGCCCACAGTAGAACAAGTTGTTAGGGCCACAGCAGAACACGTTGCTAGGGCCACAGCAGAACACGTTGCTAGGGCCACAGCAGAACACATTGCTAGGGCCACAGCAGAACACGTTGCTAGGGCCACAACAGAGCCCAGCTCCTGGATTTAGCCCACGCAGCGCTGCTGCTCCCCAGGGAAAAGTTTGATATTCCGGACGAATTGAAAAGACGACGCCGTGGATGCAGGGCGGGATTGAAATGTAAGGCAAAGCGGAGGAGGTTCAAGTACAAGCCGGTTATACCGTCTATTATTATGGGCAATGTGAGGTGTCTACATAACAAGATGGATGAGTTGGCGGGACTTGTTCGTGGACAAAGGATTTATCGGGAAGCTAGCCTAATGTGTTTTACTGAGACTTGGCTGAACGATAACATCCCCATACAGAACGTCACTATCGACGGTTTCCAGACCATCACAGCGGACAGGGATCGCGTCTCTTCCGGTAAGAGTAAGGGTGGTGGGCTGGCTTTATTAGTTAACAACAGATGGTGTCATCCGAACCATATTACTCTTAAGGAAAAGTTTTGTAGCCCGGACATTGAACTGCTAGCCGTTAGCCTGAGACCCTACTATCTACCTAGGGAATTCACGGCGGCCATTGCTGTTATTGTTTACATCCCGCCCTCTGCTGACGCAAACGCAGCGTGTGACGTCATCCACTCTGTTATCGCGAGGTTACAGACAGCGCATCCCAGTGCTTTCTTTGCAATTTCGGGGGATTTTAACCATGCATCTCTCTCTTCCACGCTGCCCACGTTCAAACAGTTCGTGAAGTGCCCAACCAGGAATAATAAAACTCTGGACTTGTTATATGCTAATGTGAAGGATGCATACAACTCCACTGCACTCCCTCCCCTCGGTAGATCGGATCACAACCTTGTCCACCTCACCCCACTCTACAGGCCTATGGTCCAACAGCAGCCTGCAACCACCAGGACTATTAGGAGATGGTCCCCGGAGGCGAATGAGGCCCTACAGGACTGCTTTGAAACAACAGACTGGGATGTGTTCTGTGAGGCTCATGGGGAGGACATCGATGGACTCACTGACTGCATAACAGACTATATTAATTTTTGTGTAGACAACACTGTACCCACCAGGAAGGTACGCTGTTTCCCAAACAATAAACCCTGGGTCACCAGCGACCTGAAGGCCCTGCTGAATGAGAAGAAGAGGGCCTTCAAGGAGAAGGACAAGGACAAATTGAAATGCGTCCAGAGGGAGCTGAAGTTGCGGATTGCTGAGGGGAAGAGAGTGTATAAGGAGAAGATGGAGGACAAGCTGAGGCAGAGCCAGGTGAGAGAGGTGTGGAAGGGTATGAGAAATATCACTGGCTTCAAAAAGTCAAACAGTGGGCAGACGGAGGGGACCCAGGACAGAGCCAATGAGCTGAACCAATTTTTTAACAGGTTCGATACTGGCCCTGTCCACCTCCCCTCCAGCTCCCCAGACCACACACCCTCACGGCTATCCCACCCCCACTTTGCTCACAGCACCTCTGCTGAGACAATCAGTGACCCCACCTCCGCCCCTGCCCCCCCTGGACTGATCCTCAACACCCCCCTTCCCCCCACCTCCCTACCTGGGCTGGCTTTCACCACCAACCAAGTGAAGAGAGAGCTGGAGAGACTACACCAGTGGAAAGCGGCGGGCCCCGATGGCATCAGCCCAAGGGTGCTGAGGGTCTGTGCTGACCAACTGTGTGGAATACTCCAGCGTCTTTTCAACCTTAGCCTGAGCCTAGAAAGGGTCCCTGTGCTGTGGAAAACATCCTGCCTCGTCCCAGTGCCCAAGAAGGCACACCCCACTGTCCTGAATGACTTCAGACCTGTAGCGCTAACATCCCACATCATGAAGACCCTGGAAAGGTTAGTCCTCGCTCACCTCAGACCCCTGGTGTGTTCATCAATGGACCCCCTGCAGTTTGCATACCAGCGCAACATCGGGGTGGATGATGCAATCATCTACCTTCTGCAGAGGGCCTACTCTCACCTGGACAACGCAGGTTGCACTGTGAGGGTCATGTTTTTTGACTTCTCCAGTGCCTTCAATACCATTCAGCCCCTGCTACTGGGTGAGAAGATGAGGAGGATGAAAGTGGAAGCACCCTTAGTCTCCTGGGTCACGGACTACCTGACCGGTAGGCCACAATTTGTGCGACTACAGAGCTGTGTGTCAGAACGGGCAGTTAGCAACACAGGGGCCCCCCAGGGTACGGTCCTGTCCCCCTTCCTGTTCACCCTCTACACCTCAGACTTCAGATATAACTCTGAAACATGCCACCTACAGAAGTTCTCGGATGACTCTGCTATTGTAGGGTGCATCAGGGGTGGGCAGGAGGAGGAGTACAGGAGCACAATCAGTGACTTTGTGTTGTGGTGTGAGCAGAACCACCTTCAGCTCAACATCAGCAAAACTAAGGAGATGGTGGTGGACTTCAGGAGAACCAAGGCACAACTGACTGCAGTCCCTATAAAGGGGATGGATGTGGAAATGGTTGAGTCATACAAGTTCTTGGGGGTCCATATGGACAACAGACTGGAATGGGCTGGTAACACCGGGGCCCTGTACAAAAAGGGCCAGAGCCGACTCTACTTTCTGAGGAGGCTCAGGTCCTTCAACGTGTGCAGTAAACTACTGCATACCTTCTACCAGTCTGTGGTGGCCAGTGCCATCTTTTTTGCAGTGGTGTGCTGGGGAGCAAACATCAAAGCCGGTGATGCTTCTCGGGTAAATAAGCTGATCAGGAAGGCTAGCTCTGTCCTGGGGATGAGCCTTGACACTCTAGAGGAGGTGGCGGAGAGACGGATCCTGGCCAAACTGCTGGCCATCATGGACAACGTCACCCACCCTCTGCACGCTATGGTTATGACGCAGAGGAGCTCTTTCAGTCACAGACTGATCCCACCACGGTGTGCCAGAGAGCGCCACAGGAGGTCCTTCCTGCCGGCGGCTATGAGACTATATAATGCCTCACCGGGGTGCCGTGCCGTCGGCAACATAGATCTGGAACTGTTGGGGTGCTAGGACCTAGTTTAACAATTATGCATCCATCCGTGAGTAACTCTGTTCCGTCAGCACTCATCCACTCAGGACCTACTTATTCATACAGGTCTGTATATACATACCCATGTACAGTTGTTATATTATATCACATGCAATATTGTAAGTAATTATTGGACCTAGGCATTCACTCAGGAATGCATATTAGTATCCTGCCAGTTGCACCTTTTCTCATTGCTTTTAGTATATCAAATGTGCAATAAGTGCAGTTGTCTGTAATTAAACCCTGCGCACTAAGGACTGTATTTTAAGGGAATTACTATTATTAGCCCAATAATATCATACACACATTTAGCTATTATAGTATCTCTTCCTGTCATTTACCTGTACAGTTTGTGTAAACATGCAAGTATTCACTTATCTGTAAATATAACTGTATACCTAACTGTACAGCTAATTTAACCATGCAAAATTTTCACTTACCTGTTCATTTACCCAGTCTGTCTATTAAGTAAACTATTATTACCCTCGCTCATATCATACGCATTAGCTACTGAAGTATTTCTCTGCCATCAACCTGTATAGTATAGTTAACCATCCAACATCCACCAATGTATAGTGTACATATTCAGCCAACCACTCATACTACGCAATGTCCTTTTATAGCTTTTTTTTGCACTCCAGATATCCTGTATTTCTATACTTTTTCATACTGCCGCTCTATGTATCATGTACCGTGTATCTGTCTTTTGTGTACTTTCGTTGTGGCATTTTGCACCTGCCCTGTGTTTTTGTTGTAGCTGCTTGATAATGAAATTTCCCCCCCGGGGGATCAATAAAGTACCTATCTATCTATCTATCTATCTATCTATCTATCTATCTAACACGTTGCTAGGGCCACAGCAGAACACGTTGCTAGGGCCACAGTAGAAAATGTTGCTAAGGCCACAGCAGAACATGTTGCTAGGGCAATAGTAGAACACGTTGCTAGGGCAATAGTAGAACACGTTTCTAGGGCCACAGCAGAACACGTTGTTAGGGCCACAGCAGAACAAGTTGTTAGGGCCACAGCAGAACACGTTGCTAGGGCCACAGCAGAACATGTTGCTAGGGCCACAGCAGAACACGTTGTTAGGGCCACAGCAGAACACGTTGCTAGGGCCACATCAGAACATGTTGCTAGGACCACAGCAGAACACGTTGTTAGGGCCACAGCAGAACACGTTGCTAGGGCCACATCAGAACATGTTGCTAGGGCCACATCAAAACATGTTGCTAGGGCCACAGCAGAACACGTTGCTATAGCCACAACAGAACACATTGTTAGTGCCTTTTACAATCATTTACATGTTTAGCCTTCTTCTGTTCTTGCCCAAATTCCATTTTTTTTTTTTTTTTTTTTCTAGGTCTCGGATTTCCCCCAGTTTTTCTGGTTTCCCCCAGTTTTTCGTGTTTACCCCAGTTTTCCTGGTTTACCCCAGTTTTTCCTGTTTACCCCAGTTTTCCTGGTTTACCCCAGTTTTTCCTGTTTACCCCAGTTTTTCTGGTTTACCCCAGTTTGTTCACACCTTTTCATTCAGTGAGCATGCCCTGCACTGTTGTTTGGTTTGCCGGTTTCTGAAGTGCATTAAGCACACGTGATGTGATTCGGCCGCCAATGGAATGGGGATACACAACTTATTGTAGCCTCAAGTGGAGGAAAGAGTAGAGGAAGAAGGACCTTGCTTCTGCTGCAGTGTTCATGGTCAAATATTACGCATTGTGGCTGTGCTTGGAGTAAAAGGCCAGCCACACTCTGTATTATTCAGAGCCTCATTAAATGACACCATGTACACTATACATTCTACAGACCCTACTGAGTATTCCATAACATACTTTTACTGCGGCACCCAGAATAGTTCTTGCTGTAAGCCAATATGTATTCCTTATACAGTGATTTGCATTGGCAGCATTTATTTGACCTTGGAATATGTTTTAAAACCCACATTTAATGCACATGTCACTTAAATATAAACAAATATGAATCATTGTTAATGTTTCAAGAATACTTTTTCATATATCATGAATGGTTGTTGACACTGAGTAAAGTGTTTTTTATCGTCACTACTTATCGTCACTACAAAAAGTTATAATTATTGCTAAACCTTGTCCATTTCCACAATTGATCTTCTTAAAATGAGATTTTAAACCTAACCCTAACTAAGTTTGCTGCATTTGTTACACCACATGACATCACTTCAGAGCGTATTCCAATCTTTCAACCCAACATGTCACCTTTTATAGAGCACATGTTTATGTCATATTCGACACAGTGGGTTATGTCCCATTTGACATTGATGATTATGTCACACAGTTATGTCACATTTATGAACCCTTTATAAAGCATGACATATGGCTATAGATGCTTTGAAAAGCATTTGTGTAGTGCTTATGGTGGTATTATGAAGGCTTTATGAAGCCTTTATAAGCTGAACCTTATTTACAGCTGGACTCGTTTGGATCTATCTGTGTCCATACTGTCCGTGGGTTTAGGATTCAAGAGAAAGTAGACTAATTCATGAAAAAAGCATCTACTCAATAATGGCAACTCATCCAACTGCCAGCAGTTTGATGCCAAAACATTGACAACAAATACATATCGACACAGTAAAATAAATGTGTGTGTAAAAACAATATATTGTTTCATGCTGAAACTCTCATATTAAACAAAAACAGTATTCACTAAGTTGATGGTTTATATCTATTTTTTACATTTAACTAGGCAAGTCAGTTAAGAACAAATTCTTATTTACATGGCCTACCCCGGTGCCGCCCTATGGGACTCATCCACAGCCGGATGTGATGCAGCCTGGATTCGAACCAGGGTCTGCAGCGACGCCTCTTGCACTGAGATTCAGTGCCTTAGACCACTGTGCCACTCGGGAGCCCTAAACATATTTAGGATAATGTTTGTCATTCTATTTTCATCTTATTTAATTATTTCACATATTTAACATGTGAGAAGAGAGGACCAGAGATAATTACAGACACCTACAGTGCATTCGTAAAGTATTCAGATCCTCTCAAACTCTGTCAGGTTGGATGGGGAGCCTCGCTGCACAGCTATTTTCAGGTCTCTCGAGTGATGTTAGATCGGGTTCAAGTCCGGGCTCTGGCTGGGCCACTCAAGGACATTCAGACACTTGTCCCGAAGCCACTCCTGTGTCCTCTTGGCTGTGTGTTTAGGGTTATTGTCCTGTTGTAAGGTGAACCTTTGCCACAGTCTGAGGTCCTGAGTGCTCTGTAGCATCAAGGATCTCTCTGTACTTGGCTCTGTTCATCTTTCCCTCGATCATGACTAGTCTCCCTGCCGAAAAACATCCCCACAGCATGATGCTGCCACCACCATGCTTCACCTTAGGGATGGCGCCAGGTTTCCTCTAGATGTGATACTTGGCATTGAGGCCAAAGAGTTCAATCTTGGTTTCATCAGACCAGAGAATCTAGTTTCTCATGGTCTGAGAGTCCTTTAGGTGCCTTTTGGCAAATTCCGAGCGGTCATGTGCCTTTTACTGAGGAGTGGCTTCTGTCTGGCCACTCTACCATAAAGGCCTGATTGGTGGAGTGCTGCAGAGGAGGTTGTCCTTCTGGAAGGTTCAGCCATCTCGACAGAGGAACTCTCGACACAATCCTGTCTTGGAGCTCTACGGACAATTCCTTGGTTTGGTTTTTGCTCTGACATGCCCTGTCAACTATGGGACCTTATATAGAAAGGTGTTTGCCTTTCCAAATCATGTCCAATCAATTTAATTTACCACAGGTGGACTCCAACCAATCAAGTTGTAGAAACATCTCAATGATGATCAATGGAAACAGGACGCACCTGAGCTCAATTTCGAGTCTCATAGCAAAGGTTCTGAATACTTATGTAAATAAGGTATTACTGTGTTTTTTTTTAATACATTTTCAAAAATGTAAAAATAAATTGTTTTAGCTTTGTCATTATGGGGTATTGTGTATAGATTTATGAGGAAATTATTTTATTTAATCCATTTTAGAATAAGGCTGTAATAAAATGTGGGGAAATGGGAAGGGGTCTGAATACTTTCCGAATGCACTGTATAATAATCTGAAGTTGCCAAAAGGGCCACTAGATGTCTTGCGATAGATAAATAAAATCCTTAAAAAAGATTCTGGTAGTTTACTTTGAAAGTTTCCAATAATATACCCTCCCTTTGCAACCCTAAACACAGGTAACAGTAGTACACACCTCTCTCTCTCTCTCAAAGTTTTGCACAGTGCAAATTTACAGCCTTTTAAATATATTTGCTCAGCAGGCTAACATGGTCAAGAGACACAGACTATACGGGTTTCTATCCTGACAGATTCAGTATAGTAGTGGTGCCAGTGGTAACTACTCACCCTCAACATGGATGACCCCCAGAAGGTGCAGTAGTTTAACCGCTCCACAAAACAGAAGCATAATAGCTATTATATGGAGACTGCTCGCCTCATGTTCTCCATCTTCATTCTCCATCTCTCCTTTATCTATGTCTATACCTATCAGGTCTAACTCTGTCTTTCCCTTTCTTCCCCCTGCGCTGGCAGTACTTATCTAAACTTTCCATAGGATGTATCCCACACCTCTCTCTCCTTCCGCTCTCTCTCTACTTCTCTTTTCCCTTAGCCGACTGCAATCACTATTATTGTACCTTCCTGTCTCTCTTTCCCTCCCCATCTCTCCCCTCCGTATCCCTCCCTCTCTCATTCTTCTCATTCCCTCCCTCTTTTTCTCTGTTTAGTAATAGAACGTCCTTGACTCTCAGGATGGACCCCACCTCCAGGGTGAGAGCTGAACCACTGAACCTACCAGAACAATGATACACTCACCTCCAACCTGCCAGCTGTGTGTGTGTGTGTGTGTGTGTGTGTGTGTGTGTGTGTGTGTGTGTGTGTGTGTGTGTGTGTGTGTGTGTGTGTGTGTGTGTGTGTGTGTGTGTGTGTGTTGATGAATGACCCTCGTTAAGAGGTTAAGTCACATTGTGCTTTACATCACAGAGCTGTGCTTAACTTGCTTGAAAGTAGCTTTGCTAAACTGACATTATATGCATTCAATGATACACAATTACATTAGGCACAAGTTATTGTCCGCCATGTAAACCAACCAGTGACGCCCAAGAGTTATTATTCTTACCTAGAAATTACATTCCACTGTCTGAATGAAGTACAATCACCTTGCAGTAATCAAAAGTTACCAGCAGAGGGAGGCAAACACTGTTGCAAGATCAGATCCCTGACTGTCCACTTCCTCCATTCGTATTGGTCTAATGGTGTTGTTTCCAGAACCTGTTCAGCACATTGAACATGACAAAAGCAAACACTACTGGACTCTTGTCAGGGTTTCTGCACAATGGAGTGGGCAGTAGGTAGTGTAGCAGTTTAGAGAGTTGGGACAGTAGCTAAAAGGTCTCTGGTTCAACTCCCCCAAACTGACTAGGTGAAAGATTGGTCAATGTGCCCTTGAGCAAGGCACTTAACCCCAATTGCTCCTGTAAATCTCTCTGGATAAGAGTTCTTCTCTTCTCTTGTTCTTTTCAAACTGTATGAGACACTTGTTTCCGTATGAGACACTTGTTTACATCATCTGAATCTGGAAATGGCCACAGCTGCCTCCCATTGGCCATTTAACAGTGAGGAATGCTCTCTTAGAAGCATAACCACTAGTCTGACATCACAACACTGAGCAAGTACAGTGCCTTCAGAAAGTATTCACACCCCTTTACTTTTTCCACATTTTATTGTGTTACAGCCTGAATTTAAAATGGATTATATTGAGATTTTCTGTCACTGATCTACACAAAATACCCCATAATGTCACCGTGGAATCATGTTTTATGTTATGTCTACAAATTAAGAAAAGATGAAAAGCTGAAATGTCTTGATTCAACAAGTATTCAACCCTTTTGTTGTGGCAAGCCTAAATAAGTTCAGGAGTAAAAATGTGCTTAACAAGTCACATAATAAATTGCAATGATAGTGTTTAACATGATTTTGAAACGAGTACCCCATTTTTGTAGCGCACACACACAATTATCTGCAAGGTCCCTCCGTCCAGCAGTGAATTTCAAGCACAGATTCAACCACAAAGACCAGGGAGGTTTTCCAATGTTTCGCAAAGAAGAACACCTGTTGGTAGATGGGTAAAAAAACAAAAGAAAACAGACATTGAATATCCCTTTGAGCATGTTGCAGTTATTAGTCACACTTTGGATGGTGTACCAATAAACACAGTCACTACAAAGATACAGTCACCCTTCCTCACTCAGTTGCCAGAGAGGAAGGGACAAATCCATTAACAACACGTCACTGAGTACCACTCTCCATATTTTAGCTTGGTGGTGGCTGCATCATATTATGGGTATGCTTGTCATCGGCAAAGGACTGGGGAGTTTTTTAGGATTAAAATAAATGGAATAGCACTAAGCACAGGCAAAATCCTAAAGGAAAACCTGGTTCAGTCTGCTTTTCAACCGACACTAGGAGACAAATTCACCTTTCAGCAGGACAATTACCTTAAACACAAGGCCAAATGTACACTGGAGTTGCTTACCAAGAAGACTGTTACCAAGAAGACTGTTACCAAGACGACTGTTACCAAGAACAATGTTCCTAAGTGGCCTAGTTACCGTTTTGACTTAAATCGGCTTGAAAATCTATGGCAGTAATTCAAAATGGCTGTCTAGCAATGATTAACAACCAATTTGACAGAGCTTTAATATTTTTTTAAAGAATAATGAGCAAATATTGTACAATCCAGGTGTGCAAAGCTCTTAGGCCCTGATCCCGACCTGAGTTAAGCGGGTGTAAATGGAACGTAAATCCTTTCCTGAGTTAAGCGGGTGTAAATGGAACGTAAAATCCCTTTTTATGGGCTGTTCTCTCTCTGCTTTTTCTGACCTTCAACTTAAGCATGAGAATAGCATGCTATTCACCCACTATTAATTTAGGGGAGGGTTCTAAGAAATGAAGGTGTGGCGGAGGTGTGTCTACAGATATGCCTTATTCGGACCTTGACTTAATTCCCTCATAATTCCACCACCTTTAACCACGAGGAAACCATGAATAAGGTCAAGTGAACCTGCCAGTTCCAAGTGGAAAAAGCATCTACTTTCTTTTTTTCGATAGAAATAACAGAATTCTCCATGCACTGTAATTTATCAATTGATAAGCGTTGCTGATAAGAGCTAGGTAAATTAGTAATCCGTAATACACATAGCAATGGTTTTATATGGTTGTTTCGTATGATCCCTGGGGATGAATGTGAAACCAGCCACCGTCAGTAATACCCACATGCATGTATTTTTGCATCATTCCATTCCGTTAACCTTCCTTTCCTCTGTTCACATTGATGTAAGTTGTTCCTGAGTGTTGCTAGCATTAGTGGATCATATTAGGCTAACGTTGTGCAATAATTTGCGACATGTAGCCTATTTTAATCATTATGGAACTCAGAACACACATAGCAGGTTAAACCTGGAGTGTGAGGGTGCGAGTGGTGATGGCGAAAGAATTAGGCAAAAATAGCGAGAACAAGTCACGTAAAGCTTGAATGAAAAACGGTAAATCAGCACCTCAACTGGCTTACTACAAGGAATGAAAATAATAACCCGTGAGGGGTAAAACAAACACACAGATACTTAAAGAGGACATAATGACATAACACAAAACAGGTGTGGAGGTGAAGGGTGTTGCTGCCATCTTCCTACTGCCGCCGGTTAGAACACCAGCGAGGAGGAGCGCCGGAGAGGAGGAGGTTCCGCAGCTCTACGCTGGGCGTTCCTTACATGGAGCCTGGCACACAGTTCGCGATGACTGGACCGTTGTCGTACAGTTCCATGATTAGTGAGGATTAGGGTAGATGTATAGGACTGTTGTTCAAATTTTATTGAACACTTTTTTTTTCTTCAGATATTTCATGGATTGAACTTGAATATGAGTCAGAATGAGCCAAACCACTGTACTTTTTATTCATCAATATATTTTGTGCGTAAAGAAACCAGACTTTCCTAACCCTAAAATCTGCCTAAATAATCTACAAGATCAGAGTATTTTTTTTTTATCTACCAGTTAGTGCTGAAACAGACATCTATGCATTTTTGTCTCTTTCTTTCATTGAAACCTATATTCTGACCCCATACTCTCAATGTATTATATTGAGTCTGTCGCCAGAATTCTAATTGAAAGTACACCTTATTTAAAGGACGGCTTATGATAAATGTACTGAAAACTCCATTGAATGAAAGGAGAATATCTGTTGGCCACCAAGTGGGAGAGTTTTCAGCTGTTGAATTAAATGTATTCAGCGCACGCAAGGTAGCTACACCTGCAGAGCTCATTACGCAACTCAATAAGTTAAGTCTGAATACCAAATACTGAGAAGTGCGTAGGAAAGGCTTGAATTCCTAAATCGTGATCGGGCCCTTAGACTTACACAGAAAAGAGTTTTCCTTCCACTTTGACATTACAGAGTATTTTGTGTAGATTATTGAGACAAATAACAATAGAGTCAATTGTAATCCCACTTGAAATTTAGAAAAAGGTCAAGGGGTGTGAATTCTGAATGCACTGTATATGGATCACCAACATAGACATAGTACACACTTTTACACATACAACTAGATTACCACTGCATTACCTCATACGCTCACACCCAGTGGAGATAAATACTAAGTTATTTTACACATACAACTAGATTACCACTGCATTACCTCATACGCTCACACCCAGTGGAGATAAATACTAAGTTATTTTACACATACAACTAGATTACCACTGCATTACCTCATACGCTCACACCCAGTGGAGATAAATACTAAGTTATTTTACACATACAACTAGATTACCACTGCATTACCTCATACGCTCACACCCAGTGGAGATAAATACTAGTTCTAAATCCCATTTAACTAAAGCAACTGTGTCGACTTCAGGGTGACAAATTGACATACCTAAACATACACTATGCATGCCGTAGGTTCACCCTTCACACACACCAATAAATCACTGTCAAATTTGAGGCAGTCTTAACTGCTAATGTAAGTAATCACCAGCCTTTTGAATGGCTCACTAAGTCCAAAACGGACACACAGAGAGTGGCGTCTCCACATATTCTTAGAGAGTGCAAAAGCAACACACCCATAAAAAAAACAGGCAGAAACTGACCGACAAAGATTCAGTGACTCAGAAAAGCAAACACACACACACACACCATTGCACAAATGATTACGCTAATGCCACGAGACGGTCAGTGTGAGAGGCATTCGTCCGCCCATCCCCGTGGACAAGAAGAGAGACCTCTGCATATATGGTGTCCTGCAGATGAAGACACACACGTACTACTAGATAGTCAAGTGAGGCTGTCGTCACAGGATGTCTTGGTTAATAAGCACTCTCACGCCCTGTAATACAAAGTCTGCACCACAGCGTGAGGGAGGGAGGGAGGGAGGGAGGGAGGGAGGGAGGGAGGGAGGGAGGGAGGGGAATTAAAGGGAGAGGGGGATGAGAGCGAGGATAAAGGTGCAGATGATAGAATTTGGAGTGTGTGGGAGAGAAGACAGGAGGAGCTAAAGAGAAAGAGAAATAAGAAAGGAAAGAGTAGGCGAGGAGGATAAGATGAGGTTGACAGAGAGAGCGAAAGAGAGAAAGAGATATGGGGAGAGAGCGAGATGGAGGAAAAGACAAAAAGGGACAGAAATTATGAGCGTGAGAGTGGCAGAGAGAAGATCAAGACAACATTGCTGCTGGGGGCTAGGTGACGGAGGGAAGGATGGAGGCGGAGGAGAAAGAATGGAATATTCACCAAAGAGAAAAAGACATCAAAAAGCCAGTTGGAGCTGGCTGTCATAAGACTCACGTCACTAAGACTCTGTCAGACTCACTGTCACAGACACACACACACACACTCTGTCACAGAGACACACACACACACACACACTGTCACCGAGACAACAAGCAGCAGAGAACATCAGGGAGATAAAAAGACCCAGAAACAGAACAGGATAACACACTTCCATAGCTTTATTATGATAAGGCATTACTAGAATGGGACTATAATCACTTTATACATATAGCATATTATCTGTAACATGTCACAAGGGATATCTGACTGTAATCTGACGTTCTCACTGCCTTTTACTGAACACAGAGTAGGCCTAGCACACATTATTGATATGTCAAGACTGATATGGAGGGAACTGGGAACAAGACAGATAATGCAATTAAATCATGTACGTGTTCATATACAGTATGTCAGTATTGCATGATATACAACATATAATATAATATGTGATTTACACTCAACATTTTTTTTTTTAAACAAACATGCAACAATTTACAGTTCGTATAAGGAAATCAGTCAATTGAAATAAATTCTCTAGATTTCACAGGACTGGGAATACAGATATGCATCTGTTGGTCACAGATACCTTAAAAAAAAAAAAAAAGGTAGCGGCGTGGATCAGAAAACCAGTCAGTATCTGCTGTGAATACCATTTGCCTCATGCAATTTTAGAATTTTGTCCCACTTCTCTTCAATGGCTGTGCGAAGTTGCTGTATATTGGCGGGAACTGGAACACGCTTTCATACACGTTGATCCAGAGCATCCCAAACATGCTCAATGGGTGACATGTCTAGTGAGTATGCATTTTCAGCTTCCAGGAATTGCGTCATGGGGCTGTAAATTATCATGCTGAAACATGAGGTGATGACGGCGGACGAATGGCACAACAATGGGCTTTAGGATCTCGTCATGGTGTCTCTGTACATTTAAATTGCCATCGATAAAATGCACTTGTGTTCGTTGTCCAGATAGCTTATGCCGGCCCATACCATAACCACACCACCACCTAGGGGCACTCTGTTCTCAACGTTGACATCAGCAAACTGCTCGCACACACTTCCATCTGCCAGGTACAGTTGAAACCGGGATTCATCCGTGAAGAGCACACTTCTCCAGCGTGCCAGTGGCCATCAAACGTGAGCATTTGCCCACTGAAGTCGGTTATGATGCCGAACTGCAGTTAGTTCAAGACCCTGGTGAGCACACAGATGAGCTTCCCTGAAACGGTTTCTGACCGTTTGTGCAGAAATCCTTCAGTTGTGCAATCCCACAGTTTCATCAGCTGTCCGGGTGGCTGTTCTCAGACGATCCCGCACTTGAAGAAGCCGGATGTGAAGGTCCTGGGCTGGCATCACTAACAGTGATGTAAACAAATGTTGTGCACAAAATTTGAGAGAAATAAGCATTTTGTGCGAATAGAACATTTCTGGGAACTTTTATTTCAGCTCATGAAACATGAGACTGTCAGGCTCTGGCCATAGAGAAGCCTATTGCTTCTCTATAATTCTATGGTCAGAGTCTGACAGTTCTATGTGTTCTATGTCTGTGTGGTGTTGTGTGTGGGATCCCTAATTAGAGGCAGCTGCTATGCATTGTCTCTAATTAGGGATCCTACTTATATGTCCGGTATGTTCCATGCCGGCTCCCCGCACTCGCCCTGAAGTGCGTGTCACCAGTCCGGTGCCATCTGTGCCAGCTCCACGCACCAGGCCTCCTGTGCGTCTCTCCATTCCGGTAAGTCCAGTACCGGCTCCCCGCACTCGCCCTGAAGTGTGTGCGCCCAGCCAGGTGCCTCCAGTGCTGGCTCCATGCACCCGACCACCGGTGCGCCTCCCCAGTCCGGTACGTCCCGTGATGGTCCACAGCCCGGAGCCTCCCGTGATGGTCCACAGCCCGGAGCCTCCCGTGATGGTGCACAGCCCGGAGCCTCCCGTGATGGTCCACAGCCCGGAGCCTCCCGTGATGGTCCACAGCCCGGAGCCTCCGGTGATGGTCCACAGCCCGGAGCCTCCCGTGATGGTGCACAGCCCGGAGCCTCCCGTGATGGTCCACAGCCCGGAGCCTCCCGTGATGGTCCACAGCCCGGAGCCTCCGGTGATGGTCCACAGCCCGGAGCCTCCCGTGATGGTCCACAGCCCGGAGCCTCCCGTGATGGTCCACAGCCCGGAGCCTCCCGTGATGGTCCACAGGCCGGAGTCGCCTGCCACACTGGTGCCCAGTCCTGGCCCGGTTATTTGCCCCGCTCCATGGCCTGAGTCTTTTGCCCCACTGATGTCCATTCCAGGCACAGTTGTCTGTCCCACTGCATGGCCGGAGCCGTGCTCCACACCGGTGCCCAGTCCGGGTCCAATCACCAGAGTAGAACCAGGGAGGAAGATATCTACTTCGCCGGGGCCGGAACCGCCACCTGCGATTATTGTTTTGTTTTTCCCCTCCCTAACCCTCCCCTCATGTACTTGTGTTTAGTTTCTTGCGGCCGGGAGTCCGCGCCTTTAAGGTGGGGTACTGTCAGGCTCTGGCCATAGAGAAGCCTATTGCTTCTCTATAATTCTATGGTCAGAGTCTGGCAGTTCTATGTGTTCTATGTCTGTGTTGTGTGTGGGATTCCTAATTAGAGGCAGCTGCTATGCATTGTCTCTAATTAGGGATCCTACTTATATGTGTTTGTTCCACTCCTTAGGCCTGGTTCATTGTCTATTGTCCCGTGATCGAAGTAAGTGTGTTTTGTTTTTGTAATTGTATCTTTGTTATTTTGTATAGTTCACGTCAAGTATAGTTTATACTTTAATAAATGATGTCGAACTATCGCTGCGCTGCGCCTTGGTCTACTCTATACACACCCGAGCGTGACAGAGACTAACACTTTACATGTTATATTTTTGTTCAATGTAATATTATAATATTGAAATACGACAATAGCCCATATGGCAATAACTTAGACTGACAGAGTAATATGAAAAAGTATGCAAATGAGCAATAAGTAATATGCAAAATAATGCAAATTAGCAATAAGCACATTTTCTTCTGGTGAACATGAAGAGTAACAGGTCCTCAACACACCCTTCCCGCCCCGTCCTCTCTTTCCCTTCCTCTATACTTCTTTCTCCCTCCATCTCCCCATCTCTCCACCTCTCCATCTTCCCATCTCTCCATCTCTTAACTTGTGAGAGTGTATGGCCTTGGCTAACTTTGGATCCACCTATGTTATAACATCGCACTGACCCCTCCCTCCCAAAACTGACTTCCGCTGTTGCCATGACAACCGTGCTTCCAATGAAACAGGCAATAAAGAGTGTGTGAGCAGAGTAATAAATACCTTGTGCGTGTGTGTGTGTGTGTGTGTGTGTGTGTGTCTCCCTTCCACTGCTGTGCACAGACACACATACAAACACAATGTCACTTCCTTCCACCTCCAACACACACACAAGCAACCACACAGACACCACATGGGCATGCACATACACACGAACACTAGCTATGCATTCTCCTTCTCAAATATCAAAAGATCCTTCCATGGTGTAGTTACGTAGTTACTTGGTTATTAATGTGTGTGTGTGTGTGTGTGTGTTCGACTTTATATTGGTTGCATGCTTTATTAATATTGTGTAGGTTGTGTTTTCATAAATGTGTATATGTGAGTGCTAACATCCTTTTTTAAGTGTGTGTGTGTGTGTGTGTGTGTGTGTGTGTGTGTGTGTGTGTGTGTGTGTGTGCGTGCACGTACATGAGCATATGTCTCTCCTTTGGACAGCCTCTTCCTCTCCCACTTGGTTCTCTCCCCCATGGTTAACGTGCCCACCACGGCGCCCATGTTGTCGTCGTGGTAACAGCCTTGTCTACGTTCCGTCTGTCTACAGAGGTCCGTCACGTGTCTGACGGTGTGCACTCACACTGCCTCCCTCGCACCTTCCCTCTCTCCACTCATCCCATCCCTCTCTTAGTTTTCCTCCACTGAGTCCCTCTTTCCTTCTTTCTCTCTTTCTTCTACTCTTTCAATCTCTGTGGAGGCGCTTAGCTCCTCTCCCTCCCTCTCCTTCTACGTCTCCTTATCTCTCCCCTCTCTCTCCTGTTAGTCATTAGTAGTGCTTGCTGTGCTCCTACCTCCAAAACACTGACGTTTATACTTTAGTGAATCAGTAAGAGGTTGATTCATTGAATCATAGATCATGACTCAGTGACTCGGATTTCAACATTCCATCCCCCCAGCAGTATAAACATGACACTCAGACAGACACATATGCACACACACCCCTCCACAAAACCAATTATTTAGGTACGTTAACTAAATTGATTTCATACATAATCATACTGGCACACAAACACCTTCACAGACACACACGCACAAATCATTCTCAAGTGGACAGAGACCTGTGTGTCCCTTCTTCTCCTCCTCCCCCCCCCCCCCCCCACACACACACAAATCATTCTCAAGTGGACAGAGACCTGTGTGTCCCATCTCCCCCCCCCCCCCCCCCCCCCTCCAACACACACACACACACACACACACACACACACACACACACACACACACACACACACACACACACACAGCCCTCATAGCTTGTACATGTAAGCACACACAGCACTCCAATTCATCAACCATCCAACTTATCACCCAGTACATACATCATATACATCCCCCAGTACATACATCATATACATCCCCCAGTACATACATCATATACATCCCCCAGTACATACATCATATACATCCCCCAGTACATACATCAATATATAAAACACACACTAGGAGAAGAGGGAGACAGAAAGGAGGGGAGAGAGAGGAAGGGAGGTGTAGGGGGAGAAGGAGTGTGAGGAAAGGGAGGGAGAGGGAAAGGAGGAGGATGAGGAGGTGATGACTTAACAAAATGGAAGAGAAACAGGAAGAGAAAGTGAGATAGAGAGAGAGAGAGAGAGAGAGAGAGAGAGAGAGAGAAAGAAAGATGTAACAGACAGGTGTTTGGGAGCGAGAAGGAGAGAAGGAGGATGACGGCAGAGCTAAAGAAGGACTAGATGAATTGTGTCATATCCTGTGCAGTGTCACACACGCGTGTGCTCTATAGGTTCTGTACTGTATGTAATGTCCCCAGCTGTGAACAGAGACGAATGTATGATCACAGTGCAGCCAGTACTGTAGCTACAGTAGCTCCCACGCCACACTACTTTCTCAAGGTGTGGCCTAACTTAACACTCCTGCCATGTTGTAATCTACTGCTCCATCTCTCTAACTCAACAATGACAGGGAATGTCCTTTCCCTGAAGTACCTATAATAGTTTTTCTTGCTAGTAATCATTTTACTTAAAGGAGGAGGAAGCCCCATAAAGGGTGTGTGTGTGTGTGTGTGTGTGTGTGTGTGTGTGTGTGTGTGTGTGTGTGTGTGTGTGTGTGTCGTAATGTGTGTGTGTGTGTCGTATTGTGTGTGTCTCATATTGTGTGTGTGTGTGTGTGTGTGTGTGTGTGTGTGTGTGTGTGTGTGTGTGTGTGTGTGTGTGTGTGTGTGTGTGTGTGTGTGTGTGTGTGTGTGTGTGTGTGTGTGTGTGTGTGTTTGTGCCGAATTATATGTATTGTGTGTGTGTGTCGTATTGTGGGTGTTTGTGTGTCTTATTGTGTGTGCCTCTGAAAAGCTTGGTGAATCCCTGCAGGCAGCTTGAGGAATAGCTACACTGTTTTTTAAGGTCCCTGTCAAGATGAAAGAAAAAGACTGAGGAGACGAGAGAGAGAGAGAGAGAGAGAGAGAGAGAGAGAGAGAGAGAGAGAGAGAGAGAGAGAGAGAGAGAGAGAGAGAGAGAATCGGGTTGAACAGGAGAAAGAAAGGAGAAGACAGAGAGGCAGAGGAGGTATGGAAACGTGAATTCAGGAGAGAAGAGAGAGACACTGGAAATGCAAGAAAAGAGAGGGACAGTAGGGGACATACATACTGATCTCAATGTAGATGAAGAAGTCAGTCAAACCAGAGGCTTTGAAAATTGACTCACTCATCCCTCAGACTCCAGCTCCAGACACAATCATTTCCCCTTAGACTTATGATTTCACATCTACATGCATTTCTTCCCTTTATCAAGATATATTTTGTGAGCATTGAGACAAACATACTGTATCTCTTCACAAAACAAAACATTTCAAATTAAAATCCATTCCTTTCCTCCACAGTCCTCAGATACTGGGTAGATATCAGCCCTCAGACATGCATCTCTATCTGGGTAGTTATCAGTCCTCAGATATGTATCTGTCACACCCTGATCTGTTTCACCTGTCTTTGTGATTGTCTCCACCCCCCTCCAGGTGTCGCCCATCTTCCACATCATCAAGCCTACCAGCGTTTTCCCCCTTTACTCCTGTCTCTCTAAAGTGCCTGTTTTCTTGGTTTCCTGGTTTCGACCTTTACTCTGCTTGCCCCGGCCCTGAGCATGCCTACCGTCTTGTACCTTTGCCTCACTACTCTGGATTACCGAACTTTGCTTGCCCCCTGTTGGTATAATAAACATTTGTCATTCCAAACGTTGTCTGCGCCTGGGTCTCACCTGTCCTCAGATATGTATCTCCATCTGGGTAGAAATCAGTCCTCAGATATGCATCTCCCTCTGGGTTGATATCGTATATTATATCCTCAGAAAATCTGTTCTGCATCAATATCAATTCCTTTCCTTTACAGTCTTCAAAAAATCCTCAGGACATACAGTATATATTTAGCAGAATAGACTTCACAAGCCTTCAGTCATGAACATTATCTCTTCAGAATATCAATTTCACGTTATCCATTCCACTCCACCCTAATTTTGTTTAAATCTCAGCACAGACATCATGAGCCCTTCAGACATTTCACATCAATATCTGTTCCTTGGACTCACATTCCAAAATAGGAATCTTGCTGCTCAGAAAGAGATAGCTGTATCTCTACCAGCATAGATATGATCAACCTTCCTTCAGACTCAAATCTCATTCAATCAATCAATCAATCAATCAATCAAATGTATTTCTTAGATCAGTAGTTGCTTTACAGATACTCAGCCTAAAAACCCAGATGAGCAACCAATGCAGAGGCTGATGAACACAGACTGATTAAGAATCCCAGTCCCATTGATCTGAGACCGACAGAGATGAAGACATAGGGAATAGAGCCACCATGCTCTGGTACGCTTTGCTTGTATTCTCGGCTAACCGGAGCTGATGGGATTTCTTTGCTCCCGGTGCTGTGACAGACTGGGGACTCGCTTCAGAACAGCATCTCCTCCCATTCTGATTTGTTCTCTCATTTGTTTCTGGGGCTTGGAGTGGGAGCCGTGAGGAAAGCAATTCTGACAGTCAATCTATGGGTCTGTTCAGGGTAAGGGTACATGTGCAGAGATACCACACACACACACACACACACACACTCGGCTATATAACAAATGGGTCGGGTCAGTTCAGCTGACGGGCAAATCTCAGTTTGAGTTCCAGCATGACTCATTGGCCTCCAGCTATTAGGGCAGGTCTGATAAGCCTCTCTTCACGTCATAATAGTCATGACGACAGCCATTTACAGTGACACATCATATAACACCCCCTGAGCTACAAAAACACACAGCTATAATCGCTCAAGCACACAGAAATACATACATGATAAATATATAGAGGCACAATGGAAAAAAAGATGCCACAGGCATGTTGAAATACATGTTAAAATACATGCAGTATTAATATGAGTCTTATAGTACGTGTCAGAGCCAGACAGTGCAATGTATCACTTCTGTCATTTGAATTAATCCATTGATCAATCACCACACCTATATTATAGCACACATAACACTGGGCCTGGACGTCACTCTTAGAAACTCTGTCTGGGAATGTAAGGTGTTTGAATAATTCAGATGTGCCTAGTCTCTTATTATTAAAGTAAGTCAGCTTAACTTTTCAAATCTAAAATGTCTGCCGGTCATATTCCCCGGGCACGTCAGAGATACTGTATCAAATCAAATCAAGCTTTATTTATATAGCACATTTAAGACATGAATAAAAAACAATGAAAATAAAAACAAAAAATATTTACTACAAAACAAACGAAAGAAGAAAGCAAAGCTAAAAATGTGTGTTTTAAGATGTATTTTAAATATTTCCACAGTTTGGGGGCATAATAACTAAAGGCTGCCACTCCATGCATGTTGATCCTAGGCTTTGGGATAGTTAAAAGGCCAGTGCCAGAGGACCTGAGGGACCTACTAGGTACATAACTCAAAAGCATGTCTGATATGTATTGGGATGCACAATCATGGATTGATTCTATTGAACCAATGGAATAATCTTAAAATGAATTCTAGAACTCACAGGCAGCCAGTGCAGAGACCTTTAAACCGATGTAGTGTGTGCTCTCCGTCTGGTCTTGGTCAGTAACCATGCTGCAGCATTCTGCATGTTATGCAGTTGACCAATGGCTTTCTATGGTAGACCAGACAGGAGAGCATTACAGTAGTCAAGCCTGCTTGTAATAAAAGCATGGATGAGTCTCTCTGTATCAGCCTGAGATAGAAACGGCCGCACCTTGGCAATGTTCCTCAGATGGTAAAAAGCTATTTTGTGTGATTCGAAATTGAGTTCGGAATCTAAAACGACACCCAGGTTTTTTACCAGGTGTTTTATTTTTATTTACCGTGAATTAAAATGTGCGGCCAGATTATCTCTCTGTGCTTTGGTTCCAACAATAATAACTTCGGTCTTGTCTTAATTTAGACGGAGGAAGTTGTGAGCCATCCAAGTATTTAAATCCCTAATACAGTTAAATAATTTATCCGTGGAGCTAAAATCCTCTGGTGACACAGACATGTAAAGTTCTGTATCAGCTACGTAGCGGCGAAAATCAATGCTGTGCTTTCTGATAACACTGCCAAGAGGTAACATATATAAACTGAACAGTACCTGACCCCAAAATCAAACCTTGTGGAAACGCCACAAGTGATATCTATAATGAAATTGGAATAAAAACGGTTTCTTTATCAATAAACCCCAACACGTTTCAGCACACCAGCTTTAATCAGGGCGTTTCTTATTGAAAAGGCCTGTCTCTAACTCAGACTCTGGGCACTCAGGCTCCTCTAGGATTGGATTTAAAAGGAAAGGAAACTGAAAACACACACACACACACACACACACACACACACACACACACACACACATGCAGTAGGCAGTGGATTATCACCCCTGGTTAGAGCCATATGTCTTATTAAAGCTCTTTGGCAGTTCTAATTGGTCCTTTTGGTGGGTGTCTTTTGATGTGAGGGGATGACGGGGTAACTGATTAAGCTGTAGAAGCAGAGAGGAGATGTGATGCTTCTCTAATGCTGTTACTGTAGCCTCTTCAGCCTGTGGCTGAGGCGGAGGGAGATATTATCCCAAAGACACACTCACTACAGGCACACACACACACACACACACACACACACACACACACACACACACACACACACACACACACACACACACACACACACACACACACACACAAACTCTACCCTAGATAGCCCCACATTCACTCAACACGATTAGCCCAACACTTCAAAAGCTTCAAAGCCTAGGTTTCCATCAAATTGACTTGTTGCTTTCGTGGTTAAATTGACATGTATCAAATAAAAAAAATACAAGTTAAATGGGTTTCCATCGCATTTTTGTACTCTACTGATGGTTTTCTCTCAAAAAATGTTGCGTTACATAGCGAGTGTCACCAATTGGATGGAAACCTAGCTAATATTATGGATGTGTTTCTATTACTTTCTCTGGGGAAATCATTCCTATTGGAAGTAGTGTGTTGTGAGGTGACAGAAGATAAAGGATCATTGTTCCCTGAGGCGCCACAGAAGCAACAACCTGTTATCAGTGACAGAGCTATCCTGCTCTACTGAATAATGTCTCTTCACCTCTCAGCAGACCTCTATCTCTCTCTATCTCTCTCTCTCTCTCTCTCTCTCTCTCTCTCTCTCTCTCTCTACTGTATGTTAAAGGTCCAATGCAGCCGTTTTTTTATCTCAATATTAAATCATTTCTTGGTAAGTACCTTACTGTGATCGCTTTTCAAAAAAATGTATCCCCCCCACAAAAGAAATTGCTGCTTAGCAAAGAGCAGTTTCTCAAGATCAAATTTTGCTAGGACTGTCTGGGAGTCATCTGAGTGGGGAGAGGAAAACTGAAAACTTCCTGTAATTGGAAGAGAGATTTGGAACTCTCTTTCTTATTAGTCTATTGCAGGCCAAGACTCCATCCCACCAAAACAGAATAACGTTTCAGTCTTTTCCAACAGCTCTTACATTTTCACAATTTCACAGTATTGGCGCATGTTGACTCCAATGCTTCCCACAGCTGTGCCAAGTTGGCTGGTAGTGGATGTCTACTATGAATAGCTCGTTCCATCTCATCCCACAGATGCTTAATTGGATTGAGATCTGGTGACTGGCAGGCCACTGCAGTAAGCTGAATTCCCTGTCATGTTCGCAGAATCATTCCTGGACAATCATAGCCAAGAGGCATTATCCTGCTGAAAAAATAATCATTGTAGAAGGGATGCACCTGATTGGCAATGATGTTCAGAAATCCTGATTCAGATATTCTGATTGATAATGATTTTCAGATATCCTGTGATCTCTCCCTACAGACCTCTACTGACCTCTCATTACAGACCTCTACTGACCTCTCACTACAGACCTTTACTGACCTCTCATTACAGACCTTTATTGACCTCTCAATACAGACCTCTACTGACCTCTCATTACAGACCTTTACTGACCTCTTAATACAGACCTCTACTGACCTCTCCATACAGACCTCTCATTACAGACCTTTACTGACCTCTTAATACAGACCTCTACTGACCTCTCCATACAGACCTCTCATTACAGACCTTTACTGACCTCTTAATATAGACCTCTACTGACCTCTCCCTACAGACCTCTCATTACAGACCTTTACTGACCTCTCATTACAGATCTCTACTGACCTCTCATTACAGACCTCTACTGGCCTCATCATTACAGACCTTTACTGACCTCTTAATATAGACCTCTACTGACCTCTCCCTACAGACCTCTCATTACAGACCTCTACTGATCTCTCATTACAGACCTCTACTGACCTCTCATTACAGACCTCTACTGATCTCTCATTACAGAACTCTACTGACCTCATCATTACAGACCTCTACTGACCTCTAACTACAGACCTTTACTGAACAGTACCTGACCCCAAAATCAAAACTTGTGAAACGCCACAGGTGATATCTATAATGAAATTTGAATAGAAAAGGTTTCTTTACACTTCAAACGCTTCAAAGCCTGAGATCAGCTTAGAGTAGCACGCAGCGTGGACGTCCCCATCAGACCTCATAAAGACAGAGCGATGCAGAGACAAGGGCGGAGAGAGAGAGAGAGAGAGAGAGATAGAGATTATAACATTTTTTAATATTGAGTAAGATGGGGTGTTAGAGAGAGATAGAAGGGACATGATACAATTTTTGATAAAGAAAGAGAGGGGTGGAATATTTTCTGTATAGCTAGTTTTCCATCAAATTGACTTGTTTCTTTTGTGGTTAAATTGACATGTATCAAATAAAAAATACAAGTTAAATGGGTTTCCTCTCACTACAGACCTCCACTGACCTCTCATTACTGGTCTTTCATTAGTGACCTCTACTGACATCTCATTACTGACCTCTACTGACCTCTCACTACAGACCTCTAACTGACCTCTCATTACTGACCTCACATTACTGGCCTTTCATTACTGGCCTTTCATTACTGGCCTCTACAGACCTCTCACTACAGACCTCTACTGACCTCTCATTACAGACCTCTAATGACCTCTCATTACAGACATCTACTGACCTCTCATTACAGACCTCTAACTGACCTCTCTCTACTTATCTCTCATTAGAGACCTCTACTGGCCTTTCATTACTGATCTCTCATTACTGACCTCTACCTCTCTCTTTATCACCCTCTCATTACAAATCTCTGTTCACCTCGATCTCTCCTGCCTTTTGGGACGCATACTCTGAAGCTACGTCCTGGAGGTTGAAGCTGAGGTTCTGTAAATATCTTATCACATGTTCTGTTTCTCAGGACCTTGTAGCTCTGGACTGCTAGTCCAATTCTGTAGAAATTATACAGTTTCAGCTGTGTTGATTAAATGGAGGAATAGATCATGAATAGTGTCTTTATTGTAATGGATAAACCTCCTGTAGACCTAGTTCCTGTTGATCTAGTATTTTATAGCTCTACGTCTGGGAATTCTATGCTCTCTAGTTCTGGGTCCACTGGTGTGTGACATAGTCAGTCTGGAGATCAGCAGACACACCCCAGCCAATGGCTGACAGATTACAGTGATTTCCTCAACACAACATCCCAAATTATTCGTCTTGTCTGGCCCCTCTGGCTCCCTCTGAGGGTTAGAAAGATGCCCCTATACCCCAAAGACAGACAGACAGACAGACAAATACGCACTCAAGCACACACACAGACAGACAGACAGACACACGCACACGCAGTTTCCTGTCCTTGTCAGACAGTACACAGGTGCTGTTTTGATGAACAGAAGGAGAGACGTGGAGGCTAGTGAATACCATCACCTTTTATAGACATCGGGACCCTTTATTTACCTTAGCAGAGTGTTGTGTACACACACACACACACACACACACACACACACACACACACACAAACACACTAACACTGGCACATTATTTTAAACACACACATGCACGCACGTACATACACAATGTTTATAGAAAACAGGAGAAAATGACTCCATGGAGAACTAAGTTGGCTTTCCTCGCTGTAACTTTTCTCTCCTTCGGTTTCCAATATTCATTTTCATATTCACTCGCACAATGTACATTGTAACGACATATGCATAAACAACCCATAATGAATTGATACAGACACTAATGGATACCAGTACATATGTATCCATACACAGGCAAACATATGTGCATAATGTAGCCCACGTACACTCACATAAGCAGAGTACATACACCTACAACAAAAGTCTCTCACACCCACAGTAAGCTGAATCGGTTTACAACTCTAAGAATAAACAATGGAGGTCTTACCTTTCCGATAGGTCCGATCCTGCTTATTGGATTGCATGGAAAAGGTCCCCATGACGAGCCCCATGTTTACGGCCACACACAGGGATTGGGTGTGCAATTGATTGAGTGTGTGTGTATATGTGTGTGTGTGTGTGCCTTGTACAACTGATACCGTTAAGATATGAACGTAAGGCAATTCTGTGTGCAAGCCAGCGTCATTCCTCTTCCATCCGACACCTACGCAGTTGTAATGCCTGAGTGTGTAAGAGCGTGTGTGTGTGTGTGTGTGTGAAAGAGTGTGTGTGTGTGAATGAGAGAGAGAGAGAGCAAATGCACTACGGAGCTACCTTTGTCTGTATGGCAACACTGACACCCCTGGGTTTACAGCCATCTGTCTCTCTCTCTTTCTCTCTCTTTCTCTCTCTCTTTCTCTCTATTTCTTTCTCTCACACACTATCCCTCTCGATCTATCTCTCACTCGATCTCTGTCGCCGGCTTCCTGTCCTTCTATCAATTCCTTTCACACTCTCCCCATTTTCTGTTTCATATACGCCTGTTCCTCCCCCTCATTTTCCCTCTCCGTCTCTTCCTCTCTTTGTCTGTCTCGTGGGGAGACGATGAACACACTGTTGCTTACAGAGGAGGAAGAAGCCAGACACCATCTCCCTCACAGGGGAAAGCTGAAAGCCCGGGAGGAGAGAGGGAAGAAAGAGAGATGCAGAGGGAATGAAAGAGAAATATTCAGCTTGATGAAAAGAGAATTTGACTCTAGGTAATGTAAAAAGAGAATTTGACTCTAGGTAATGTAAAAAGAGAATTTGACTCTAGGTAATGTAAAAAGAGAATTTGACTCTAGGTAATGTAAAAAGAGAATTTGACTCTAGGTAATGTAAAAAGAGAATTTGACTCTAGGTAATGTAAAAAGAGAATTTGACTCTAGGTAATGTAAAAAGAGAATTTGACTCTAGGTAATGTAAAAAGAGAATTTGACTCTAGGTAATGTAAAAAGAGAATTTGACTCTAGGTAATGTAAAAAGAGAATTTGACTCTAGGTAATGTAAAAAGAGAATTTGACTCTAGGTAATGTAAAAAGAGAATTTGACTCTAGGTAGTGTAAAAAACAGGGGAGTGAGAACCGAAGAGAGAGAAGGTGAGAAAAGGGAGGGGGCTCTTCTCGGTCCCTCTTGCTATTCTGCACACACGCTGTCTGCCTGTTGTGAGTGGTGAGTGGTTTTGGGATTATCTCACACATGACTGGATTGGCGCACGTGTCGGGGGTCGCTTGTGTCTGTGCGTATACATGTGCGCAGTGTGTATTCAGGGTGCCGATACATGCACCGATACTCTGAGCCAGACATGTCTGTCATGGTGCTCATCTTTCTTTGAACACAGCAGTCACTACTGGGCTGATACACAAGGGACTCCCTGGCACCACAATAAAGCTAATGTGCTCTCACACACACAAAACCACATAGGGCCACCAGTGCTATTACACACATGAATGCATATTAGACCACAAGTGCTTACACACACATGCAACCACATTAGAACACTGCCATTGTGATTTACAGGAGACCCCATAGCACCACTGGTACCCGCACGCCCATGCTACCCCATGGGACTACTTTGGCATTGTAATAATATTTTCAAAATATATGCCATTTAGCGTACGCTTTTATTTAAAGCGACTTAGTGATGCATGTATACATTTATGTACAGGTGTTCCCGGGAATCAAACGCACTATCCAGGCGTTGCAAGCGCCATGCCCTACCAAAGTACCTATCCATCGATCTATATGAGCTACAGAAATGAGGAAATGAAATCACAGGAAATTACCTAGAATCACAAAGGACCATTAGCACCGTAGCATACACACCTCTGGGATCCCTATTAGACTGCCTGTCTTGTCCTGTATAGCGACATTGGCAGGACGGCTACGGTATGGAGTTCTGTGTATCGACTAGAGCTTATTGAAATTCCCTGCATGACTTTACTAAAGAAAACTACTATACAGCAGAGAGGTCCTGTGTAAGGCCATGCATACATGCCAATAATAGTCATTAAACACACTGCTCCCTCAGCCCTCAGCACTCGTAAATCAATCAGGACAGGAGAGAAAGAGAGCGAGAGAGAGATGATGAAGAAAGGAAAACAAGCAAGAGAGACGGAGGGAGGAAAAGACAAAAAAGGGACAGGAAATATGAGAGTGAGAGTGGCAGAGAGAAGATTAAGACAACATTGCTGCTGGGGGCTAGGTGATGGAGGGAGAGGCAGAGGGGCTGGGACGGGGGAAGGAGGTAAAGACAGAAACAGGAAGGTAATGATAAGTGACATTTTTAGGATATGCAAGAGTCATCCACCACCCCCAGTCGTTCCTCCCATTTCCTCTCTGGCTCAGGGAAAGTGATACGACAGCATTTTCAGATCCACCCTCACACAGAGGAGCAGCACACACTCTTTTTCTCTCTCTCTCTTCTCTCTCTCCATCTCCCTGGAATGCACAGGGGGGGTTGCAAGGAATACAAAACAGTGTGTTTGATCAGACATGTCAGGCAGGGCAGCAACAAAGCTCACACAGCCAGCCGTTCAGCACCAGCTACTCTAGCACACGACAACAGGGCCACAACACTGAGCTTGTAGCATACCCAAGTGGAAAGATAAAGCCGTGCTAGCCTGCTTGTGTTGATCTCTTTGTTGCTTCATAGCACTGAAATAGACAGAGTAAACAGCCCAACACATTAAAAGTATCTTATTCCCCTGCTATTGGGTGTATTGGGTTCTTCAGCTGTCCCCATAGGATAACCCTTTTTGGTTCCAGGTAGAATTCTCTGTGGATAGGGTTGTACATGGAACTCAAAAGGGTTCTAGCTGGAACCAAAATGGTTCTACCAGTAACCAAAAAGGGTTCTTCAAAGGGTTCTCCTATGGGGAGAGCCAAAGAACCCTTTTAAGTTCTAGATAGCACCTTGTACATAGAAATGTTGAAAGCAGTTTATGTGTGTTTGTATTCGTACTTGGGGAGCAATAAAATACAATTCAATTCAGTATGAAGCAGTTCAGCACAGTGAAACGCTAAACCACTCTAGGCAGGTTAAGTGGAGAGCCATTAGTTTAGTGTGATGGTGTTTCCACACTGAGGAATCATTATAAAAAATATTTGTAAAAAGGGCTGTTCCTCTTGCTCATTGTAAAATGTGTAGAAGTCACTGGGATGGTAGAAACACAAACAGCAAGGTTGACAAATGACCAGAACATTAAAGAACATTTAGGGAGAACAAGAGCAAGAGAGGGAGAAACATGGAAGGTCAGAGAAGAAAGACTTCCTACAATGCTAAAAAAAATGACTCAATCTAAGGTATTTCATGCCAGTGTTCTAATGTGGTTGCATGTGTGAAATTTTAAGAAATAATTACCTCATGTCACACACATGAGAACTTGTAGATTACGTTTCACAATTGTTGCTGTTTCTTTACTTTTGTGTATTATATTCAATGAATAATTGTCTCTGTTAATATATTTACTGTATTATTATTGCTCCATGCCAATAAATAAAGCATTTATTAAAATGAAGAGAGAGAGAGAGAGAGAGAGAGAGAGAGAGAGAGAGAGAGAGAGAGAGAGAGAGAGAGAGAGAGAGAGAGAGAGAGAGAGAGAGAGACTAACCTGTGCAGCCAGGTCACCCGTGATACAAGTCAGTATTCGACGTCCATCAATGTCTGAGAACGTCGGGAGATGGCGTAGAAACCGGACATTAGGGGCAACAGTGAGCGTTGTTACCTTCAAGTAGGTTCCGATTTAGCTAGGGTGTTGTGGACACGGATGTTGGATGGGCGAAAGGATCTGCCTCTGATTCTAAAGGCTTCCGTGTTTGAATCCAGCGATAGAAAGTTGTTTTTAATATTTTTGTTTTAAGCCGAGTGTGTGGGGGGGGGGGGTCATTTCATCTCATTATAAATATTCATCAATATTTTACTGTATCTAGATAATATGCAGTATATCTCAATCGCTCCCAAACACATTGAAGATCAAAGATAAATTCAGCTTCAACTGAAGGTCTAAAAAATATTTAACCAAATCAGCCCAACTGCATCTCAAGACCTCGATGTAGAACTCCATCTCTACTTATGGAATCCCAATCGTTTCCCATTTTCAATATTTGGGAGTAGATACATTTCCTTCTTTAGAGAAAACCATTGCCAGAAACGTTAACAGAACGTTCAAATCAATTCAATCTGACCCCAGTAGATGGAATAATATCCCAGTTATTTTAACCAGCAGAATATCTATTGTCAAAATGAATATATTGCCATGGCTTAATTTTTGTAGTTCAATGCTTCCAATGGCTCCCCCTGCTGGCTATTGGGATATAATTCATAGTTCGGTTTCAAAATGTACAGCTGAGGAGTGTTTTAATAAATAAACTAAACATAAAACAAAGCACAGACACAAAGCACAGACACAAAGCACAGACACAAAGCACAGACACAAAGCACAGACACAAAGCTGGAAGAGAGTCAACGACACCTGAGGAAAGAACCAAGGGGATTGACGTAGTATATAGGAAAGGTAATCAAAGAAGTGAGTCCAGGTGAGTGTGATGAGGTGCTGATGCGCGTGACGATGGTAACAGGTGCAGTCTGGTGACCTAGAGGCCGGAGAGGGATTATACGTGACAGTACCCCCTCCCCGACTCGTGGATCCCAGCCGCAGGACGCCGACAAAAGGAACGACGCCGGGGATCAGGAGCGGACCAGTCACCACTGCAGAGGCAGTCTGGTGACCTAGAGGTCGAAGAGGGAGTATACGTGACAGTACCCCCTACCCGACGCGCGGCTTCAGCCGCAGGACGCCGACAAAAGGGACGACCCCGGGGATCAGGAAATGACCAGTCACCCCTGCTGAGGCGCGGGAATCTGTCGAGCCGGTGGGGCATGGGAATCTGACGAGCCGGCTGAGACAGGGGAGCCTGGTGAGCTGGCTGAGGCATGGAAGCCTGATGATCCGGCGTAGGCATGGGAGCCTGACGATCCAGCCGAGGCATGGAAGCCTGACGATCCGGCCGAGAAATGGAAGCCTGACGATCCGGCGTAGGCATGGGAGCCTGAAGATCCGGCAAAGGCATGGAAGCCTGACGATCCGGCCGAGGCATGGAAGCCTGACGATTCGGAAGCCTGGTGATCAGGCTGAGGCATGGAAGCCTGGTGATCTGGCCGAGGCATGGAAGCAGAGACGGATTATGACTTCCTAGGGTCCTGGGCACGGTTAACGCTCGAAGACCCCCCGCCCGCCGAGACAATGTCACTAAAATCCATTTCTCGGACAAGTTCACTTTCAATTGACATCAGCGAAAGCGACTGGAGGCGTCCTTGTGTCATTTTACTTCTAAGTTCGTTTTTTATTCTTGCCATAAGAGAAAATGACCGTTCTCCTTCACAGTTGCAGTGTAAAGAGCATTCTAAGAGCCACAAATAAATTGGGGAAAGCTGATTGTAGTCCATATTCTTGGATTATTTTCAGCAAACGTGCTGGTGATCTGTCTTGCTCCGTTTTAATAAAACCTCGGAACTGAATCAATTAATCAGCAAGGCTGCTGTCCAGATCATCAGGGTAAGCCAAAGCTAGTCGATGGGCCTGTTCTATGACATTACTAGAATCGGATTCGTCAGACATGAACAGAAAACCAAACAGGTCGTTTAAGTGCGTGTACGCATCAAGTCGATGGTTAAGGCAGCTCCCGAGCTTATCAATAGCAACAATAACAGTCTCCACTTAACATTTCTGTCTTCCATTGAGAGTGTTTGTATCCACCTCTGTACCTCCCTCATCCGCAAAGATTTTGCGTTTCCTCGTTCTCTGTTGGTCATGCCTATAGAACTGGCACACACCTGGCACATTTAAAGCTTTCGTTTCAAATTGTTCGAATAGATCCCGCTGAGCTAAAACAAAGTTGCGTAATGATTCAAGTAAACGCACCGCTGTCTTCAGGTCCATGTCACTTTTCTGTAATAGCAAACTTGTTGACTGGAATCTGGACAGTATAGTATTCCAGAAATGAGCCATTAAAGCCGTTTCTAATGCATCCATCTTCGTAGCAAATCCTGTTGCCTCGTTGCGAGTGTCCCACTTCTCAGACTCATCGGTGGCTATACTATTCATGGCCTTTCTTATGTCACTATAATTTTGCCAAAAAGCTTTGGTTGAATCAGCACGACAGCTCCACCGAGTATTAGACAAAGATTTCAGCGTTAAATTTATGTTGCCAAATATTGTTCTCCACCGATGAGTAGGCGCAGAGCAAAATGAATATATGGCTTGCAACAAGTCAAAATAATTTCTAACATCTGGGCTGCTACTATATACAGTGGGGAGAACAAGTATTTGATACACTGCCGATTTTGCAGGTTTTCCTACTTACAAAGCATGTAGAGGTCTGTAGTTTTTCTCATAGGTACACTTCAAAATCCAGAAAATCCAATTGTATGATTTTTAAATAATTAATTTGCATTTTATTGCATGACATAAGTATTTGATCACCTACCAACCAGTAAGAATTCCGGCTCTCACAGACCTGTTAGTTTTTCTTTAAGAAGCCCTCCTGTTCTCCACTCATTACCTGTATTAACTGCACCTGTTTGAACTCGTTACCTGTATAAAAGACACCTGTCCACACACTCAATCAAACAGACTCCAACCTCTCCACAATGGCCAAGACCAGAGAGCTGTGTAAGGACATCAGGGATAAAATTGTAGACCTGCACAAGGCTGGGATGGGCTACAGGACAATAGGCAAGCAGCTTGGTGAGAAGGCAACAACTGTTGGCGCAATTATTAGAAAATGGAAGAAGTTCAAGATGACGGTCAATCTCCCTCGGTCTGGGGCACCATGCAAGATCTCACCTCGTGGGGCATCAATGATCATGAGGAAGGTGAGGGATCAGCCCAGAACTACACGGCAAGACCTGGTCAATGACCTGAAGAGAGCTGGGACCACAGTCTCAAAGAAAACCATTAGTAACACACTACGCCGTCATTGATTAAAATCCTGCAGCGCACGCAAGGTCCCCCTGCTCAAGCCAGCGCATGTCCAGGCCCGTCTGAAGTTTGCCAATGACCATCTGGATGATCCAGAGGAGGAATGGGAGAAGGTCATGTGGTCTGATGAGACAAAAATAGAGCTTTTTGGTCTAAACTCCACTCGCCGTGTTTGGAGGAAGAAGAAGGATGAGTACAACCCCAAGAACACCATCCCAACCGTGAAGCATGGAGGCGGAAACATCATTCTTTGGGGATGCTTTTCTGCAAAGGGGACAGGACGACTGCACCGTATTGAAGGGAGGATGGATGGGGCCATGTATCGCGAGATCTTGGCCAACAACCTCCTTCCCTCAGTAATAGTATTGAAGATGGGTCGTGGCTGGGTCTTCCAGCAGGACAACGACCCGAAACACACAGCCAGGGCAACTAAGGAGTGGCTCCGTAAGAAGCATCTCAAGGTCCTGGAGTGGCCTAGCCAGTCTCCAGACCTGAACCCAATAGAAAATCTTTGGAGGGAGCTGAAAGTCCGTACTGCCCAGCGACAGCCCCGAAACCTGAAGGATCTGTATGGAGGAGTGGGCCAAAATCCCTGCTGCTGTGTGTGCAAACCTGGTCAAGAACTACAGGAAACGTATGATCTCTGTAATTGCAAACAAAGGTTTCTGTACCAAATATTAAGTTCTACTTTTCTGATGTATCAAATACTTATGTCATGCAATAAAATGCAAATTAATTACTTAAAAATCATACAATGTGATTTTCCAGATTTTTCTTTTAGATTCCGTCACTCACAGTTGAAGTGTACCTATGACAAAAATTACAGACTTCTACATGCTTTGTAAGTGGGAAAACCTGCAAAATCGGCAGTGTATCAAATACTTGTTCTCCCCACTGTATACTATTGACCCCAACAAGATTTAGTGAGTGAGCAGCACAAGGTATATAGTGGATCAGCGGGTTTCTCCGCTTTAGGTGAGCTTGCAGTCCATAATACTTTCCTGACATGTTGTTTGCATTGTCATACGACTGACCTCTACAGTTTGAAAGGTCTAACCCAAGGTCGTTCACCATCGCAATGACGCAGTCAGCCAAACTGTCACCTTTGTGACTTTGAATTGGTTCAAAAGATAGAAAACGTTCAATAACCTTTCCTTCCTTATTAACAAACCTGAAAATGAATGTCAGCTGGTCTATGTGGGTCAGGTCTGGAGTTGAATCCAAAATAACCTAAAAATATTTGGAATCTTTAATTTGTCTGCTATTTTGTGTTTAGTTTTTTTCTCCCATGAGTTTAATAAACTCTTCACATGTCGTGGATGATAAATAAGACCATTTTTTTATATGTTCAGCTAGAAAGGGGTCAAATTAGCTCTAAAATGCCAAGGTAGTTGCCATTGTTTGGTGAACCTAAAAGCTCGTCCCCTCCCCTAAAAGCAAGTCCTCGCTCTGATGGAAATTTTATCACTGCGACAACACGTCTATGTACCTCTACCCAGTATTGCTGCTCACCAGCAATTTGTTTGAGCAACTCTGAATCGACAGTCTCAGTGCTCTTAGATCTGTGCAATAAAGCAATCATAGAAGACATATGACAAGGGCTTCTTTCATGTTCAGATATACGTTCTAGGTGTTTCCAATCACAAAATCCGTCAGTAAAAGCGTTTGTTTTGGAAGAGAAAATACCTGTCCTGTCGATGGGGAGTACAATAGCCACTCTCTTGATACTGTTCGTCCATTCGGTAAACGACTATTGAGTAAATCATTAGTTAGCGAGCAACTCTTGCCACCCAAACCACTATCCCTCACTGAGGCGGGATATTTTGGTCTTCTATTGTGAAAAGCGGCTGCTCCTCCCCCTATAAGAGAGGAGCATGTGACCCTATACAGAATCCTTCTTTATATTTCCCCACAAGGCAGGGTGAGTAACTGTGTCCCAAATAAAGTTGTGATCCTCTTCCAGATGCTGAGACTCCGCTTGCATGGCCAGATGACTGGGTGGTGGTAGCGTAGGGCAATCCGATGGCGATGCCAGGCTGCAACTGCTAATGCTAGCATGACTAGTGCTCGCCTCCAAATCCTCACTAAGAGTAACATTTGTGTTATTTTTATCCTCTGTAGTTAAACAAAAACTAGTAATAGCTGGTATCTTTTTTAATAATGCTGTCTCTCTTTCATCTTTTATCTTTTTTACTAATTTTGCGTTTCATTGAACCACTCAGTTTACGATCCGTCTTAGCTAGCTAGGTCGTCTTCTACAGTTAGGTTTTCATTTTGACTTTGCTTTCTCCAGTGTGACCTTTAAAACGTCAGGCAGCGTGCATTTCGATTGGTGACTTCATAAAAATAGTTACTAAGCTAACCAATTATATTATATAGGGGAAATAAAAAAAGGCTTAATAAAATCAAAGTGAGTTTTGCCGCAATGGGCCCGGCCCCTCTGTGATTTTGGGCCCTGGGCACATGCCCGGTAGGCCCGTGCGGTAATCCGTCTTCGCATGGAAGCCTCACGATCTGGCCGAGGCATGGAAGACTGACGATCCGTCCGAGGCATGGAAGCCTGACGAGCCGACTGAGGCATGAGCCTGACAAAAAAAAAAAAAAACGTTAAGTTGTATTTTAGCATTTCGCCACATCCTTAATTGGTTTAGACATGACTCTTCTGCCCCCTGGCTGAGTATAGAGAGAAATATGTTGTCTCATATTGCCCTGGAAGAGGTGGTCTTCACTGATTTGAAACTATGCTTTGGTCCTATTAATCCTCACACAATCTCTACATCCACATTACCAGGCAACTCCTTTTTTCTCTATTGACAACCCCAACTACCGAAACATCCAATGATGGGATTTATAAATACATAATCTGCAGATCTAAGTGAATCTGAACAACCCTTTAAGTGGAACACAATATGGAAAAATATGACTTTGACATCCCGTTATCCGAACCATCAATTTATTAATTTTAAATTTGTTCACAGAATGTATTGAACATTAATCTGGCCCCAACTCCCGTGTCCTCTAAATCAGGTAGGCACACGCCTTCATAAGATATGGGAGTGCCCTGCTTCTGGGACAAAGTTACAAAATTAATTTCAAAGTGGATGAATTTAAATATTAATAGCAGAGGTGTGGACTCTAGTCACATGACTTGGACTCATATCTGGCTAGTCACACATTTTATGATTTGAGACTGGACTTAAAAATAAAATAACTTGAGTCTCAAGACTCGGGACTCAACTTTGACTTGAAACTGATGACTTGAAATTATCTGGCCAGGTTTTGTAACATTTTGTCATTCATTCTGTGGCACAGTCTCTGTGGATTTCTTTCCACGCAGCCAGAAACTGTATAGTATAGGCTTGGTTTGTGTGGATTATAATTAAATACCTCAGTGGTGGTACTGGCTATATCATGTCTAGAAGATGTAACATCTCCTGGTGAATTAATGACTATACTTGTGAGGAAGAATATAAGCAACCTTGGTTTCTTGGTGGAATGGGAAGGGGTGGGAAGCACGGTTACTGGGTGGGGAGGGAGATTGCAGGTGAGTGGATGGGGGGGGGGGGGGGAGTCAAGGTTATCTTTATATAAATGTATTTGATTTTCTGAAAAAGTGACAAAAACTAAATAAAAATTTGTCACAAAAAAATATACATAGTTGGTTAATAATCAATTCCCAACCCATAATCTGACCTCATATAACCTTTAGTATATGCCTTTTCATTGAGATATAAGGGAAATAGATGGTACTGTTAAGCAGTGTATGGATTGATAATAGTGTTGTAAGGGACAGCCTCTCCTCAAAGAGCTAGCTTCTTGAGGAATTATTATGCATTATATTTCTTGTTAAAAATGCAGTAGGTCCCCTGTGGCGCAGAGAAAGTGATATGACAGCACTTTTTAGCTGCAGCCTCAGTGCATTACACACACACATTCACTCTCTCTTCATCTCCTTTTCTCCCAATCTCTCTTTCTCTTTCCTCAGGTCTCTCTTTCTCTTTCTTCCTCTTCCCACCCCTCATGGCCACCTCCCCTTGACTTCAAGGAAGGCCAGAGGCGGTTTGAATGATTCAGTTAATTTTCAATTAGGCTCTTTTGAAGAACCCCTAAAGCGGGAGGAAGAGGGAGAGAGGAAGGACCCTGTGAACTTGTTTCATCTCTCCATCTGTCAATCAATCCGTGTCAATAATGGTTTGTCGCTTTATCAGCAATCCTTTGTGATGCTAAGAGTTAAAGTCTCCATCAACATTATAGACGAACCGACCTCTTCCATTTTATCAATAGCAGCCAATGTGAATCAGTGGACTATCATAAATCAGAGTTAGACTTCTATCGCCCTCTGCTGTTCACTGTTCACATGGCATAATGACAGGACAGTTGAGGGACTCAGCTGAGATACATAGAGATGCCATGCCCAGGTACAATTGTAACCCTGTACTTACAGCTGTAACCCTAGTGCTAACCCTAGAATGTTAACACATTGTACAATACAGCAGTAACAATATGGTAATGATGGTAAAGGCAAAAATGATCCAGTAAAATGATAAATCGAAAGATATGATAGAGTGCAAACATTTAAATAGGCACACAATTTAAACAGTCCGGGTAGCCATTTGATTAGCTGTTCAGGAGTCTTATGGCTTGGGGGTAGAAGCTGTTGAGAAGCCTTTTGGACCTCGACTTGGCGCTCCGGTACCGCTTGCCATGCGGTAGCAGAGAGAACAGTCTATGACTTGGGTGACTGGAGTCTTTAACAATTTGTAGGGCCTTCCTCTGACACTGCCTGGTATAGAGGTCCTGAATGGCAGGAAGCTTGGCCCCCGTTATGTACTGGGCCGTACGCATTACCCTCTGAAATTTCCCAGAATTTTGAAACCCTAGGTAGGGACTAACCATAGCCAGTAGATGGCTATACTATTAGTGACAGGCTAGTTTAAGTCACAGGCTAGTTTTAGTGACAGGCTAGTTTTAGTGACAGGCTAGTTTTAGTCACTGGCTAGTTTTAGTGACAGGCTAGTTTTAGTGACAGGCTAGTTTTAGTGACAGGCTAGTTTTAGTGACAGGCTAGTTTTAGTGACAGGCTACTTTTAGTGACAGGCTACTTTTAGTGACAGGCTAGTTTTAGTCACCGGCTAGTTTTAGTGACAGGCTAGTTTTAGTGACAGGCTAGTTTTATTGACAGGCTAGTTTTATTGACAGGCTAGTTTTAGTGACAGGCTAGTTTTAGTGACAGGCTAGTTTTAGTCACAGGCTAGTTTTAGTCACAGGCTAGTTTTAGTCACAGGCTAGTTTTAGTGACAGGCTGCAGCCTGATGCATCTCACTGTACTGGTGGTAAAGGATAGAAAAATTATCAGTTGTAGGAAAAGGGACATCATACAAAATACAAAAATAGACACATTAAAACCATCTCCTTCAGTCACATTAAAACCATCTCCTTCAGTCACATGAAAACCATCTCCTTCAGTCACATGAAAACCATCTCCTTCAGTCACATTAAAACCATCTCCTTCAGTCACATGAAAACCATCTCCTTCAGTCACATTAAAACCATCTCCTTCAGTCACATTAAAACCATCGCCTTCAGTCACATTAAAACCATCTACTTCAGTCACATTAAAACCATCTCCTTCAGTCACATTAAAACCATCTCCTTCAGTCACATTACAACCATCTCCTTCAGTCACAAATAGACACATTAAAACCATCTCCTTCAGTCACAAATAGACACATAAAACCATCTCCTTCAGTCACAAATGGACACATTAAAACCATCTCCTTCAGTCACAAATGGACACATTAAAACCATCTCCTTCAGTCACATTAAAACCATCTCCTTCAGTCACAAATAGACACATTAAAACCATCTCCTTCATTCACAAATAGGCACATTAAAACCATCTCCTTCAGTCACATTCCAATTCAAGTCACATTCCTACATAGGCTAAGGGGCCTGTGAGGGCAGAACATTCAACAAGATTTCTTGAAATGCCTCGGCTGTAAACTCACGGAGTCCTAAAATGCGTTCCGCTGCACTAACAATGATTCCATCTTTCTCAAATTTCTTCTTCATTTGTGCTGTGCAGTTTATGTTCATTAGAACAGAAAAGTCCCCCTTTTTCACATGCAGTGCCTTCAGAAAGAATTCATACCCCTTGACTTATTCCACATCTGAATTCAGAATGGATTAAACAAAAAAAACACAATACCCCATAGTGAAAACCTGTTTTATGAAATCTTTATTGAAATTTATTGAAAATGAAATACAGAAATATCTAACTTACATAGGTATTCACACCCCGAGTCAATACATGCTAGAATCAGCTTTGCAGCGATTACAGCTGAGTCTTTCTGGGTAAGTCTCTATGAGCTTTGCACACCTGGATTGTATAATATATGCAAATTATTATTTTAGAAACTCTTTAAACTCTGTCTAGTTGGTTATTGATCATTGCTAGACAGACGTGTTCAAGTCTTACCATAGATTTTCAAGCTGATTTAAGTCAAATCTGTATCTAGGCCATTCAGGAACATTCAATGTTGTCTTGGTAGCAACTCCAGTGTATATTTGGCCTTTGTCTCCCAGTATCTGTTGGAAAGCAGACTGAACAAGGTTTTCCTCTGGGATTTTGCCTGTGCTTAGCTCTATTCCATTTATTTTTATGTAATAAAAACCTCCCTAGTCCTTACCAATGACAAGCATACCCATAACATGATGCAGCCACCACCATGCTTGAAAATATGAAGAGTGGTACTCAGTAATGTGTTGTATTAGATTTGCTCCAAACATAACCCTTTGTATTCAGGACATAAAGTTAATTTCTTCGCCACATTTTTTCTGCAGTTGTACTTTAGTGCCTTGTTGCAAACGGGATCCATGTTTTGGAATATTTGTATTCCGTACAGGCTTCCTTTTTTTCACTCTGTCATTTAGGTTAGTATTGTGGGGCAACTACAATGTTATTGATCCATACTCCTCCTAAAAACACAACATAACTTATTTTTTCCTTTCTTTTAAGTGGCTGTAGTCCACTCATTCTCACTGTCTGTCCCCTCATCTTCAGCCGACCCACCATCAGTTTTGAACAGAACATCAGTTTCCGCCATCTTCCCACCATCTGATGGGTGCCATGTTGCCATTAACACCTTAAATGTTGCTCTAAGTGGTGAAACCATACATGTCCAGCAGGTGTCATCATAACCAAAACATAATGGGGTTTCTAAAAACATCAGCATATTTATTTTCAAAATTATATTCAATATACATTTCATACACATTTCAACACATTTTATTTTCCAACAAAATGTCTCTTACAATATGAAAAAGAGGAAATGGTAAATAAGTAAGGTATCAGCTCAGTGCTAGAGGCGTCACTACAGACACCCTGGTTCGATTGCCCCTTTGCAGATGCTTTAATCCCAAATTACTTACAGTAAGCTATTAGTGAGTGAATGAGTGCATTTATGTGGTCTTTTAGTTGTTAATTTGTCTTTTGAGACAATGATTGTGAGCAATGATGAGTGTGCAGTCTGTGCACCTCATTCCAGTAGTAAACCAATGAGAGAAGCAGGACCTCTAGTGGTCTTGAAAGGAACTGACATATCATAGCAGAGCAAGACCGCTACCAGCAGAGGTCCATGTTACTCTGTCAGTGACTACTCAGTGAGTCAAAGCCCAGACAGACCTGGGGCCGTTTTCATTACGCTGATTCTAATATTCTAACACGCCGAATCTTTTACAAGATGTTTCTTAAATAGAAGCAAACGGAACGAACATGAATAAGGACCTACATGAATTTGTCCAATAGAAACTCGTTTTCTTTGCAACTGTCTGGACTAATGATTATGCACTTAGTGCTTTCTGTCCTCCGTTTGAACTGAAATTAGAAGCAATTGAAAAGCGGTGTGCACAAAAGAAAAATCTATATACCTACAAAGACAAAATGTGTGTGGTGTTCTGTCTCACCCATTGCCTTTATGACCTTTGTGTAATCCGATGTTCATAGATACAGATGTAGCTCTTGTTCCCTGTGGAGCACGGAGACTGTGCAGAGACACATAGACAGCCCAGCGAGATTGTGTGTGTGTGTGTGTGTGTTTGACGATCTGCAGACCCTGGTCTCTTCTTTTTCTCCTAATTTCCTAATCACTGTGTGTGTGTGTGTGTGTGTGTGTGTGTGTGTGTGTGTGTGTGTGTGTGTGTGTGTGTGTGTGTGCACTCCTGCATGCATGCATGCTTGTGTGTGTATGTCTTTGTGTGCGTGTGCATGCGTTTGTGTGTGTGTATGTGTGTGTGCTTTCAGCTTTTAAGGAGCCATTTGTTACACAACATAACCTCTGCAAGGCCCCCTAATGACATCATCTCAGTGTGACCTGGAGGCCAGTTTTACCCCTCTGTCAGAGCACAGAGACAGCTTTACCACTAGTGTGTGTGCTGTCAAGTTTGTTGCACCCTCCAAGCACAAAAGTAAATTGTAGTACAGCCTGGTCTCATAGACTAGACATAACATAGCAAATGTAAATCCGGGACACTCAAAATTAGTATGATATGTTACATTTGGAAAGTAGGCTGGTTGGGCAAGCGTATAAACCAAACGTCTAGCAACCCCAAGGTTGCTTGTTCAAATCTCATCACAGACAACGTTAGCATTGTAGTTAATTAGCAACTTTCCAACTACTTAGAACTACTTAGCATGTTAGCTAACCCTCCCCCAAACCCATTACATCAGAGGCTGCTGCCTATAGACATAGATTAGAAATCACTGGCCACTTTAAGAAATGGAACACCAGCCACTTTAATAATGTTTCCGTATCTTGCATTACTCATCTCATATGTATAAACTGTATGCTATACTATTCGACATCGCTTGTCCATATATGTCTATATATTCTTAATTAATTCCTTACTTAGATGTATGTGTATTTGGGTATATGTTGTGAAACTGTTAGACGTTACTTGTTAGATATTTACTGCTCTGTCGGAGCTAGAAGCACAAGCATTTCGCTACACCTGCAATAACATCTGCTAAACACGTGTATGTGACCAATACAATTTGATTAGATTTTAACCCTAACCCCTAGCCTAGCTAATGTTAGCCACCTAGCTAATGTTAGCCAGCCAAATTGGAATTCGTAACATATCACACCTCTGTAAATCCTCCAGGCTCATAATGTACTGTATTTGAGATTGAGCTCTTTGTGCTTCCTCTTGCCCTGCTTTCCTCCAACAAAAAGAGGCAGTGGAATGAGATAATGAATCACAATAACACACACACACACACACACAGACACAGACACACACACACAATAATTCACAACAATAACCTTCCTTTTCCTCCTATAGTACGAGCATCACAGTGTCCCCCGCCCGCTATTGCATTGCCACGCCGACACGTTATTACACACATTCATCACACACACACGCTGCTCTCTTTCACGTTTATCACTTCTCTCGTCTCGTTTATACAAGACTGAACATCATTCTGACAGAGATAGGGGGAGGAGAGAGGGAGAGAGGGAAAGGGTGAAAGAGAGAGTGACACGAATTGAGAGAAATGGATAAAGAGAGTCGTTGATGGCTTGACGGCTCTATAACAAGGATGGGCAAGTCCAGTCCTCGGGGCCCCCCCATCTCAGCTGATTAAACTGATTGCCTTCTAAACTGAAGATCGTGATTACTGGAGTCAGGTGGGTTAGCTGGGGCTGGGGCAACCAGTGTGACACCAGTAAGGCCCACGAGGACTGGAGTTACCAATCCCTGCTCTATTGGATAGATGTAGCTTTCCATAAGAAGCCATACAAACTGACACACAAACACATGTACTCAGCTGTATAAAAAAACTCCCACACAATCTCCTCCACTTACATACAGTACATACAACCCCACAACAGACACTCAAACCCAGGTACAGCAACTTAAACCCTATACAATCCCATACACACACATCCCGCTTTATACTGCACAGACAGTATATTCACGTGACCATGCTCAAACTTGTCCTTGGATGCACACACACACACACACACACACTGGCCAGTGACGTACCTTTTTTGAGAGTCCCTGTGACGAGTTTGTGCAGGTACAGGACAAACTTAACCAGTTCCTGTTTACAGCGCTTGGCACAGCCCGCCATTCTGACTCCAAGCTGGGCCAAAGCAGGCCAAGACTGGCCCAAAGGTGGCAATGTGGTATGGAGCAGGAGATACCGTCTATGTTGATCGAGGAGTTTGGAGATATTTCTTCGAAAAGAAATGCAGTTCAGACGAGGACCACTTCTGAATCTCTCTTTCTGGGATGAAAAAAACCCCAGTGATCTCACCCTCCGTTTCCCAATCTCTCCCTCCGTCCCTCCCTCAGTCCCTCCCTCCGTCACATACCCCTCCCCTTTCCCCCTAAATCTTTCCAATTCTCGGTCTCTGAGAGAAAGAGAGAGAGTGTGTGAGAGAGGGGAGATAGTGAGAGAGTCAGAAAGAAACACGCATGATTGGTGAGAGAAGTCTGATGTCAGAATCCAACTTTTGAAAATCATCTTATGTTCTCTTACAAATGACTTCAAACAGAACCCTTGAATAGCCAATCCAGTGTCAGAAATGATCATGCTTTAGTTGCTTATTTCTTCCATACTCCCCTTTCAGCACCACTACCAGTGGACAGCTTCAAACAATGCAGGGCAACACACACATACTGCTCGCTCTCTCTCTCTCTCTCTCTCTCTCTCTCTCTCTCTCTCTCTCTCTCTCTCTCTCTCTCTCTCTCTCTCTCTCTCTCTCTCTCTCTCTCTCTCTCTCTCTCTCTCTCTCTCTCTCTCTCTCTCTCTCTCTCTCTCTCTCTCTCTCTCTCTCTCTCTCTCTCTCTCTCTCTCTCTCTCTCTCTCTCTCTCTCTCTCTCTCTCTCTCTCTCTCTCTCTCTCTCTCTCTCTCTCTCTCTCTCTCTCTCTCTCTCTCTCTCTCCTGCACTGCGCTCACATATGATTTCTGTGTCTCTGTATAATTCAATATAGTCTCATGTAATGCATGTATATTCCATCCAGGGTATTCTGAAATTATCCAGCTTGTACATAAGCAACATATGTACTGACTAGTATCCTCCCAACTGACTAGTATCCCCCCAACTGACTAGTATCCCCCCAACTGACTAGTATCCTCCCAACTGACTAGTATCCCCCCAGCTGACTAGTATCCCCCCAACTGACTAGTATCCCCCCAACTGACTAGTATCCTCCCAACTGACTAGTATCCTCCCAACTGACTAGTATCCTCCCAACTGACTAGTATCTCCCCAACTGACTAGTATCTCCCCAACTGACTAATATCCCACAACTGACTAGTATCCCCCCAACTGACTAATATCCCCCCAACTGACTAATATCCCCCCAACTGACTAATATCCCCCCAACTGACTAGTATCCCCCCAACTGACTAGTATCCCCCCAACTGACTAGTATCCCCCCAACTGACTAGTATCCCAACTGACTAGTATCCTCCTTTCCCTTTCTTTTTTCTTTCTCAATCTCTGGTTCAGACCCGGACACATTCCCTCTTAAACAAACACACTTCAGCTATAAGTGAGGCGAAAGTGAGGGAAAGAGGGGGAGAGAGAAAGAGATAGAAAGAGATGTAAAACGGAGCACTTCCATGCCTGTACTATGTATAGCTACTTCTTCATTAATCCCCAAAGGGAAATTATTTCTCAATACAGAATTTAGTATGAATTTAGTCATAAAACACAAGCTGGGTAATTGTCGAATAGCATTAGAAGATGATAAACTGGGGGAAAGCAGATACACAGGGAAACTGAAGGGAGGGAGAAGAGGGCAGAAAGAAAAATAAATACAGAGGAATAGCTAGTTTAAAAAAAACAAGTGAATATTGAGCGAGAGAAAGAGCTCAGGAGAGTAGGAGCGTCGATGCCGTTGGAGCCAGATGATGTGTCCAGTGAGCCATAAACTCCCATAGTTTATACATACTCAGGCTGTGGGGCTCGCCAAGAATACAAGATCAATATCTGCTCATACACAGAACTAGCCCTGAGACTCACCTACACACATAAGCGAGTTTAGCACCTCTGCGACTGTGACTATCCTGGAGGAGAGGGGGGGGGGAGAAAGGAGAGAATGGAGTGGTGACCATTTAAGGAGAGATCTCATAATGTAGGAGTTAGAGGAGGGTAGACACCAAGAGAAAGGGAGAATAAGTGGATAAGTGGAGGAGAATAAATGATTAGAGTAGAGAAAAGAGGAGACTGTTCCCATACAGCTTCTCTGTTTGCAGTTAATAACTGTGGAGATTGTTGAGAGAGGGGAATTTGCATAAACATGTTCTCCTAATAGAGCCTTCATTGTTTTACAGCCTTCATTGTTATTCATTATTATGATTAAGGTTCCGTTTACATACCGATTCAAGGCTGTAATAAGAGCTAATTGCTTGTCTCTTTCCAAATTACAAGTGTTTTTGTTTGATGTTAGTTTATGCAGGGATTAAGTAGTGTCTCCAACTCCTGCCTGGCGGGAGAGAGAAATTAGGGTCTTACCTGATAGGCACTACGCCTAATTAAGATGGAGGAAGAGAGGGAAGCAATGAATAAGGGGATGGAGAGAGCGGGAAGTGGAAGAGAGATTAGTATTGGTATTTATTAGAATCAAAAGCATCAGCTACTCTTCCTGGGGTCCACATGAAACATGACATGATACAGTGTTTACTTTTAATACCAATAAAGCTTTTTGAATTGAATTAAAAGAGAAAGAAAAGAAAGGGGTGATGGTGTGGAAGAGAGGGGGGAATTGTCCAAGGAAGGAGTTGAGGGTGTGGAATAAAAACGAAGAGGAGAAAATACAATTTGTGGTAAATGGCCAAAACAAAGAGATTGCAGATTAAGAGATTGAGAGAGAGATGAGGAGATATGAATAGAGATGAGGGTGGTGCAAAGGGATAGAGAGAGGAAGAGGGAAATCCGATAATAGATATATGGAGGAGAAGGGGATAGGAGGAAAGAGGGAGAGAGAGAGAGAAGGAGAGGGAGAAGGGATTGCTTTGAATGCAGTTGATCTGTCAGAGCAGAATCACACTCACAGCTGTAAACTCAGATAGCATCCTGCCTCTAAATATAGGACACCTTAGGATGGACAGATAAGACCAGAACAAAACAGAAAGAGAGATGGGGGTGGGACAGAGAATACGAAGTTAATGCAAACATACAAACATGCAAAACAAGCCCATCACCACAGTACAGCATATTTAAATACACAGAACACACATAACACACATGCACACATGCACACACACAAACAAGTCACACACACGCACACACACACTGCCCACATAGATATTAACACTAAAACAAATTATTGCTTGAGCGAAAACATCAGAAAACTGATTTTATTTTGACTGCCTATATGGAATAAAATAATGTTCCTTAACAGTTTCTGTCAGAAGAATACTCAAAATCCAACTTCCACCTAGCTACTGTAGGTGGCCCAGACATGCTGGAGGGGGATGCCCATTTTGGGAGCTTGATAGTGCGGTGTGAGCTGTGAGTCCCTGGAGGGTCGGAACTTGTGCTCCCAGACGCAGGTAGATTTTATTGTCATGAGTGTTATCCTTGAGGTAGAACTGAGCGATTTCCCCTTAGATAGGCCAGCTGCAAAGTCAACATTTTCTATATTGTAAAAACGTATGAAAACAAAAATGTGCATTTTGGTCTTAATTTAAGGTTAGCGTTAAGCATTAGGGTTAGTGTAACCGTTGGGAAACGGCTAGCTGGTTAGCAATGCGCGCTAGTAGCGTTTCAATCGGTGACGTGCTTGGAGGATGACTGTTGACGATGTGTGCAGAGGGTTCCAGGTTCGAGCCCAGGTAGAGGTTAGGAGAGGGACGGAAGCAATACTTTTACATTAGCAGTATACTGTCGTTAAGGATAGGTTGTAAAATCTGATTTTATGACTTTGTTGCTGTGCCAGCTACTGACCATTCTGCAGAGCTGCCTCCAGAACAAGATTCATGACGAAAAACACTAACCAGACACCCAGTCTCCATATCCCCCTCTGGACGCATCACCGTGGGTTTGATGTGACTATAGTGTCCCTGTGGGACCTCTACAATTAAAACACCATAGCTAGCATCGCAGCTCTGCCACAAAAATGGATGAGGCAATCACTCAAAAGAGAAAGGAATTATTTGGTTTGTCTGCCTCCAATGACAAATCATGCAGGACATGGCTTAAAATGACTAGTATAAATCGTAAAATGTGTAAATTTCACTTTAAGGTCTAGAGGTTTGACAACCATGCTGCACACAATTCAAGATAGTTGGGAACAGATTTGTTTTATGTCCCAACACCATGGCATCGGTTTTATGAACTGATATACAAAACAACAATTGACGCATCAATCTCTTCCTTTAAATTTTAACTATTATATAAAATTCTCGCCACAAAAAGAATGCTCCATATATGGGACATTGAACAGTCTGTGGACATCTGAGGGTTGGAATTAAGATGGAAGTAATTGGTTGATTGGCCGATACACTTACACAACTCTATATAAAGTTATGTTTTTTCCACCAAGTCCTCCAACCAGGGGAAAGCGGGGATAGGAGTAGGAGTAGTAATAATAATACAAAAATATATTTATAGTGCCTTCAGAAAGTATTCATAACCTTTGATTTATTCCACATTTTGTTGTGTTACAGCCTGAATTCAAAATGGATTAAAACAAATAATTCTCACCCACCTACACACAATACCCCATAATGACAAAGTGAAAACATGTTTTTAGAAATGTTTGCTGTCATTTTGTTAAGTAACTCCAGTGTAGATTTGGTTATTGTCTTGCTGAAAGGCAAATTAATCTCCCAGTCTCTGGGAGAGAAAGCAGACTGGACCAGGTTTTCCTCTAGGATGTTGCCTGTGCTTAGCTCCATTCTGTTTATTTTTTATCCTAAAAAAACTCCCCAGTTCTTAATGATTACAGGCATACCCATAACATGATGCAACTATCACTATGCTTGAAAATATGGAGAGTGGTACTCAGTAATGTGTTGTATTAGATTTGCCCCAAACATAACACTTTGTATTCAGGACAAAAAGTTAACTGTTTTGCCACATTTTAGGCAGTATTACTTTAGTGCCTTGTTACAAACAAGATTCATGTTTTGGAATATGTTTTATTCTGTACAGGCTTCCTTCTTTCAACTCTGTCAATTGAGTTAGTATTGTGGAGTAAGTACAATGTTGTTTATATACCCTATATTTTCTCCTATAACAGCCAATGTTTTAAAGTCACCGTTGGCCTCATGGTGAAATCCCTGAGCGGTAACTGAGTAAGGAAGGACGCCTGTATCTTTGTAGTGACTGGGTATATTGATACACCATCCAAAGTGTAATTAATAACTTCAGCATGCTCAAAGGGATATTAACTGTCTGCTTTTTTGTTTGACCCAACTATCAACAGGTGCCCTTCTTTGCGAGGCATTGGAAAACCTCCCTGGTCTTTGTGCTTGAATCTGTGTTTGAAATTCATTGCTCGACTGATGGACCTTACAGATTATTGTATGTGTGGGGTATAGAGATGAGGTAGTCATTCAAAAATCATGTTAACCACTATTATTGCATAAATGCAACTTATTCTGTGACTTGTTAAGCACATATTTACTCCTGAAATTATTTAGGCTTGCCATAACAAAGGGGTTGAATACTTATTGACTCAAGACATTTCATCTTTTCAATATTAATGATTTGTAAAAATTTTGAAAAACATAATTACACTTTGACATTATGGGCTATGGTGTGTAGGCCAGAAAAATACAATCTCAATTTAATCCATTTTAAATTCAGGCTGAAACACAACAAAATGTGGGAAAAGTAAAGGGGTCTGAATACTTTTTGAAGGCCCTGAATATATACAATGAGTGTACAAAACCGTAAGAACACCTGCTTTTTCCATGACATAGACTGACCAGGTGAATCGAGGTGAAAGCTATGATCCCTTATTGATGACATGGATTGTGTATGAGTGTCATTCAGAGGGGGAATGGGAAAAACTAAAGATTCAAGTGCCTTTGAACGGGGTATGGTAGTAGGTGCCGGGCGCACCTGTTTGTGTCAAGAATTGCGACGCTGCTGGGTTTTTCACGCTCAACAATTCCCCGTGTGTATCGAGAATGGTCCACCATCCAAAGAACATCCAGCCAACTCGTCACAACTGTGGGAAGCGTTGGAGTCAACATGGGCCTTCATCCCTGTGGAACACTTTCGGACACCTTATAGAGTCCATGCCCCAACGAATTGAGGCTGTTCTGAGGGCGGTGCAAATCAATACTGTTTTGAACTCTCAGCTCGCTGTATAAAAAATGGATTAGAAATTATGCAAGTAATGTTATTTGATAAACTCCAACTCAATCACACCCCTCCCCTCACCCCCCTCTTCTTCTCCAATACCTCCCTTCCTCCTCACCCCCCTCTTCTTCTCTTATACCTCCCCTCCTTCTCACCCCCCTCTTCTTCCTTCTCCTGCCCTCCCAGGGGCACCCTGCTGGCGGCTGTCTGTCTGTCTGCTACACACATACGTATACTGTAACCGACAAAGATATGCTCTCTTTCATACAAACACACACACACACACACACACACACACACACACACACACACACAGAGGAAGGTTCCAGAGGTGTCTGTCTGCATCATTCAGTGTGTTCCATAATCCGTAGTGGGGCCGAGGCCCAGAACACACACGCGCGAACATGAACGAACGCACGCGCACACACACACACACACACACACACACACACACACACACACACACACACACACACACACACACACACAAACTAAAACAAATTATTGCTTCAGCGAAAACAATATCAGAAAACCCATTAGCATTTGATTTTGACCCCCTACATGGAATACAATACATCAGTAACTTGAAACATCATGTTCATTAACAGATTCTGTCAGAAAATACTCAAAATCCAACTTCTCTCCAGCTGGGTGGCCCAGACATGCTGGAGGGGGAAGCCCATTTTTGGAGCTCGACAGTGGGGTGTGAGCAGCGAGCTCTGCCTGGAGGGTTGGAACTGCAACTCCAGACACCCAGACACCCAGTCTCCATATCCCCCTCGGGACGCATCACTGTGGGTTTGATGGAGTGACATTGTCCCTGTGGGACCTCCACAATTAAAACACCATAGTTAGCATCACAGCTCTGCCACAAAAATGGAAGAGGCAATCACTCAAAAGAGAAAGGAATTAATTGGTTTGTCTGCCTCCAATAAAAAAACATATATGGCTAGTATACAGTAAATCGTTAAATGTATCAGTTTCACTTAAGGTCGAGAGGTTTGACAACTATGCCTCATACAATTCAAGATAGTTGGGAACAGATTGATGTACCAATACCATGGAATCGGGTTTGTAAACTCATATACAAACAACAATTGATGCATCAATCTGTTCTTTTAAATGTAAACTTTTATATACAATTCTCCCCGCATAAAGAATACTCAATATATGGGGCATTGAACAGTCAGCCCTGTGCAGACTCTGCCACGAGATCATCTCTTTTGGTACTGTCCTTCAGTGGCTCGCTTTTTGGGGTGAGGTCCAGGAGTGGTTGTGAAGTCATAATGTCTGCGATGAGATGTACCTATAAACAGTACTGTTAGAAGATCTGGAAGACCATTATCAATCAATAGGAAATCTTAGGTAAAGTATTTATTTTTAGGGAAGTCTCAGTAGAAATGATAAAAATAGAGAGGTTCAAGACCCTCATAAGACATCACAGACAAATAGAAGGATGTATTACAAAAGGAAATTGTAAATTGGTAGTGTATTGGAAAATACGGGTTAGTCTGTGGACATTGGAAAAGATGGGTTAGTCTGTGGACATTGGAAAAGATGGGTTAGTCTGTGGACATTGGAAAAGATGGGTTAGTCTGTGGACATTGGAAAAGATGGGTTAGTCTGTGGACATTGGAAAAGATGGGTTAGTCTGTGGACATTGGAAAATACGGGTTAGTCTGTGGACATTGGAAAATACGGGTTAGTCTGTGGACATTGGAAAAGATGGGTTAGTCTGTGGACATTGGAAAAGATGGGTTAGTCTGTGGACATTGGAAAAGATGGGTTAGTCTGTGGACATTGGAAAAGATGGGTTAGTCTGTGGACATTGGAAAAGATGGGTTAGTCTGTGGACATTGGAAAATAAGGGTTAGTCTGTGGACATTGGAAAAGATGGGTTAGTCTGTGGACATTGGAAAAGATGGGTTAGTCTGTGGACATTGGAAAATACGGGTTAGTCTGTGGACATTGGAAAATACGGGTTAGTCTGTGGACATTGGAAAAGATGGGTTAGTCTGTGGACATTGGAAAAGATGGTTTAGTCTGTGGACATTGGAAAAGATGGGTTAGTCTGTGGACATTGGAAAATATGGGTTAGTCTGTGGACATTGGAAAATACGGGTTAGTCTGTGGACATTGGGGGTTGGAATTAAGATAGGAATGATTGGTTGATCCAGTACAATTAGGAAATCAACTTTATATACAGTATTTGTCAATTACATACAGTATAAGTTATGATCCCTTATTGATGTCACCTACATCCACTTCAATTAGTGTAGATGAAGGGGAGGAGACAGGTTAAAGAAGGATTTTTAAGCCTTGAGACAATTGAGACATGGATTGTGTATGTATGCCATTCAGAGGGTGAATGGGCAAGACAAAATATTTAAGTGACTTTGAATGAGGTATGGTAGTACGTGCCAGGCACACCGGATTGAGTGTGTCAAGAACTACAGCGCTGCTGGGTTTTTCACACTCAACAGATTCCCGTGTGTATCAAGAATGGTCCACCACCCAAAGGTCAACATGGGCCAGCATCCCTGTGGAACGCTTTAGACACCTTGTAGAGTCCATGCCCCAACGAATTGAGGGCAAAAGGGGGTGCATCTCAATATTAGGAAGGTGTTCATAATGTGTTGTCCACTCCATGTATTTGGGCATAATAAAATAATTAATAAATACATGTTTTGTTTTTTTAAAAAGGGGATTAGAAATTATGCAACTCATGTTGTTTGATATACTCCAATTATATCTTCTAATTTCATAGCTGATCTATTCCCCTAAAAAACATATTCTTCTCTTATCCCTCCCCTCACCCATCTCTTCTTCTCTTCTTCCTCACCCCCCTCTTCTTCTCTTATACCTCCCCTCCTCCTCTTCTTCTCTTATACTCCCCTCCTCCTCCTCATCCCCCTCTTCTTCTCTTATCCCTCCCCTCACCCCCCTCTTCTTCTCTTATCCCTCCCCTCCTCCTCACCCCCCTCTTCTTCCTTCTCCTGCCCTCCTAGGGGCACCCTGCTGGCAGCGGTCTGTCTGCAGTTCTACACACACACATATACTGTAACTGACAAAGATATGCTCTCTCTCATACTAACACACATTCACACGTGCAAATAAACACACACACACACACAAGCTGTGAGGAAAGTTCCAGAAGTGTCTGTCTGCGTCATAGTATCCCAGAATCCATAGTGGGGCCGGGGCCCAGATGTTGCCGTCACTGACAAGCAGACACACAGACAAACACACACACAACGTTTTGCAAGAGTAGTGAAGCATACAATAATCAATTCATCCATTTCACCACCAATTTTCCCATAGCAACGTTTCCTCCACATTACCTGTCTCTACCTTCCTGTAACTTTATCTCTGGAACAGTCAAGGTCAACTGATCTACATGGAGACTAAATAACAATCAAGGCTTCATTAAATCAGCCTAACGTTAATTACAGTAATATCGAGGTCATTAAATCCTGCAGTCAATTTTTTTTTTCAAACGTATTTACTTATTATTTGTCTTAAAGCTGCACTGTTGGTTAGGGCTTGTGAGTAAGCATTTTACTGTAAGGTCTACACCGGTTGTATTCGGCGCATGTGACAAATAACATTTGATTTGATTTGATTTGATTAGAGGAGAGTTCTACACTGCTCTATGGTGCCTGGTGTGTTTTATAAAGACTATGTTACAACCCGCAGGTCTTCAACAGCTCTCCATACAGAGAAGAAACATGTAAACACACCCTGTGCTACAACCTGGTCTCAGAGCATTTTGTATTATTCTGGACGTAAATCCCAAGGCCAGCACAGATCCGGCTGCAACTCCAATTAGCACTGAGGTGTGAAGTGAGAGGTGTCAAAGCCCTTGAGCCCAACAATGGCAGGAGAGCTTCACAGTCTCCCCCACCCAAAGCCCCCACCATCTGTGCAGAGGTCAATAATAAGAAATTATATATTGTTGCTTTGATCACATCAGAAGATATCCTCCTCCCAATCTCCAAAATACAACAGCCACAGGACAACTTTGTTCGGATGTTGTAAAGGACCATTCGCCGAAACTGAAGCGATATAGCAAGCTAACGACCTCCTTTCCCACATGGGAAAGGAGGTGGACTTGCTAGCGATTAGCTAGCTAGCTAGCAAGGAATCTGCCTCCCGAAAAAAATCTTCTCCCAAGTGGGTGTGAACCCTTACTCTCGTTGCCTGCTGCACGGCTGCTTGGATTCCACCTGGCGATCTGTTCACCGTCTGCCCTGACCTGTCTGCCCCTGTCTGGTACAGGTACCCCCCGCCACACTCCCTCTGTCTGCCCCTGTCTGGTACAGGTACCCCCCGCCACACTCCCTCTGTCTGCCCCTGTCTGGTACAGGTACCCCCGCCACACTCCTGAGCTTTCGCTCGCCTCCAGCACACACGCACGGTTGGGGCGAGTGACTCTGAACTTACAATGGCTAGCCTCAAGTCATTATATTTTTTTCTTGCGCTTTCTGCTATTTGCTTCATGACTTCTGCATGCTTTGTTGACTATGAACTTGCTTGTTTACCTGACCGTGGGACAGACTGTTTGTTCCCACACTCGGGACTCTGACTCTCTATTGGTTACACGGACTCCTGGCCTCCCATCCTATTCTAACCACCTCTCGCCAGCTTTGTATTCATGTAAGTAAGTAAGTAAAATTGATTTATACAGCGCCTTTCACAGACTGGGTCACAAAGCGCTTTACAATAGACAATAAAACATAATAGAAAACAAGCTAAAAGAAATAAAATAAAACAGATAAAAATTATCAAGGACAGAGATTACCCAAAAGCTAAACCTGAACAAATGAGTCTTCACTTGTCCCCTAAAACTATCCACATTCTCAGCAAACCTAATACTGGTTGGCAAAGCATTCCATAATCTGGGTGCCATAGCGGCGAAGGCTCTATCCTCACGTCTTTAAACGAGTGCGTGGCGTAGATAGCAGATTTTGGTTATTAGACCTGAGGGACCGGAGAGGGGTATGAAAATGAATTATGTCAGCAAGATAAGCAGGGGCCTGGCCATGTAAAGCCCTATAGGTTATAGTTAGAATTTTGAATTGGATCCTGTAAGTTACAGGAAGTCAGTGAAGGGAGCAGAGTATCGGGGTGTTATGGTGCCTATTTGATCTAGTAAGGAATCTAGCAGCTGAATTTTGAATAGATTGCAGTCGATGAAGAACAGATTTGTTAAGTGAAGAGAAAAGTGAGTTACAATTATCAATACGGGAGGAAATGAAGGCATGAATGAGCATCTCCAGTTCTGAGTGAGAGACCACAGACCTCAATTTACTAATATTACGTAAGTGGAAAAAACAGGATTTGGTCAGTGATTTGATGTGGGTTTCAAAAGATAGGGATTTATCAAATGTCACCCCAAGGTTCCTTAAACTAGGCCGGACCGCAGATGACAAAGGTCCAATGTTCTGCATAATCAGAGGGATAGCGCTGTCTGGCGCTACAATTAAAACCTCCGTTTTATCTGGGTTCAGCTGCAACAAACTTTCAGCCATCCAGCTGTTTATGGCGTCTATACAATCTAAGAGCCTTGTAGGTTTGGATGACTCATTTTGCCGGAAGGTAAAATGAAGCTGAATGTCATCTGCGTAAAAGTGATAAGAAATGTTAAAATCACGAATGATCTGACCCAGAGGCAACAAGTATAAAATACAAAATATTGGACCCAACACTGAACCCTGTGGAACACCACAAAACAGGGGTGATGATACAGAGTGGGAATCACCAATATAGACATCAAAACTTCTATCTGAGAGATATGAGGTAAACCAATCTAGGGCCACTCCCGATACGCCCACCCATTCACGTAATCTCCTAATCATGATATGGTGGTCCACAGTATCGAAGGCGGAACTAATGTCTAGAAGTACCAACACTGAACATAGACCAGCGTCCGAAGCCATATGAAGGTCATTATAGACTCTCACCAAGGCGGTCTGAGTAGAGTGTCTCTTCCTAAAACCTGACAGAAATTTGTCATACAACTCCAAATTCTCTAAAACAGCTGTAAGTTGATTAGCCACAACTTTCTCGAGAATTTTGGACAACAATGGCAACTTTGAAATTGGCCGATAGTTCTTCAAAACTGTTGGGTCCAAATTAGGCTTTTTTATTATAGGTTGAATAGTGGCATGTTTAAAATAGGATGGGACACAGCCTGTGGCCAGTGAGGAATTGACAATAGCTACTATACTAGGGCCAATGGCAGGGAGTGCTTTTGAGAATAATGAAGATGGTATTATATCCTGTGGGCAAGAGGACATATTCATTTTATTAGTCAAGTTTAGCAAATCAAGGAGGCTGATTGGTTTAAAAGCCTCAATGGTAATAGGCCTAGGTGAATGAATACAGTCTACAAGAAAGTGTGGTCCACACAGAATATTTTATCTAATAGACTGCACCTTATCAATAAAAAAAGACAGCAGTCTATCACAATCGTTGTTACCTGATGAAATTGCTGTACAATATGATCTTGATGCCATGTGATACACATTCAAATGTCATAGAAAAGCAACACTGCATAGCTCTCCCTGTCCTCTGCCGGGCCCTCATTGTATTACCATTGATCATATCTGGTAATGTGAATGTACACCCTGGTCCATCTACTGTTGCTAGCCCCAATTCTGACTTGTGCTGTCATATCTGCTTCACTGATTTCTGCTCTTGTAAAAGCCTGGGTTTTCTGCACGTTAACACTAGAATCTTATCATCTAAAATTGATCAGTTGAAATTGTGGGTTCACAGCTGCAATCCAGATGTGTTGGTGATCACTGAAAAAGTAAGAAAGACTGTTTTGAACACTGATGTTAACCTTTCTGGTTATAACTTTTTTTTCGTCAAGACAAATCCTCCAAAGGTGATGGAGTGGCAATTTTTTACCAAGGAACACCTTCAGTGCTCGGTTGTCTCCAACCACAGACGATACTGATCTGGTTCTACACAGCCATCCTCAAGTCCATCCTCACCTCCTCGATCACGTCCTGGTTCGGGAATGTGTCTGACGGTACAAGGGCAAACAGCAATGGATTGTCCGGTCTGCTGAGATGATCATCAGCTCTCACCTGCCCTCCATTAAGTTCATGCACGACTCCAGGGCAAGGAAGTGTGCAGGAAAGATCATCGTCTACCCCTTTCACCCCAGTCACCCCCTCTGGCAAATGGTTCCGGCCAATCACAACCAAAACCTCCTGCCACCTGAACAGCCCCCCCCCCTGCACTTATACATCCACAGACTATGCACCCTGCACTTCATCTGCACAGTGCTCTTCGCACTGCCAGACTGACTCCCACATATATCATATATTTTCCCCATGGCACATCATTCTGTTGAAGTGTTTCTTTTAAATGTGTTTTTATTCATTCATCTCTACATGTATATTTATAATTTAGCTTACAGTGTAGTCAGGTTTTTTAGCTTCAGCATCCCTTGTATACAGAACTTACTGTATGTGGATTGTATAAATTCATCGGTCTGTAACAGCACCATTTCCCAGAGTCAAATTCCTGTACATGCAAAGTGATTCTGATGTCTCCAGGGACTGCGGTCTCTCTATGGGCTGCAGCAGTGGAGTGGGCAGCTCTACAGACAGCTGCAGTAGTCTAGAACAAAGCTCATGAGGCAGTTACAGTTGAAGTCGTAAGTTTACGTGTATTTTCAACCACTCCACAGATTTCATGTTAACAAACTATAGTTTTGGCAAGTCGGTTAGGACATCTACTTTGTGCATACAAGTAATTCTTCCAACAATTGTAGACAGACCAGATGATAGGATAGGATAGGAAGGATAGATAGGATAGGAAGGATAGATAGGATAGGATAGGATAGATAGGATAGGATAGGATTAGATAGGATAGATAGGATAGATAGGATAGGATAGATAGGTAGATAGATAGATAGATACTTTATTGATCCCCCGGGGGGGAACTTTCATTGTCAAGCAGCTACAACAAAACACAGGGCAGGTGCAAAATGCCACAACGAAAGTACACAAAAGACAGATACACGGTACATGATACATAGAGCGGCAGTATGAAAAAGTATAGAAATACAAGATGAGTGCAAAAAAAATAAAAGCTATAAAAGAGACATTGCATAGTATGAGTGGTTGGCTGAATATGTACACTATACATTGGTGGATGTTGGATGGTTAACTATACTATACAGGTTGATGGCAGAGAAATACTTCAGTAGCTAAAAATGCGTATGATATGAGCGAGGGTAATAATAGTTTACTTAATAGACAGACTGGGTAAATGAACAGGTAAGTGAACATTTTGCATGGTTAAATTAGCTGTACAGTTAGGTATACAGTTATATTTACAGATAAGTGAATACTTGCGTGGTTACACAAACTATACAGGTAAATGACAGGAAGAGATACTTTAATAGCTAAATGTGTGTATGATATCATTTGGGGTAATAATAGTAATTCCCTTAAAATACAGTCCATAGTGCGCAGGGTTTAATTACAGACAACTGCACATATTGCACATTCGATATACTAAAAGCAATAATAATATAATTCACTATATCACAATTCCAGTGGGTCAGAAGTTTACATACACTAAGTTGACTGTGCCTTTAAACAGCATGGAAAATTCCAGAAAATTATGTCATGGCTTTAGAAGGTTCTGATAGGCTAATTGACATCATTTGAGTCAATTGGAGGTGTACCTGTGGATGTATTTCAAGGCCTACATTCAAACTCAGTGCCTCTTTGCTCGACATCATGGGAAAATCAAAAGAAATCAGCCAAGACCTCCGAAAAAAAATTGTAGACCTCCACAAGTCTGGTTCATCCTTGGGAGCAATTTCCAAAACGCCAGAACGTACCACAATAGTATGCAAGTATAAACACCATGGGACCACGCAGCCGTCATACCACTCAGGAAGGAGACGCATTCTGTCTCCTATTGATGAATGTACTTTGGTGTGAAAAGTGCAAATCAATCCCAGAACAACAGCAAAGGACCTTGTGAAGATGCTGGAGGAAACAGGTACAAAAGTATCTATATCCACAGTAAAACGAGTCCTATATCGACATAAGCTGAAAGAATCAGCAAGGAAAAAGCCACTGCTCCAAAACCGCCATAAGAAAGCCAGACTACGGTTTGCAACTGCACACTGGGACAAAGATCGTACTTTTTGGAGAAATGTCCTCTGGTCTGATGAAACAAAAATAGAACTGTTTAGCCATAATGACCATTGTTATGTTTGGAGGAAAAAGGGGGAGGCTTGCAAGCCTAACCAACTTGCCAAAACGTTTTACCCAAGTTAAACAATTTAAAGGCAATGCTACCAAATACTAATTGAGTGTATGTAAACTTCTGACCCACTGGGAATGTGATGAAAGAAATAAAAGCTGAAATAAATCAATCATTCTCTACTATTATTCTGACATTTCACATTCTTAAAATAAAGTGGTGATCCTAACTGACCCAAGACAGTGAATCTTTACTAGGATTAAATGTCAGGAATTGTGAGTTTAAATGTATTTGGCTAAGGTGTATGTAAACTTCAGACTTCAACTGTATAAGTTATATTCTTCAAGAATCAATGGGTATATATATCAATAATTTATAAGTGCAAAAATGTATGTTGCAACTGCAGATTGAGGCCCGCTTGGGTTGGCGCAGCAGTAGTTCATAGGACTCCATAGTATGACCGACAAACACCATGATCACATTCACCAAGGTTGTATGACTGTTCGAGCGTGTGTGTGCGAGGATGACGTGTTCTTATCTCATCTCCTCTCTGTTAAGGTACTACTGAGCCCTTCCCCATTCGCTCCTGCACCGGCAGGTACATGCATGTGTGTGTGTTTGAGTATTCCCAAACAAATCTTCATTTAAGTGTTTGTACAAACCACACTGTATGCGTTTTGAGTCCAAACCCAAAGATCTGCATACCTTGCATCTCAACACCATCTATCACAATAAACCTGCGGTCATAATACCTGTCAAAAGCACAGACAAATATAACGTATAGAATTTCTATGGTGGGCACACTTCTTTATTATTATTATTATTATTATTATTTTTTTTTTTTTTACATTGAATCAACGTGGAATAGACGTTGAATTGACGTCTGTGCCCAGTGGGATGTATTTGTCTATTGAGAATAAGGGCTGTCAGCGTTGCGATGACTGCCACCTATGGGTGAAATCAAGAATGCACATTAAATAAAAATATATACAAGTTCAATTTAAGGACCAAAAAAGGCAGAGTCATTAGATCATTTCTTTTGGTATTGTAAATATGTAGCTCGTTTTTGGTCACAAGTCCAGGAATGGCTGAAGAATTGCAACATTTACCTTGAGCTAACGCTGCAGATAGCAATAGTGGGTGATTTGAAAAGTCATAGTCAATCGATCAATAATATAATAATTATTTTAGCAAAAATCTTTCTTTAATTGACAATTGGTGGAAACTATGAGAATAGAAAGGTTCCGTACTTTTTTGACACATCACAGCACAGTTGAAAAATATATGGCAAACAGAAATCCAATATGGATGGTGTTAAGAGATAGATGGGAGGTGTTGAATGGAGCTGAAGGTTGGGACTGATAAATGTTAAAACATACAGGGTCTGTAGAATGTATATAGGTTCAGAACTATTGTGAAATAGCACAGTTACAAATATATGGCAAATATAAATAAAAGTCTATGGATATTAGAAAGAGGAAGGCCAGGACTAAAAACAAGCAAAGTATAACTATTGTAAAATAGATTGTGTCTGTAAAATGTGTATAGTATGTACAACCAGGAAGTAGAAGCTACAATGTTATTGTTTATTAGTTTACTCCAATTGGGCGAGCGGTGCTAGGGATTGTGGGGAATAATAAAGGTATATTTTAAAAAAGTGTGTGTGTGTGTATATATTTATTTATTTACCCAAAACATATATGGGGGATTGGAAATGATGCAGACAATTCCATTCATGGAAGCAACAATCTATCTGCAATTTTAAAGCAGATCCATACCTTCAATTTTGTTTTTTTGTTTTTAAAATTGCACATTACAGTATAATCCTTGAAACACACAACATACCATTATAAGTGGTGTCCTTTAAACATTTATTATATTCATACAGTCTAAGGAATCATAAGGAAATCAAATTAACACAGAATAATATAAAAATACATTTGTGGCAGCATGGCAATTCCCCCAACCATACATCATAATCAGTTAAAGACAGGTACGCAGCAGTCGTGTGTAACACAGAATGTGTGCATTTCTCCATTTCATTTGAGATGCCTTTAGAGAAGCAGGTCAAAATTTAAAAGTTTACTTCAGTTAGACCTGTAGACAGAGACTGAGGAGATGAAAGGAGATTGATACCCACAGAGTCACACACAAAGTTGCATACTTCAGGTTATTTAATTTCTACAAAATATATCAGTCATAAACTTCTATCCACCTGAATGACATGACTTCATTGATTGAGTCGATTCTACAGTAGAAGAACATCTCAGACTTCAATCAATTTCATGATTTGATTTAGATTTTTTGTAAATATAACTATGAGGAACAGAAATATCAAAGTCTTTGGAATGGACCTTATTTTTTTTTTTACATATTTGGCTCGATATCTAAAGATCAAGTAAAATGGCCTTGTGAAAACAACTTTGCTTTATCATCATATAATACATTATCACTTGATACCACCACCATGTTAGAGAGGTTTACAGACAGATTGTTAGACAGGTCGTCACATCATTCAGGCCTACCTTTGTTTTTGACACTTCTCACATACAGAATAATCTCAGAAACCCAGAACTTGTGTAATTATGTCAGTTAAACGATTAAGTTCTGGGGTAGACTTGTTAGAATAGTGCCACTCCTGTTGCAACTTACAGGCAAGTATATGGTCCAAATGTCCCCTCCTCTTCTGAAAATGGAAAGATGCAAACACCTGCGAAATCGTGATTTGTCCAAAATAATCAGTGACAAAAAATTATGTGCACCGGAACAAAGTTCCTCGTTAGTCATTGCATCCCAGTCTGCTGACAGAAGCTAGGATACCAGTTATGCTAAGTGCGTCTGTCCACGAGAGATTAGACACAGAACAGTGGGAATTTAGAAGCACAGAGGTGATTTGACACAATCGCAATGAGCAGGATGTAGGCTAAAAGCATCTGTGTATAGAAGCACAATGTCAAACTGGACCATACAAACAAACACACCCACATTTAGGCTAGTGCTTTACTGTAGCCTTCCATTTCAGATTACTTTGGGCAGTGAGCACTTATGAATGTTTGTGTCACGGGCAGGGAGCGTTTGATGATGTCATTAATGTTGGCCACTATAATCTCTCTGTGGGGAAGCATTATTTGATTGGCAGTCACAGTGGCCCATCATCTTGTCCTCTCTCCGATTGGCAGTCACAGTGGCCTATCATCTTGTCCTCTCACTGAATGGCAGTCACAGTGGCCCACCATCTTGTCCTCTCTCTGATTGGCAGTCACAGTGGCCTATCAGCGTGCCTTCTCTGATTGGCAGTCACAGTGGCCTATCACCTTGTCTTTTCTCTGATTGGCAGTCATCGGTTCCTCTCTCAGAAGGAAATTGGGGAGGGGAGGGGCGAGGCTTACATGTCTGTCTGGAACAAGAACTTCCTGTAGGAAGGCAACAGGAGCCAGACCTTGCCTGCCATTCACCTGAAACATCTACAGTACACTTTCCCTCACTTGAAAACACACAGTTGTAGTCTCAGTTAGATACATGGGACACAGATCCACTCAAAGTATCTACACCTAAAACAGCTGCTGGTCTGATATTTAAAAAAAGGTACACGCTACAAGCTGATGCTGCATGTTCATTGGTAAATGACGGTGTGGTTGATTGTCTCACCTCGGCCTCACAGAAGCCGTCGTTGCGGGGTTTGCCTAGCAGCGTGACAGTGTCTCCCTCTCTCAGGGCCAGCTCTCTGCTGGGGTAGAGGTTAGGGCTGCCCCTTAGAGGACTGTAGTTGTAGATTGCCACAAACAGAAGGGCACGCCATACAATACAGTGTACACACACACACACACACACACACACACACACACAAACATACGCATACACAGAGAGAACACAAAGGTTACAAGCAAGCAAACACGAACACACATTAATACACAAGCCTAGAAGAGATGACTGTTAAGAATCACAAATGCATTACATTTCATTATTTCATCATGCAAATGTCAATGAAATTTACCGTTTGAGCTTCTGAATCTGGTGAGAAAGGTTTCAACTGGACAGTGCGGCTGAAAAACATTGAAAGATGAAATGGTTGGGTCAGGGTAGGGTTGCTGTACAGAATTACTCCTCCTGGACATTACAGACATTACTGTACAACTTGATTACCTGTTGCTTGGTCTCACCCATTCTCACCTTTTCTCCCCACTCACAGCCCTGGACAATCAGGTTCTAGCCCTGCACCCTCACACTTGTGCATGCCCTGTGCATGCAGTGCTTCTAGCCTCTGATTGGCCATGCTTTCACAAGGGTGGTAAACTGAGTGTACAAAACATTAAGTACACATTCAACACCATAGGGCCCACAAAGCTCATCACTGAGCTAAGGACCCTGGGACTAAAACACCTCCCTCTGCAACTGGATCCTGGACTTGACGGGCCGCCCCCCAGGTGGTAAGGGTAGGCAACAACACATCTGCCACGCTGATCCTCGACACCGGGGCCCCTCAGGGGTGCGTGCTTAGTCCCCTCCTGTACTCTCACCCACGACTGCGTGGCCAAGCACGACTCCAACACCATCATTAAGGTTGCTGACAACACAACAGTGGTAAGCCTGATCACCGACAACGATGAGACAGCCTATAGGGAGGAGGTCAGAGACCTGGCAGTGTGGTGCCAGGACAACAACCTCTCCCTCAATGTGAGCAAGACAAAGGAGATGATTGTGGACTACAGGAAAAGGAGGGCCGAACAGGCCCCAATTAACATTGACGGGGCTGTAGTGGAGCGGGTCCACATCACTAACAAACTATCATGGTCCAAACACACCAAGACAGTCGTGAAGAGGCCACGACAAGGCGCCACAGAGGGTTGTGCATACGTCAGTCCTGATGTCAGTCCTCCAATGTCTTGCCATTGCGATGCATTTATACTACTGTTGGCCAGTAGGGGGCAGTGAGACGTGTTCGCTTTGCACTGGTACTATATGCGATCCTGCACCTGAGTGTTCTCATAATTGACAGAACCTTCTAAAGAGAAGCCACATTCTCCTGTTTCATCATTTATCCTGTGTTACAGTTCAGTAAAGTGCAAAAATACACTCAATACCACAATATAGTTTTGTAACTAGCCTGTTGAAGTCAATGTAATGATTTTGAACAACATAGTAATTGTATAACTTCATACTAGACAGAAAACATATGTCGAGTGTAAAATGAAATGATGGCGGTGCATTCCTTTGATCTAGAACAAACAGAATTGTTAACTCCTGAAAATTTTTATCTTTGAAAAAGACCCGCCTGACAATTTCCTAAGGGTTTCGAGAATTTAATGTTGTATCTGTGATGTTTAAGCACTTTAATGGTTGTACTGGAAATGTTAGAAAAGCTGCAAGCTTTTGGCTAGCTCCGGTTAGCTTTTGGCTAGCTCCGGTTAGCTTTTGGCTAGCTCCGGTTAGCTTTTGGCTAGCTCCAGAGAGTTGGTTGCTGGCTTCGGTTAGCACCATGCTAGCTCCAGAGAGTTGGTTGCTGGCTTCAGTTAGCACCATGCTAGCTCCAGAGAGTTGGTTGCTGGCTTCGGTTAGCACCATGCTATCTTGTGCAGTCATTTCCCAATAATTAGCATTAATGTCATTTGCAATAGTTTTGTCTTTCGATTAGCCCTTCTTACACTGTGTGAATGTATAAAGTCTCCTATAGCGGGCAACAGTTAATTATAACCTAAACAGGTGAATTCAAGTTGAGGGAATGTGTTTGGGGTATCAATGATAAGCATCTGAGGATGTGAATTGGATTGTAATTTAATATTTTGTGTAAGATGTGTAAATTGATGTATGTTTATGTGTATGAAGTAATACGTCAGGTATTTGAGACATTATTAAATACACTGTAAAGAGATACAATAGCTGTGTTCGAATACTCATACTAACCGCACTATTTGTGACGTGAATTGAGTATATAGTATGCTTATTAGTCATAGTATGAATATAGTTAGTATGCCAAAAGTTGCCGGATAATGTACTAAATTCGCAGAAATACGAAGTATACATGACATGCAATAGACACTTTTTCTGTACTTTTAAGGCCCATCATGCAATTCTTAAAAAAATGGGCGTGGCTTCACAACATTTTCAGATTTTAAGAATCTTGAGAGAATGTTGAATAAAGATAATTGAGAAAACCTTTGCAAGAGAAGCCACATTCTCCTGTTTCATCATTTATCTTGTGTTACAGGAACTATTATCTGCCGCATCAGTCCCAAAACTGGGACCAGTAACAACGCTAACTTTTTAATTTGTGCACAATAAATGGCAACATTCAGATCAACATTAATAAATAATTGGCGTGTGTTAGTCACTCTAGAAGGTTTTTCCATACATTTAATGTAAGCTTGCTAGCTAGCCTGTGGTTTTGTTGCATAGCAACAAGACTTTTGTCGGGAATACTTTTTCTGGTGGAATGTATTTATCATGAATTTATTTATTAAAGCAACATTTGCAATGTAGATGTGTAGTTCCTTGCATTACTGGTTTATAAATGCAATAAGGCACCTCAGGGTTAGTGGTATATGGCCTATATACCACGGCTAAGGGCTGTATTCAGGGACTCCGCGTTGCGTCGGGCTTAAGGACAAACCTTAGCTGTGGTATATAGGCTACATATCACACCCCCTCCGGCATTATTGCTTAATTATACCATGGTATTGTTGAATACTTGTTTCTGATTGGCTTGAAGGGCATTCTAGAGCGTGCATTATTTCCCTATACAAGGTATATTGGCGCGGTAGAATTCAACGGCTATAGTTCATTCTAACATGTTCTATGTTTGAGCTGCTTTTGAAAGAAAAAATCGAATTGAGAACATTATCGGCTTTGTTTTATTCGATTTTCATAATGGCAAGCTAGGACTGATGGTTTGGTTAGCTAAACTAGCAAGTCTGTTTGTTTGGTTACCACGGCAATTCCTGTAGCTATCGTGTAAACTTGCTAGCTACTTTGGGTGTGTTCGTAAATTCACTCTGAGTGCTAGAATTCGCTCAGTGTGCTCTGGGCGTTTGTAAATTCAGAGCATTGTCAGATTGTTCATAAGTAAATTCAGAGCATTTCGCTCTAGGAGCATTCAGAGCGTACACTGGACGCACTGGCCGAGGAGTAGGGTTGATCCGAGCGTTCTGACCTCACAACGGCAGACAAGCACCCTAGCTACTTCCAGACACAAATGAGGGAACACCTCACTCTCACCATTTTTCTGGCCCTAGCAGATCTGGTAAGGCTGTTTTTATGTTATCCAGAGCGTTGGTGACTAACTGTGCTGCTGGTAACAATTGAATTACGATTTTTTGCTGACATTTATTGACACAGGTCATAATATTCAGCGGGTGGAAAAACAACACCAAAAGCCATTTATTTAATCCCATGTGAGAGGCAGCCTACCCTGTTCCATTGCTGCAGCCCAGCTCATCGAGTGGCGGTCTCTCCCAGCCAATCATGAGGCTGCTCTGTCCCACCATCCTGATGACGTCAACAGAGCCCGTCTAAGCTGGAGGTTCTACAGGGGCATGACAAAAGACAATTAGACACCTATGCTTCCCATCAAGTGTACAGTAAACAGTGTATGTTGTCTGGGCTACTCTACCCGGCTTAGCTCTGGGTTTGGTTGATTTAGCTTGTTCAGGTTGGCTGTTGGACAGGGGCTCCTTGACACAATGGTCCTCATCAGTCAGATGTGGCGGGGGCAGCTTTAGGTTGGGGCAGTGTTCAACAAGGCAGTGGTACTTTAACAGTCCGAGCCATAGCGGTAGGAGGTAAGCTAGAGGTAGCAATTTTAGAGCCAGTTTTAGCGAGGGGTTGTTTAGCACTGGTAAGGGCAGTAGTGATGGTGTGGACAGTAGTTGGAGGTTCTCTGTTTGGGGTCGGCTTAGAAGAGGTTGCACTACCACTGGTTGTTCTAGTGGGGGCAGTAGAATTAGTATTTGTAGTAGAAGCGGTAGCTGTTATGGGGTTATGCTTGGGTCGGTTGGGGGCAACAAGGTTTGGGTTGGGGTATCCTGGATAGTTCCCCTGACCTGGAGGGGGACTGGAGTAAACCTGGGGTCTGGCCTTGGAAGGGAGAACCTGGGGAGAAAAGAGGGTGACATGGTAGTATCTGTAAGTAGACTACATTGGGACTTTGTGCATAAAAATAAAGCTGTGTTTTTACACTGAATGGTACCACAAATGAAGTTTCCCTAAAGAGAAAAATCAAGTTATTCAATATTTCAATAACTCGTGTCCCAGGTAGGTAGCATAGTTTGTTAGAGTTGTGCTATAGGCCTACCAGGTAGCTGTTAGAGTCTTCTGCAGCTGCTGGTGAAGGTTGATGATCTTCTCAGGACTGGTAAGCTTCCTACTCAGACTGGCACATCTCAAGGGGGGAGTAACGATGAGTGGTCTCCCATTCTCCTCTAAGAAGCGGGCAGGGACCAGGGCCGATTCCCCTTTTACCTCTGCATGGTACAGCCCACATCTGTCTGGGACTCCAGTAGCTTGGACGGATTCACCTGCAGAAAGAGGGAGCTGTAACAGAAATGTGTGCATACTATAAGCCTGGTGTATAAGACATTACACTAAAGCAACATGACATCATTTGTTATAATGTTGTTATATGCATCAAAACTAGGATCCGTGACTAAACACTGTGTGCCACAAAACTGACAGTTATTATCTTTTGAAATCGATAGAAAAGGATGATCCACTGACCGTTGGCAGTAAAGTGTGGGACATGTTAGGAGAGGGGCACTAGTCTGCCGTGGCCAGACACAACCCCTTAGAGATGGGCTGGGAAACCCCTTACACAGGTGTGTTATTTTATAAAAGTCCTTCAACTGGTGTGAGGTATGTTTTCTGTATTACACTGTAATAAAATTTGTTAGCGGTTCTGTGCAGTGGTCAGGTGTGTTACTGTGACTTTTACATGTGCTGTAGAGGCTGCAGGTGGGAGAAGATGGGTGTTCTCCTGCAGAGCAGCAGTGAAAGCGGTTGTGAAGGTGCTGGTGTAGTCCTGCAGTGCTGTGTCATTGAGCAGGTCCTCAGCCTCCTGGGTCAGACTGTAGTTCAGGCAGCCGTACCGACGCAGGGCTCGCATCATCTGCACCAGTAGACTGTTCCTCTGCTGGCACTTCACCACCAGACACGACAGCTTGGCCTGCCATTGGACAGATCATCAGTCAATCAAAACCAAATCATGACAGCTTGGCCCGTCATTGGACACAACAGCTGTCAGTCAAAAGTCCAACATTAAATCCTCTACTAGCTCTAAACAACAAGGTATAAAACCAGACGAACAGATACCCACAATTCTGCATTCCCCCTCACCAGCTATGTCTAGATCCGTCTGGCTCTTCTTTCTCAGAAGAACATTGCACTGGAGAGAAGGAGACAGACAAACAGCCATTACACTGACTGGAACACATTACAATAAAAAAGATATACTGACCACAAATACAGCTCTTTGGAGATTGCAAAGTTTATCTTCTAATAAAATGTGTCTTTGAACAAACGTCACTAACACTCTAAGCAGGGAGCTGCGGTCTTATCAGAGTAGGATGAAGTTCATCCTTGACATTGGTCAGTTTTGTATTTTCCCCCTAAAGTTAAAGCTTGGAATTAGGGGAGGGTATTAAGCTAAATCCTAGATCTGTGCAAAAGGATGACTTCTACCTAAATTGGTAACCTAAAGACTGACCTATCTTATCTGACAGAGGGTTGTTTACCTTAGCTCTGATGTCATCATAGCGCACCCTCACGGAGGTGAGTGTCGCTCCCTGCTCGCTCTTCACGGAAATGCACTCTGAACTCAGCTCCTTCAGAGCAACACCCTGTAACACACACACACACACACACACACACACACACTAGATCTCAGTGATAAATCAATCACAAATTCAGGTATACAGTACACTCATAGAAACACTTAGTTAACACTCTCACAACACACACCATGGATATAAGTTCAGCCTGAAGCAAGTTGAAGTTCTCTTCTATCTGGGTCCAGAGTAAGTTGGCATCAGTCTTCTCTCTCTCTCCAGTCCCGCTAGTCTGCTCTTCACCTCTCCCACCTAACAAAAGAGACAGCCAGTGGGTTATCTTCACATGATATTAATACTGTGGTTAGTGAGAGAGGGATACCTCTGCTCTCAGTGTGTGATTCTCCCTCGGTCTCCTCCACCTCCTTCGTTCCCTCTCTTCTCCTCTTCACTTCACTTTGTTGGCTGCCTGTGCTGCCCTCCTCTCACCCTCCTCTCGCCTGACCTCGGACACACCCAGCTCATGGTACCACCTCTGAGCCTGTACACACAGATTCTGTCCGGTCATGGTTCTGACCACTGCCCTTTCCTCTGATTGGCCAAGAGGACACAGGAAGTAAACAGAGCTCACCTCAGATTGGGTCTTCTCCAGTTCCTCTCGTGACCTTCTGTGTTCTGCCCCAAACGACTTGATCTCCTCCATCAGTTCACTCTGCTTAGCCGCTGACACCTCTTCCTCTCCCAAGTGTTCCTGGATACAGGGATAAGTTAGCCACGCTGCTACTACTACTACTGACAGAAACTCATCAGTGCCAACATACATAACCGCACAACTCACACAAGTAAAACATATTTGCTCATGCCTGTGCAGACTGCCCCAGACGGATGGTCTTGTAGGTGTAGACCATGGCCAGACTTCTCTGAGCGACATCATCATCATCCGTATTTGGCGCAGTGACCCCAGTCTCTGTAGCCACGCCCTCTGTGTGTTGCCATGCCAACGTGGTTCTCAGAGTACTGCTGGTTGTGACTCCGCCCCTGTAACAGCAGCTGATTCTGTAAAACAGCAACGTCCATCTGCAACTGGTCTCTCTCCGAACATCCATTGACTGAACCAACTGCTCTCGCTCTTTTTTAAACTGGTCTTCTGTTTGAAGGCAGAGAGAAGACAGTTTGTCTCTCTCCTGCTCTAGACGGCTGATTGTCTGTGTTAGCTGGTCCCTCTGTCTCTTTAAACCACACATTGATTGCATAAACTTGTCTCTCTCTTTTTCTAGATCGTGGAGTGACTCGTTTAGTTGGTCTCATCTTTTTGACTGCAGAGAGACTGCGAGAGCTTCTCTCTGTCCTCCTGGAAACCAGACATTGACTGAATTAACTGCTCTCTGTCCTCCTGGAAACCAGACATTGACTGAACTAGCTGGTCTCTGTCCTCCTGGAAACCAAATATTAACTGAACTAGCTGGTCTCTCTCTTCCTGGAAACCAGACATTGACTGAACTAGCTGGTCTCTCTCCTCTTTTATACTAGACATTGACTGAACTAGCTGGTCTCTCTCCTATTTTAAACCAGACATTGACTGAACTAGCTGGTCTCTCTCCTCTTTTATACCAGACATTGACTGAACTAGCTGGTCTCTCTCCTCTTTTATACCAGACATTGACTGAACTAGCTGGTCTCTCTCCTCTTTTATACCAGACATTGACTGAACTAGCTGGTCTCTCTCCTCTTTTATACCAGACATTGACTGAACTAGCTGGTCTCGCTCCTCTTTTATACCAGACATTGACTGAACTAGCTGGTCTCTCTCCTATTTTATACCAGACATTGACTGAACTAGCTGGTCTCTCTCCTATTTTATAACAGACATTGACTGAACTAGCTGGTCTCTCTCCTCTTTTATACCAGACATTGACTGAACTAGCTGGTCTCTCTCCTCTTTTATACCAGACATTGACTGAACTAGCTGGTCTCTCTCCTCTTTTATACCAGACATTGACTGAACTAGCTGGTCTCTCTCCTCTTTTATACCAGACATTGACTGAACTAGCTGGTCTCTCTCCTCTTTTATACCAGACATTGACTGAACTAGCTGGTCTCGCTCCTCTTTTAAACCAGACATTGACTGAATTAGCTGGTCTCTCTCCTATTTTATACCAGACATTGACTGAACTAGCTGGTCTCTCTCCTATTTTATAACAGACATTGACTGAACTAGCTGGTCTCTCTCCTCTTTTATACCAGACATTGACTGAACTAGCTGGTCTCTCTCCTATTTTAAACCACACATTGACCACACCATATTGTCTCTTGTCTATCAGACCACAGAGGGGCTTCTTCTTTTAAACCGCAGAGTTCCTGATTGACATGGTTGCGTTCTTCTTTCAGAATCCACACGGAGCGTGTTAGCTGGTGTTTCTCCTCTGTCTGACCGCTGAGTGAGAGGGCAACCTGTTCTCTTTCCTCTGAGATCACTGAGATACCCAATTAGCTTATCCTTAGACCACTGCACCACTTGGGAGCCCCAAGTGTGATCACCTTGTAGACTGGTCACGAACCCTACCTGGGGGTTGAGTGTACACTGACCCAACCGCATGCTCACCCTTTTGACCACACTCTGACTCAGTGGTCAAACGATGGTCACCCTGTTGTAGGCCTAGCTGAACGCTCTCAGTCAGTCTCTACTGCAGCTCCATGATAGTGTTGAGGTCATCCTTGTTCTTCATGCTCAGCTCGGTGATGAGACCTCCCTGCTCCTGGTTCTTCTCCTCCAGCCTGGTGCTCTTTCTCTCAAGCAGGGAAACCTGCAGCCTGAGCTGGACTAGCTTCCTCTCACTATCCCCCTCTTGGCTCTCTATATGGGCCAGAAGCTCCTTGATATGCCTGCCCAGTGCCCAGTTCTCCTGGTTCAAGGCTAGGGCTAGGTCATCCTGGGCTAAGGCATACAGGGTTAGGTCATAATCGGCTAAGGCTAGGAAAGTATCATTCTGGGTTGGAGTTGTGGTAAGCTTTCTGCTACCCTGGGGTATTTGAGTTGGCAACTTGTTTTCCTGGGCATGCTTTTCCCTCCTAGCGAGCACCCCTGCTCCGCCTCGCAAGCCCCCGTTTCTCCCTGCTCCCTGAGTTATCATTTTAGTCAGGCGTTCTCCTTGGTCACCCTGTGCAGCTGGTCCTGTGTGTGTCCATGTCGCCCCCCATGCTCCTGTAAGCCTCGGTCTCCTTACTTGTCCCCTCATCCAGGTTGAGAGATGGGAAGCCCCCAGGACCAGGACACCAGTCCCCCAGGCTCAACTCCCCCGGCTCACTGTTTTTAGTGCCCAGGGATGAGGCCGGGGTTCTGTCTATAGTGGCGTGAGAGGTTCAGGAGGTCCGGCTGGGGCAGAGTGGAGGCTTCTGCTGCTCCACAGTGGTGAGCAGACAGAAGTGTGTTTAGTGATGACTGGCACAGGGTCAGCTTCACCTGCATAGATGATCAACACTAAACATTAGAGATTCAACACAAAGCAGATCCCAGTCTCAAACACACAAGCCTTAGTTCCTCTGTAGTTAATCAGATCAACATTCCACTGTGCAGCTAAACCCATGATAATCTCAATCCCACATTATAATCCATTGTGTAATCATTCACACCCTTGAGGCCTAAATTTACAGAGTCACCTCCACATTAACTTCAATGTCATCACTCACCGGATCATTGTTGTCCACAGGACAGGGGACTGGTTGAGCCATGGCAGGGGACTTGTTGAGCCAGGGCAGGGGACTGGTTGAGCCAGGGCAGGGGTGTTTGGCAGGGCCGTAGCCAGGCTGGGGCTACAGTTCCTCCACCTCTTCCGTCAGGGAGCTCTCAGTCAGTTGGAGTCTGTGGACCATCGTCCTCATCTCCTCCACCTTACACGACAGGAAGTGGCCGTTCCTGCGCTTCCTGCAGCTGTTCCATCAGCCCCCTCCACTCCGCCAGCCCCACTGGAGGTCCTCCTGGAGACTGAAGATGAAACCTCTGTCTGGCCTCACACCCCCCCCCCCCCCCCCGCACTCTTCTCCCTCCATTTCTATTTCATCCACTCCCTGCATCTGCTGGAGATGCTGTCTGTAGCGTCTCCACTGGGACTTTTCCTCCTCATCCTCTCCTGGGACTGGCGATCCATCTCCTCTGGCAGCACTGTAGCCTCTCCCTCCACACACGATTCCCACGCTCCTTCTCCTGGGACTGGGAAGATAATTCACTGTTACTGTAGAACTAATGACACAGTTCACACCTCAATTACATCTGAGTAATGCCATACACATCTCACATAATCAACACAGAGGGAGACTGCAGTCACAATAGCGTTACACCTGAGAAATGCTAGATTTAAACCACCAGTACACTTACACAATAATTACAACAGGCTTAAACTACAATTTACAGTACATCTTACAGAACTCGTACATTTGAGTACTTCTCACTCTATATGACTCATGTAAAGCTCAGTACAGTCTCTGTCTCTGCTCACCATGGAGCGCACCTCCTCCCTGAGCGAGTGGAGCCGCTGCATGCTGGGACAGTGGAGAACTGAGTTGGCTGTGAGGTCCTCCACCGTTTGTAGCAGGCTCTGCTCTGAACCCTCCAACTCTCTGATCCTGGACAGGATGACTCTTTAGATCACATAACATTGTCATAGCATTACACGATTAGTATAGCATTACATGATTAGCATAGCATTAAATGATTAGCATACTATTACATGATTAGCATAGCATTACATGATTAGCATAGCATAACATTAGCATTAAACAGAGATGAGACATCCTACTGTCAAGTTTTTGCCAGTAATCTGTCCAAGAGAAAGTGTACACAGGCACCCGAGCCGACAAGGTAAAAAACCTGTCGATGTGTCCTTGAGCAAGGCACTTAACTCTAATTTGCTCCAGTGGCTGACCCTGTAGGTAGGCCGTCATTGTAAATCAGAATTAGTTCTGAAATGACTTGCCTAGTTAAATAAAAGGTTAAATAAATAAAAACATATACCTTACTGACGGCAATGTTAGAAATAAACCCCCACGAACAGTGATACCAGGCAAAGAGGTAAGCAACAGTCTGTTACTGTGTCATCATGCTGTGCGGTAAGCTGCACGTTAGCATGACAGTGTGTGCAATGTGATGCGGTTGTGGCCAAATGTTGGTGTAGCTGTGTGATACATGATCCCCGTCTCTCAGTCACCTGCTCCTCATCTGTTGTGCAGCAAGCTCACAGACTCATTGAAGGAGCTGACGTTGTCTCTCAGGCTGTGCTCTAGAAGCTTTACTCTGTGGGTCAGAACCTGGAGGGCTGGGGTGCTAGCGGGACCCGTTACTATGATTACAGACCCGGCTCCAGCTTCGATCCCGGCTGTGTTAATCATGTGCCCCTCCATTGTTGTGTTCATGGGTGACCTCCTCTCTAGAACCTGCAAACCAACCGTTTCAGTTCATAAATCTTGCTGATAGTCCCCTCATTCTCCTTCCACCCTCTCTCGCAGTCAAACCCCCCTCTCGCTCTTCCTTCTCTCTAGCCATCTCTGACCTCCCTCTTCCTCCCCCCTCTTCATCCTCTCTTCCATCTCTTTCTTGACCCTCTTCTGTGGTGTAATATACACAACACACACACACACACACAGACACAGACACAGACACAGACACAGACACAGACACACTGCATTATTCATGAGAATAGCAGCTCGGCCTTAGACATGCTTTCACCACCACCTCTCCCTAACCACAACAAGCCTCTCCCCCTCATCCTATCACCTGTCTCTCCCAGTTATTGCATAACTCTGACTGGTTAACCTAATGAATGAGGACAATGTGGAGCCAATGGATAACTCAGAACTGCACAACAGAGCTGGAGAAGGAAGCATTTGTGTTGGGTTTGTTTTGTCAAGGTAACTGAAGTTTGATAAAAAAAAGGTGCTTTGATAATATAAAGTCACTTAACCTACTGAGGACTCTGTTGTGTTCAACAGACCGGTGACTCATTCTGTCCCAGTAGTCCTCTGGTGTCCCTCTATTCCGGAGTACAGAGTTTTCACTTCTTGCTTGTTAAACTTGGCTGTTACAGCCGCTTCCATGTAGCTCCTGCACTGAGCTTTCTGGGAATGTCCAGTGCCCAGGACTTGGCTAGTCTGTGTTAGGAGATCCTTCTGCTTTCTTTAATCTCTCTCTCCGATTGCACTCTTCCGTTGTCTGGCTCTAAATCCATCTGAGGCACTGTCTCCATCTCGGTTTATCTGTTTCTTTATTGACCTGCTTCAGTGTTCCAGTCACAATGTTAATGCTTTTTAAAACTCACAGAGTTTGGCTAAATGTTCCACTTCCAGAAATGGTAAGGGAGACTTCCTTTATAACCCCCCCCCCCCCCCCCCCCCACTGATATACGTCTTGACATGTCAGTGATATTTATTCACTTTTCAAAGTCATGGTTGAGTTTTTTCCTTCCAGGCAAGGGTCTTCCACAAAAGTGCACGTTTATCAAAAAGGCCATATAAGGTTTGTGAACCATCTAAAAATGCATGAAAAAGAACGAATATGTTGTGTTTCTCTTCCTCACTCTCCACCTGAGTGCCTTAGCACCTGTGGAAACAGACAAAATGGCCATTGAAACCATCATCATGTCATTCCACACTATTATGGCGGTTGTGCAGGCTTGTATCATTACCTGTTGTCGGTCCATGTCAGTGTCATTACGGCCAAAGAATAAAAGCTAGAGAGAAAAATAAAAAGAGGAACAAAAACTAAAAGAAGAAAATAAGAATTTTAAAGAATGAAGGAGAGAGGAAGACAAGTGTTACTGTAATCTTTAACAAATTAGACTCATAACTCTGAAACGTAGAAACTCAACATGACATATATACCTTTTCTTCTATTTCCTTGACTTGTCTCTTCTGCATCTCAATCATGTCTTCCAACTGTCTTATTCTCTGTAACGCAAACACAGAACGTATAATTCAGGAGGTCAACGTCATACTTATGACCGGCAGCATATGATAGTTCACATGGGTAATGTGTGGCCTTATACCGTCTTTCATTATCCTCACAGTTACAAGTATGACATTAAACGTTTATGGTTGCTAAACAGTTACTAATAAAAAGTCTGTTTCCACATATTCCCAAAAAGATGTGCTACTACCATGTTACCATTGCAGCTGTTGCCGTGTCAGCAACAGCAAATCCCACTGCCATGACAACGAGCGAGTGGAACTTTGTTCTGTAAGACCAGGATCTGATTTGTTTTCTGAAAGAATATTAGAAGTTTAACCTTTGGCATTGCCTACACTGGCTACACTCTGTGTGAAATCCAAAACCTTCACTGGAACCATACCAGTACTAATACACTGGTAGGTAGAAGTAGGAATTAGAATAGTAATTTCATACGATTTCTATGCTCCAGATAGAGTTATGAAACACTGGAACTACACTGATCACATTCGCGTGGCCGACCTGAATGCTAACGGCTACTTAGGTCATAACCACAAGTTTTGAGGTCTTTAGTAAACTGTTACGGTGTTATAGATTTAGAAAGTTGATGGTTAGTTTCTGAAGCAATGGATCACCAAAAGGTTAAGATAAGACGTGTTACGTTGAGGTTATGGGTGTAAGACCTTTAGTTACGAGGTGAGGCGTATAAAGACGATTAAAATAAGGATAGGGCTTCTGTGAAATGCTGACGGTGGGAGGGATACACAAAACATAAGGACTCGCACACACAAAAGCAGGAGGGATACTGCATCTTTATACAAATACACCACCAACACAGATACTGACACACATACATACATACACACACATAGAGGTGGGAGGGATACTGCATCCTTTCTCTGTGGCGGCTGCAGGTCAAGGCCTTTCCTTACCTGCTGAGCCTGCTGTAGGAGCTCCATGCGCTCCTGTAAGATCTGACTGTCATACTGGCGGGTCTGCCTGAGTATCTGCCTCCGCAGTTTGTCCACGGCTAGCCCCAGCTCCTCCCTCTGCCTGTCCGACAGAGACTCTGCCACCGCACGCCCCCCGGGCTCCTGCTGCAGAGCGCTATACAGCGTAGCCTCCAGCTCCGCGATCCTCTGTCACACAGCCACACACACACACAGGCATGCCACTGTGATCATGGCAGAGATGGAAAACACTGTTCCACTTTATATCCAGTGTCGCTATAACGATTGTTCATGTTGATTGCATGGTAACTAACGTGTAAGTACTAAGTACACTTTGTTACTCAGTACTTACAACTATGTCTTATTATGCCTGTGTAGTTACCATGTAAATACATGCTTATATAAAGTGGAACTAAAAACACAAATACACACCAAAAAAAACACACTGAATAAAAATGTTGGAATGGTAGTGAATGCCCCCTTTTTCGATCTTGGCTCATCCCCAACGGGCTCGGGAGAGGCGAAGGTTGAGAAAAGTGTCCTCCGAAACATGACCCACCACTCCTTAACACCCACCAGCTTAACCCGGAAGCCAGCCGCACCAGTGTGTCAGAGGGAAACACCTGTCAACTGGCAACCGGGATCAGCCTGCAGGCACACAGCCTGCCACAAGGAGTCACTAGAGCGCGATGAGCCAAGTAAAGCCCCACCGGCCAAACCCTCCCTTAACCCTGACGACGCTGGGCCAATTGTGCGCCGTCCTATGGGACTCCCGGCCAAGGGTGGTTGTGGCACAGCCCGGATATGAATGCTACGTACTCTAGCTGTTACTCTCATATGGTGGCAGTGAGTCTTGAATCAAGTTAGGGATTTGAAGAACATCAAACATATGGGCTGTTTATGCCTTTACTCTGTACTCAGGCGTTCACAAATCTATAACATACATTTGTTCCCTCGATACACCTTCTCATTAGAATTACACACTTCACTCAGGCACTAAGTCTTAAAGTACTAGGGATATGTCTGAACAATGAACGCACAGCCATACTTTCCCAATCAGAAGGGCATGTCTCCTCCTGTCCTTTAGTACCCAGTACAAACAGGGATTCGTTGAGGTAAAAGATGCAGTATCCCGACAACACAGACTCAAACAGGGTTTGGTCTCTGGGTTAGTGATATTTGATGGGTTTATATCAGCTAGAGGGCTGACAGTGTGTCTAGATATAGGCTTACAACATGCTGGCACTTTATGAAACTAAATTATTCGAACTGGTGCTTTATAATATGACCATTGGGTTTTAATAATATTATAATAATAAATGCCATTCACCAGATGCTTTTATCCAAAGCGGCTTAGTCATGTGTGGATATATTTTTACATGTGGGTGGTCCCAGGAATGAAACCCACTATCCTAACGTTAAAGGCGCCATGTTCTCCCAACTGAGCTACAGAGGACAACCACCCATGTTCCTACAAGCAGGAGACGGATGTAGAGTAACCCTCCTGTCCCATCATGTTACTGTATCATACCATGTAGGCCTGATCCAGGGCCTGCTTCCTGTAGTCCAGCTCCTCCTCCAGGAAGCCCTTCTGCTTACTGAAGAGGTCCTGGAACAGCCACAGCACAATAAGAGGATATGACATCACATCATCATGACAATGGTGTCATGTACTGTATGTGAAAGCTGTAGAAGAACCACTGATGCATGGTCAGATATGTTTGTCTTTTTCTCTAACCTTCTCATTCTCCAGGTCAATCATCTTCTGGGTCAGGGCTACCTCTGTGCTGTCAATCTGCTTTAACCACTATGGAGAGAGAGAGAGAGAGAGAGAGAGAGAGAGAGAGAGAGAGAGAGAGAGAGAGAGAGAGAGAGAATTCATTCCACAGTAGATCATGGATATGACCAGTAGGTGTCAGTAGAGGCAGGCTGAGTGGTGGTGATGAGGAGGAGGAGGAGGGACTGACCTTCTCACACATTGAGAGAACCGTCCCCGCCTGGATGACGACAACCTGCTCCTCGTTACGCAAGTTCTGGAGAGGAGAGTTGGAGGAGAAAAGAAAGGGATACAGGATGGGGAAAATAATTTAAGTATTTAAGGTTTTAAATTGAGAAGGAAAAAAATTGGCGTGAATTTTAGTGAGAGCGTGCTATTGAGGGCATTAGGAAGTGTAGAGACTGTAAACTCACCCCATTATCTCCCAGGATATCCAGCTTCTTCATCAGATCTGGAATAACCACATCCTAAAGAGGGTTTACACATCCAGTTTATATAACCAGAGAGACAGAGAGAGAGGGGAAGAGCGAGAGAGAGAAAGATACCTTAATGCCCTCCTGGTGGCAGTATATCTGCAGAGCGCTGTTGGTGTTCTCTGGGAAGGTATTCATGTGGAAGCCCATGGCTGGAGACCTGCGTTCCCTCTCCTATTGGACAACACAGACAGTTAACTCCACCCTCATAAACGCACACGCACACACACCTACACACAGTCCTCCACATCCACTTTACAGACCACAACAGTCAGTTCTCTAAAGTGGCAGCACAATCCAACTACTGTTCTGATTGGGTAGGTTGATGAGTGAGACTGATAGTGAATGGGTCAGGGTTGGGAACAGGACTGAATGATGTAATGATGTACAGTACTTACATGATGAGGATAGCATGCTCAGAAATCTGTCCAAATAAGGTGGGTGGAGAAAAATGATTTAAAAGGTGATGCAAAGAAAAGCAAATGGGGTGTGTAAGTGGGTCCTCCCATCCTTAGGAGTCTGTTTATTTGAACTCATCTTGAAGTGATAAGAGGATGTCATAATGAAAGACACTGATCCTACATGAGCTGCTGGAGGCGGCGTGATCGAAACAGTGGGCGAAACCAGAAAGGTGGAAAGCTATGCAGTCAATCTTCTGTTGTCAGAGGATTTTAAAAGATCTAGGTCATGTGCGACTAACGGTTTGAAAGTCATGTATACAACTGAAATAAATGTACGTATTTTGTACAAGTAAATAAAACTTAACTACATGCAGGGAGGGGAGACAAATGAGCAAAGATGGGGTGGATGGTGAACTTAAATACATTTTATTCCATACAAATTATGTCAATGTTCTTGTACAACTTTCAATTAAAAAAATACAACATTTCCAGTTCAGTGGGGATGGTAAGGCAGTCAGAAAGCAAAACGAGGAAATACAGGTTACATACAATGGGTCGAAGCACAGTATTGTGTGTGTGTGTGTGTGTGTTCTGGTCACTGTATGTAGGTCCTGCGTCGGGTGTGCAGGCCGGTGTCGCCCCCTGGGGACAGTTTGATGGTGGTACACTCTCTTACTTCCAGCTCTAGCACTCTGAACTCCAGCAGCTCATTCTGGTCCCTCGCGTCCTGCACCTCCGCCTGCAGCTTCGACTCAGCCTGCTGTAACCCACACATCTACAAACACAAACACAAAACATACACTTTGGCATTTCCCACCACAACATAAGTTATTCAAAGTATACACTCAAATGCGCCATATGCTTTTATCCTTTCCTCTGATAGAAAAAGGAGGTGTCTTACCTTGTCGTGGAGTTCCTGATTGGCCCTGATGAGGTACTGCTTCTCCTCCACCCACTTAGAATCCTGGAGGAACATACATTCACACATCTCAGAAGAAAACAAAGTGCACCACCCATTAGGGAAAATTAACATGCATGACCACCGGAACCTACTCAGTCCTAGCCCAAACTGGCTGGTTTAGAACAGAGTCCTACAAGCCCAAAATAAGTGAAATAATGACTTCAAATAGTGAACAACACACATGCATCCACGAGACAAACACAAAATAAACTGGTGTAGCATGGCTTTATTGAACCAACATTAAAACAGAGAGTAAGTCCACCACCAGTATTACAGAGAAAGGTGCTTAGAAGTCTGCATTGGTACAGTGAAAAGAGTGAACATGTTGAACAGAGAAACAGGTATATTGAGGCCCCAGAGGTGCGAGCAGTGCAACAGAAAGTGCAACAAGGCCACAGTGACACAAACAGGTAACATGCAGTAAACCAATGAGATGCACGTAACAGGTAACAGAGAGTGACAGAGGTAGCTAGGAGTTTTGACCTGCTCCGTCTTAGATCTATTGACATCGTTCTGAGAAATCGACAATAAGATTTAGGTGATCTGCATTTGGTATCCATCTCTATATATATATATATATATTTCACACTGATTTTACAAATGTGATTGCTTCAACATGGAAATAATCAAATTGACATATCTTTACAGAGGAATGTATTTAAGATTATTTCCACATAATATATATATATATTTTTTTTATCAACCTTGTGTGTTCAGAGTCATGTTTGTAAATGGTATTTTGGTATGATTGGTGGATTTGTTTAGCATGACGTATCATTCAAATCAATTTGATCATGAGTAGATAAATGCTGATTCTCTCTTTTCCAGTGAAAATAGATTATGGCAAAAAATACTGGCAACGACAGTGGGCGGAGCATGCAAACAGGGAAGAGTTGTGACATCACAGGATGTTGCAGCAGATCCGGTCGGCGTAACGCCAGGCCAAAAGCAAAGCCCCCAGACAGACAAGCAGCAGGGCCAATGAGAGTGGAGGAGCCAGGGACCTCCTCGTCTTCTCCCCGCCCTTTTTCTCTTTTACCTGCCCCCTCTCGGCCAATGCCTTCTCCAGGTCGGCGATCTTCGCCTGGCAGCCAATCAGATCCGCCTGCAACTGCTCACGGTTCTGCAGGAACAGAGGCCGGAGTCAAATGAGTTGAATCGAGTTAGTGCTGGAACAAAATGCCTGTACATACTGCAGCCCTTCAAGACCGAAGAACGTGAATCTTGTACTGTCGATATAGACAGCTGTAGACATCCTCCACTCTTCCATCTCGTCATGTTTCTCTACCACCTGTTAAACTGTTGATATGTTTTGAGACAGTGATGTTCACATCAGGAGTTTATGGATGGATTTTAGGGGTAGGTGTTAGGGGTTATAAGGGGGTAGGGGTCAAAGGTTAAAGCTACTAACCCTGGCTTCTCTCTCAGCGTCATGCGACCCCCCGGCCTGCTCCTGTAGGAGGGCGTAGGCCCGCTGGAGAGCCTGGTACTCTCTGGTCAGCTGTCTGAACCTCAGCTCTGCCTCTTCACGAGATACACCCTGGAGAAACAGAGACAGGGTCAAAACACACACCTGAACACCATTCATTTAAAGCAAGCGTTTATCCACTTACCACATAAAAATGCATTGAAAATATAGGGAGTGTTTATTCACCATGAAGGGCTATCAGAGTTTACTTACCAATATATATTTTTTACCCCTACACCACTGCTAAAGAGCTAACTCACAAACACCTTTTCTCACATATTGCTCCTCCGTGACCCGGAAACCGATAATTGGATGAGTGGTCGAGAAGTGTCAATTCTTTAGTAGGCTAATGGAAGACGGTCCTCACCTCCTCAATAGCCTCCTTTTTGCGAGGAAGCACAAGTGTATCCTACCGGAGTTTTGAAATCTGCCACACCCCCTTCAAAATCAGCTATTGTTTTCTTGATGGAGAAAAGCATGCAAACCTTTTAAAAAACTATATGCTCCTTGTCTTTTTATCTATAATGTCTTGCACAACTAGCTACATTTGTTTATCACTTTGTACATTTATTTTGGGATTCCACCCTGTAAACATTATTTGCCTGACGCACGATTGCCAGCTCTCTTCGATTAACTTTGACCTTTTTCAAAAATAGGCCAGAGAGGACGGAGGAGTTGAGCAAATCCAATTGAGTAAAAGGCCCCAGACACACACTTACGTCCTCCAGATCCTCCTCGGGCGTAGCAGGGGTGCGGTCTGTGAGGTCGGTGATGTAAGAGGTCAGAGAGGACGTCTCAGAGTCCACAGACTCCTCATCAAATCCAAAATACGTCTCCACAACATGCCTCTGAAAAGAGAGAGGGGGGCAGGTTGGGGGGGGGGGGAGAGAGAGAATCTGTAACATTGATTTGCACAAACACAAAAATGGTATGAGAAATGACAAAACGCACACAATTGTAAGGCAGCAAAAATGTGAAGACTGTCTAAGGGGTGTGTAGACTTTCACTAGCAACTGTAGACAGTCCATCAACCTTGGAACAATCACCTCCACATTCCATACCATCTGGTTACAAAACCAAAACCTCACAATATCCTCTATAAAGAAAAGGCTAATGTCATCCTTCCCAATGATCTTATAGACTCAACGACATTCTCTAAAAAGCACAGTCTCCTTCCCATTGTGTTCAGGTCCAATCCACAGAGTCAGCTCAATGTTTACTATACTACAGTACAGTCCTTACCATCGTGTTTGTAGGTCATCTCCTGACAACCAGAGAAGTAGAGACAGACCATAGCACACAGGCAGATAAAGAAGGAGAAGTAGAGGATGAGCTGGAAATACTCGTACATACTGCTGTTAGATCTTCCAAGGCAATCTATACCGTACACGCCAGTCCACTGAGCTCTGACGCACAACTGTGTCTCAATCACACACTCAGACAGACAGAGAGAGAGAGAGACAGAGAAAGAGGGATGTTAACTAGCATTCACTCCTCCCCAGGGGAAAAAAACGGGATGATTTTTAAGATAGTTTCCAGGCCTGTGAGGTAGCAGTAGAATACTTTTCCATTCCAGTCAGACTCTTCCAGTAAGTGCGTTCCGTTCCATTCCCAGTTTGAGAGCGAGAGTTCCAATAAACGTTCCCAGTTTGAGAGTGGAGAGTTCCAACTGTCGTTTTCAGTGTCGTTTTCAGAGTGAGAGTCCCAATAGCCAGCTCCAGTTATAGATGCAGGGAGTGTGTTCAATCTTCCATCTCCTCCTCTCTTAACATACGTCACTGATTATGTCAACTCTATTGGAGAACCCAGCCCAATTGCGCTAATAACGCCTCTCCTCCTCATCATCACCTTATCTACCTATTATTATTATGAGCAGAACAACAGGTGTCGTTGTTCACCTACGAGCCCAATTATAAACACCAGTCACACAGTTGCACACACACGAAGACACAGAACACACACAGTGCTCCCGTTGAGCCCAATTAGACAGAACCATTGCATCAGCATCATGGGAAGAGATCGTTGCTTAGTGACAACACCACTGGATCAGCAGTGTGTGACCAGAGACATCTAGGACACAACAGAGAAACGCCTAGTGCTAGAGAACAAAAGGAATACACGTAGACAAACAGAAACGCACACAGACAGACAGACATCGAGGGAAAAGGGGGCAGTAGCCTAACCTTAGGTGGTAGCTTGAGGGTTTTTCTTCGGTGGTTTTTGCAGACCATCAGTCGGTCACGTTCCTGTGCAAACAGGAGCAGAGGACATCTTAGGATTTACAGCCTCTTGAGTTGAGTCTACACTACATGCATTGTGTACGGTATGCAAAAGAATGCTTTGATTGATGTGGGACGGATCCTTAACCTGACAAATTAAATGTACTAATCTAGGCCATCTATCATCCCCTGTGTATGGAATACTGGAGACAGAATCTGAATACGGCGTGATTAGGCTTGTCAAAATACAGCCATGTGAAAAAGTGAGACAAGTAGGATTCTACAGAGAACCAGGGTCAAGCGATTAGGACAACACCTTAAAATCAGAAGCAAGGAGCCAGCAGAACACCATGCGAATGAGTGAATTATCTGATTAAAGGTGATTAGAGCAGAGAGAGAGGGTGGTGGGTGGGTGGTGGTTGGTTGGTGAGGGTCTGGAGGGCAGCCCAGGGGTACAGAGGACCAACATGTTACCCAACAGTTCACTGACCCTAACAACACCCATTTTATCCCACTGTTTCAATGTACTCTGGTAAACTTCAACAAAATGGTTGCCTTTTTGTTTATGAGCGTGTGAGCTAGTCAGGTGCCCTGATTCACTAATCTCACTACAATAAGGATCTGTCAATACCCTGTTGTTTGGTAGTTCAGGTGATTTAAAAATCAGATAAACTGCAGTGTGAATGTCTGTGTGTCCGTCTCCCTAACCTGCGTGAGTTCGTCAATGATGCTTCTTTGCTCGGCAACCTGCAGCTTGAGGAACTCTATTTCCTGTTCCTCGTGGGCGTGGCTTAGGTCTGTCAGGGAGGTAGGCCTCTTCAGCTGCTGGGGCTGGGGCTGCTGGGAACGAGAGTGTGCCTTCTCCTTCTGAGAGAGAGAGAGAGAGAGAGAGAGAGAGAGAGAGAGAGAGAGAAGAGAAAGGGGAAGAGAGAGAGGAAGGGAGAAGAGAGACATTCTCAGGGTTAGGCAACTCTATCAGTGTCAAGAGAGACAGGATTTCCTGAAACATGACGTAACTAAGTTGTGCAAGGTGACTTTGTAATCAATCTTTGTTGTAAATACTAGAATCACACAGACGCTGCTGCCTAATTATCTTGATGCTATTCCTCAGATGTCCACTGGAGGTCTCCCTTTCCCTCCATTTCACAGAGCAATTACAAATCTCACACGGTACCTACTGGACAATGTATACTGAACAAATATATAAAACGCAGCATGTAAAGTGTTTCATGGGTTGAAATATGAAAGATGGACCCCAGAAATGTTCCATACGCACAAAAGAGCTTATTTCTCTCAAATATTTGTGCACAAATATGTTTACATCCATGTTAGTGAGCATTTCTCCTTTGCAAAGATAATCCATCCACCTGACAGGTGTGGCATATCAAGAAGCTGATTAAACAGAATGATCATTACATAGGTGCACCTCGTGCTGGGGACAATAAAAGGCCACTAAAATGTATTTAAACACAATGCCACAGATGTCGCAAGTTTTGAGGGAGCGTGCAATTGGCATGCTGACTGCAGGAATGTCCACCAGAGCTGTTACCAGAGAATTTAATGTACATTTCTTTACCATAATCCACCTCCAACGTGGTTTTAGAGAATTTGGCAGTACGTCCAACCGGCAACACAACCGCAGACCACATGTAACCACGCCAGCAAAGGACCCTCATATCTGGCTTTTTCACCTGCGGGATCATCTGAGACCAACCACCCAGACAGCTGATGAAACTGAGAAGTATTTATGTCTGTAATAAAGCCCTTTTGTGGGGAAAAACACATTCTAATTGGCTGGGCCTTGCTCCTCAAATGGTGGGCCTAACTCTGAAAAATCTTTGAATATGTTGCGTTTATATTTTTGTTCAATATAGTTTCCTCTTATCTAAGCACTGACTAATACTTCTGTTACACTTTGGTGCAAATACTTTCAAATGTTGTCCTCTTCCTGTCGTGAAGGAGACATGACAAGGAAAGGAGACAAGGACAGTAGACAAAGAAGGATATTTCTGGTCCCCCTCACCATCTCTGCGTTCTCTCTGCTGAGGTTCTTGAGTTTCTCTTCCATGCGCTGCAGAGTCTGCAGGAGGTCATCGTTCTTCTTCGACATCCTCTTATACTTATCTAACAGTGGCTTCATCTGACTCTCCGCCTCACGCACCCGCTTCAACTGACACAGATGGAGGGAGAGATGAGGTGTACACCTATTTTTATATACCTGCACATTTCCATAACGTCCCTTCAATGTTCCCATTACATCCCCGTAACGTCCCCACAATGTCCAGTTATCCACCAAGTTATTTTCTGTAGGTGTGTGTACGTGTAGGTGTGTGTTCCTCACCAGTTCGTTCCTCTCATCTGCCAGCAATGCGTTCCTGTCCTCCAGCTTCCTGGTAACAGAGTGGAGCTCAGCTATCTTCAGCTGGAACCTCCTCGCATCCCGAAGATCTTCCACCTCCTGAGAGAGAGAGACAGCAAGAAAGAGAGAGAGAGAGAGACAGCAAGAAAGAAAGAAAAAAAAAGAAAGAAAGAAAGAAAGAAAGAAAGAGACAGACAGAGAGAGAGGAGAGACAGACAGACGAGAAAAAAAGTTTGTGTGCATAAGTGTGTGCTTGCGCTTACCTGTGTGTGTATTTTAAATGGGTCTGTCCTCACCTGGTTGTTGATATAGTCCTGGGTATCCCCCAGGGTAGGGACCCCCTCTCTCTTGGGGCTTCCGTGGTGCCTCTCTGCCTCCCTGACTTGGCCCAGCTGCTCATCCAGAGCCTCCTTTTGCAGCTGGAGCTTCTGGGCGTAACCTGCCTGCACCCCCAGCTCCCTCTCCAACGCTGACACCACACGGTCCTTCCCCTTCAACTCATCCATCTAGAGGGGGTGATAGAAAGAGATGGGAGGAGGAGAGACAAAGACTCTTTAACCCGACCTGCACTCTCTCCACCCCACTGCTCCCTTCCTCCATTGACAGCTCATTCCAGTGAACCAACAAAGTATGTGACACCAACATTGTTGTGTAATTAATTCATGAATCCTAGTTCACCCGCCCCCCCCCCCCCCCCCCCCCTTCTTTTCTCTTCCTGTCTTCATCTCACTCAGTCTTCCTGTCCCTCTCCTTCTCCCAGTAAAATTCTATAGTCCTGGCTGTAAAGCGGGTTATAGATACATCTTTTATGGCCCTGTGCTAGTGTGCGGTGTTCTGTAGTTAATCAGTCTGTTTGTGTTATCTGTGTTACCTGGGTCTCTGATATGCAGAACTACACCGTGTGAAATAGAACTGGATATCAACATAGGGTAACATTGCAATTCAAGCTATGAATCAGATACAGTGAATACAGCGAACTCAGCAGAACAGGATCTGAGGAATCATTCTATTGTCCGAGGGAAGTTCCAATTTCACTTAGCTATGGTTTATATTGGTTTGGAATTTGGTTAACCTTCAGGTCACTCAGCACCAGACAATCACATGGTCTTGTTTGATGTGGGTTAGGATCAATCGGGGGTTATGTGATCAGGGTTATGGTTTGCAGACGGGTACATCGTGTACGGTCATGTTACGGTCGACTCACCACCCTTCGGATGTCTCTCTCACAGTCTCTCTTGATCCGGTTGATCTCATCCTGGTGCTGCTGGTAGGCTGTTCGAAGGTCGGCTGCTTTGGCCTTATCTGCCTGTAGTGCGTTAGCCAGGGCCTCCTCAACCTGCTTTCGTGCAGTCTCCTGCTTCAGGACCTGAGGGGAACACAAGCACACACACATACAGTTAAGAGTTAATATACACTTCCAAGTACTGGGACCCTGAAGCAATTAAGATGATTCAGGAGATAGTAATGTCAGATGACTCTGCTAGTCCAGAAACAAAGAAAACGCTCTGTCTTTAAATAAGAACTTTCAAAACCAGACTAAACAGTCTTATACTGAAAACAAGAGGCATCTACCTGTGAGAGGAGTCTAGCTGGTAGTAGCCTAACCTAAATGGTAGCCATTTGCAGTAGCCTAACCTAAACCAGGCTAGGATCCTGATTGACCATGGGGAAAAAAATTACTACGCAAATACGACAATGCATGGTGGATTCAAGTTGATCCCCAAGGTCAACCTACCTCCTGCTGCAGTTTGAGTCTCTCCCCATCGAAGGCCCTCCTGGCCTCCTCCCGGGCCTCTCCTAGCAAGGCGCTCTTCAGTTTGTCAGCCGCCCCGTCCCTGAGCGCGTGGACCAGCCCCTGGAGCCGCTGCACCTCCCCGTCGCGGATCTTAATGGTGCGCGATAGGTCCAGGTCGTGTTGCCGTGCCAACGCCTCGCGAGCGGCGGCCAGCTCGCGGAGCTTCTCCTCGTGCAGTTTGGCGCGGAGGTCGGTGAGGACCACAGTGTGTTTGTGTTGATCCAGTTCCCTGGCCTGCCTCTGCTCCTGGAGACGCTCCCTCAGCTTAGAGACCTACCCAGGGGAGGGAGAGGAGAGTGGGATAGAGGAGAGGGGAGGGAGAGGAGGGCGGAGGGAGAGGAGGGGGGAGGGAGAGGAGGGTGGGATAGAGGAGAGGGGAGGGAGACCTTAGCCGTGGTATATTGGCCATAAACCACAAACCCCCAAGGTGCCTTATTGCTATTATAAACTGGCTACAAACGTAATTAGTGCAGTAAAAATATATGTTTTGTAATACCCGTGGTACACAGTCTAATATACCACAGCTGTCAGCCAATCAGCATTCTGGGCTCGAACCACCCAGTTTATAATTAACAGTAGATCATTGTATAGGCATCAGATAATCATATCATCATCATCATCCTCATTGTAATCCTCATCATGTCAGATGGGACGGGCCTACCTTGCCCTTCTCCTGCTGCAGTTCTATCTGGATATCCATCAGCTTGCTCCTCAGCTCCTCGTTGGCTGTCTGCGGCGAGTCGCCCATGACCTCAGTCCTCTCCTTCCCACGCGTCTTCTTGGAAGGCGGGGCTGAGGTGGGTGTGGTCGATGACATCGTGCTCCGTCTGCCCAATCAGCGGGCACGGCTCAGAGTGGATGAGGAAGTGCAGGAGAATCAGGCGATGCTCTTCCTCCCCACACAGCCTTCCCCATGTAACTTCATAATCCTCATCTACATCACTGGCTGGAGATCCCGGTCTGTCCTGCAGAGAGTTATTAGAACAGCAGGTTAGTAATGTGAAAACTAAATTGTAGGCCAGCAGAGTGTAGTCTGAGGAGAACATTCTATTTTAAGACCTAGAAACACCCACATGCACACATGCTCACACAGACACACACACTTTCAATATCCACAGAGAGCACACTAGCAGCTCTCCGGACATTTATCATAATCCAATTCCTCTCCCAGGGATCCACTTAGAGGCTCCATTGTGCATGAAAATCTGTCTGGCCAGGACAGTCTGGGAGAGGGGCTACACCAGCCAAGAGAACCCTACAGCCAAGAGAACCCTCTACTACTACAGCCAACAGTACCCTACAGCCAAGAGAACCCTCTACTACTACAGCCAAGAGAACCCTACAGCCAAGAGAACCCTCTACCACTACAGCCAAGAGAACCCTCTACCACTACAGCCAAGAGAACCCTCTACCACTACAGCCAAGAGAACCCTCTACCACTACAGCCAAGAGAACCCTCTACCACTACAGCCAAGAGAACCCTCTACTATTGGATAGCCTGGGACTACTATAAATGATTCAGTCTCTCCTTTCCCCAGCCATCAGAGGGAGTCCACATCCAATCCTCAGACCCCTGCTGCCTTCTTCCCTCTACTCATCTCAAACGTCCCACCCTTATGCCGGTCCTTCCCATATCTATCCCCACTCCTTAGATACCTTCTGCTCTTCTCTTTGGAGTTATAGTGCGGTTGGTATGTTGTGCCGCAGATGTGAGAAGTTATTTTATGAGACAGTATGACAGAATATATAAAACAGTACCCTCGTTGAGAATGGACTTGGTCACTTTCTAGATTCATAAGGCTGAGGAAGTGTTCCAGTGTAACCCAGTAACCTTCCCATTCTGCTGAGTGATAAATAAATCATTCAAAATTAAGGAAATGAAGCATTAAGACTGGAAGCTGCTCCATCTTTTCCCGCCCGCACGCACAGCACTCACACAGATGGCAGCAATTTAAACAAAGGCAATCTCTGATCTTAAACGTCACTCCTCCCACATTAAAGGACCCTGTGAAGGAGGAAAGAGCCTCCCGGAGGATTTCAGACCTCAAGACACACACCTGTGTTGCGCTCACACTAAACACACACAGACTACATCATTTCTTAATCTACAGACCATCTCTCTCAGATGAGGTTGACTGAGAGTCAGAAATGCATTGCTGAGGGGCAGGGGAGCTCTCTACCACACACAGAGTGAAAACATGAAGAGAGGAAGAGATGGAGAGAGAGGTGGAGAGGGGCAATCACACTGAACCCCCTCACTCTGCCTCCCCCCCCCCACTCTGCCCTACTTTCCCACTTCGGTCATCTCATTCACAGAGAGAGAGGGACGGGGAGAGAGAGAGAGAGAGGGACGGGGAGAGAGAGAGACAGAGGGACAGGGAGAGAGAGAGACAGAGAGAGAGGGACGGAGAGAGAGAGACGGGGAGAGAGAGACGGGGAGAGAGAGACGGGGAGAGAGAGACGGGGAGAGAGAGGGACGGGGAGAGAGAGAGCGAGAGAGAGAGCGACGGGGAGAGAGAGAGCGAGAGAGAGAGCGAGAGAGAGGGACGGGGAGAGAGAGGGACGGGGAGAGAGAGGGACGGGGAGAGAGAGAGAGAGAGGGACGGGGAGAGAGAGAGAGAGAGGGACGGGGAGAGAGAGAGAGAGAGGGACGGGGAGAGAGAGAGAGAGGGACGGGGAGAGAGAGAGAGAGGGACGGGGAGAGAGAGAGAGAGGGACGGGGAGAGAGAGAGAGAGGGACGGGGAGAGAGAGAGTGGGACGGGGAGAGAGAGAGTGGGACGGGGAGAGAGAGAGTGGGACGGGGAGTAGGAGAGAGAGAGAGAGGGACGGAGAGTAGGAGAGAGAGAAAGAGACCTTTCACACAGCCACATACAAAAATAACAACACATTTGTATTCTTACTAACATCTACAGTTGAAGTCGGAAGTTTACATACACTTAGGTTGATGTCATAAAAACTCATTTTTCAAACACTCCACAGATTTCATGTTAACAAACTATAGTTTTGCCAAGTCAGTTAGGACATAGTGGGGAGAACAAGTATTTGATACACTGCCGATTTTGCAGGTTTTCCCACTTACAAAGCATGTAGAAGTCTGTAATTTTTATCATAGGTACTCTTCAACTGTGAGTGACTGAATCTAAAACAAAAATCCAGAAAATCACATTGTATGATTTTTAAGTAATTCATTTGCATTTTATTGCATGACATAAGTATTTGATACATCAGAAAAGCAGAACTTAATATTTGGTACAGAAACCTTTGTTTGCAATTACAGAGATCATACGTTTCCTGTAGTTCTTGACCAGGTTTTCACACACTGCAGCAGGGATTTTGGCCCCCTCCTCCATACAGATCCTTCAGGTTTCGGGGCTGTCGCTGGGCAATACGGACTTTCAGCTCCCTCCAAAGATTTTCTATTGGGTTCAGGTCTGAAGACTGGCTAGGCCACTCCAGGACCTTGAGATGCTTCTTACGGAGCCACTCCTTAGTTGCCCTGGCTGTGTGTTTCGGGTCGTTGTCATGCTGGAAGACCCAGCCACGACCCATCTTCAATGCTCTTACTGAGGGAAGGAGGTTGTTGGCCAAGATCTTGCGATACATGGACCCATCCATCCTCCCCTCAATACGGTGCAGTCGTCCTGTCCCCTTTGCAGAACAGCATCCCCAAAGAATGATGTTTCCACCTCCATGCTTCACGGTTGGAATGGTGTTCTTGGGGTTGTACTCATCCTTCTTCCTACAAACACGGCGAGTGGAGTTTAGACCAAAAAGCTCTATTTTTGTCTCATCAGACCACAAGACCTTCTCCCATTCCTCCTCTGGATCATCCAGATGGTCATTGGCAAACTTCAGACGGGCCTGGACATGCGCTGGCTTGAGCAGGGGGACCTTGTGTGCGCTGCAGGATTTTAATCCATGACGGCGTAGTGTGTTACTAATGGTTTTCTTTGAGACTGTGGTCCCAGCTCTCTTCAGGTCATTGACCAGGTCCTGCCGCGTAGTTCTGGGCTGATCCCTCACCTTCCTCATGATCATTGATGCCCCACGAGGTGAGATCTTGCATGGTGCCCCAGACTGAGGGAGATTGACCGTCATCTTGAACTTCTTCCATTTTCTAATAATTGCGCCAACAGTTGTTGCCTTCTCACCAAGCTGCTTGCCTATTGTCCTGTAGCCCATCCCAGCCTTGTGCAGGTCTACAATTTTATCCCTGATGTCCTTACACAGCTCTCTGGTCTTGGCCATTGTGGAGAGGTTGGAGTCTGTTTGATTGAGTGTGTGGACAGGTGTCTTTTATACAGGTAACGAGTTCAAACAGGTGCAGTTAATACAGGTAATGAGTGGAGAACAGGAGGGCTTCTTAAAGAAAACTAACAGGTCTGTGAGTGCCGGAATTCTTACTGGTTGGTAGGTGATCAAATACTTATGTCATGCAATAAAATGCAAATTAATTATTTAAAAATCATACAATGTGATTTTCTGGATTTTTTTTAGATTCAGTCTCTCACAGTTGAAGTTTACCTATGATAAAAATGACAGACCTCTACATGCTTTGTAAGTAGGAAAACCTGCAAAATCGGCAGTGTATCAAATACTTGTTCTCCCCACTGTATACTTTGTGCAGGACACAAGTAATTCTTACAACAATTGTTTACAGACAGATTATTTCACTTATAATTCACTATATCACAATTCCAGTGGGTCAGAAGTTTACATACACTAAGTTGACTGTGCTTCTGATAGGCTAATTGACATCATTTGAGTCAATTGGAGGTGTACCTGTGGTTGTATTTCAAGGCCTACCTTGAAACTCAGTGCCTCTTTGCTTGATATCATGGAAAAATCTAAAGAAATCAGCCAAGACATGTTGTGGGGGTGCTTTGCTGTAGGAGGGACTGGTCCACTTCACAAAATAGATGGCATCATGATGAAGGAAAATTATGTGGATATATTGAAGACATCAGTCAGGAAGTTAAAGCTTGGTCGCAAATGGGTCTTCCAAATGGACAATGACCCCAAGCATACTTCCAGAGTTGTGGCAAAATGGCTTAAGGACAACAAAGTCAAGGTATTGGAGTGGCCATCACAAAGCCCTGACCTCAATCCTATAGAAAATGTGTGGGCAGAACTGAAAAAGCGTGTGCGAGCAAGGAGGCCTACAAACCTGACTCAGTTACACCAGTTCTGTCAGGAGGAATGGGCCAAAATTCACCCATCTTATTGTGGGAAGCTTGTGGAAGGCTACCCAAAACATTTGAGCCAAGTTAAACAATTTAAAGGCAATGCTACCAAATACTAATTGAGTGTATGTAAACTTTTGACCCACTGGGAATGTGATGAAGGAAATAAAAGCTGAAATAAATAATTCTCTCTACTATTATTCTGACATTTCACATTCTTAAAATAAAGTGGTGATCCTAACTGACCCAAGACAGGGAATCTTTACTAGGATTAAAATAAAAACTGAGTTTAAATGTATTTGGCTAAGGTGTATGTAAACTTCCCACTTAAATTGTACATAGGCGTACAGAGGCCCATTATCAGCAACCATCACTCCTGTGTTCCAGTGGCACATTGTGATAGCTAATCCAAGTTTATCATTTTAAAAGGCTAATTGAATATTAGGAAACTATTTTGCAATTATGTTAGTGCTAATTAAAGAAGCAATAAAACTGGCCTTCTTTAGACTAGTTGAGTATCTGGAGCATCAGCATTTGTGGGTTCGATTACAGGCTCAAAATGGCCAGAAACAAATAACTTTCTTCTGAAACTCATCAGTCTATTCTTGTTCTGTGAAATGAAGGCTATTCCATGTGAGAAATTGCCAAGAAACTGAACTCCCTGTAGATATTCCATCAGCCTTTCCAGCTACAATAGTCATTTACAACATTAACAATGTCTACACTGTTTTTCTAATCAATTTGATGTTATTTTAATGGACAAAAAAACGCTTTTCTCTCAAAAACAAGGACATTTCTAAGTGACCCCAAACTTTTGAACGGTAATGTATATGAGTGAGGGTAATAGTAGTATGTTGTTATGAACTGGTAATCTCTCTTAATAAAGATCTTCTTAATCTGAGAGACAACAAATACAATTCCAAATATCTCCATATGCTTGTTAGTTTCTCCTTTACCCTTATAAAATAACACAGCTTCCTGTTATTACATTCCTGCCTTTCCCTGGACCATAAACCTCTCTACACACCCAGTGGTGTTGGGAACATCTGTTCCATGGATGGTAGATGTGAGGTGGCTGTGTATGATGCGTTGCCGGGCTGGAAGACTAGACCACATGTCAGTGTTTCTGTTCTGTCTAAACTTGGGCTGGATTCTATTATGAAAACGTATCTTTCTTGAATGCCCTTTTCCTTTGATGCCTTAGCTGAGTTACTGAAATGCCTGCATCGATGAAAGCAGTATAGTAGATTACTAGGACAATGTTTAAGTAAGATATTGCATCTCCTCTATTTTTGACCAATGTTGAATCAACCCGCAGTCCGTAAGACTCAATTGCACCCCTGTTGTCATGCGTTTCTGACAGAACATGGGGGAGGTTAGATGTGGGGATCAATAAACCCATCACCATAGAGACACAGTCACGACTAGAGCCTTGCCATTAACATTCCAAAACATTGATTGCAAAATGCATGGAGTTCATATTGACAAATTCACCCTGCAGTAGGACTCTAATTAAAACTACACCCACAAACACATACAGTTGAAGTCTGAAGTTTACATACACCTTAGCCAAATACATTTAAACTCAGTTTTTCACAATTCCTGACATTTAATCCTAGTAAAAATGCCCTGTCTTAGGTCAGTTAGATCACTTTATTTTAAGAATGTGAAATGTCAGAATAATAGTAGAGAGAATGATTTATTTCAGCTTTTCTTTCTTTCTTTCTTTCTGCTTCAATATATCCACATAATTTTCCTTCCTCATGATGCCATCTATTTTGTGAAGTGCACCAGTCCCTCCTGCAGCAAAGCACCCCCACAACATGATGCTGCCACCCCCGTGCAAACCCTTGAAAACCTCCCCCTTTTTCCTCCAAACATAACAATGGTCATTATGGTCCAAAAGTTATATTTTTGTTTCATCAGACCAGAGGACATTTCTCCAAAAAGTACGATCTTTGTCCCCATGTGCAGTTGCAAACCGTAGTCTGGCTTTTTTTAATGGCGGTTTTGGAGCAGTGGCTTCATCCTTGCTGAGCGTCCTTTCAGGTTATATCGATATAGGACTCGTTTTACTGTGGATATAGATACTTTTGTACCGGTTTCCTCCAGCATCTTCACAAGGTCCATTGCTGTTGTTCTGGGATATATTTGCACTTTTCGCACCAAAGTACATTCATCTCTAGGAGACAGAATGCGTCTCCTTCCTGAGTGTTATGACAGCTACGTGGTCCCATGATGTTTATACTTGCATACTATTGTTTGTACAGATGAACGTGGTACCTTCAGGCGTTTGGAAATTGCTCCCAAGGATGAAACAGACTTGTGGAGGTCTACAATTTTTTTTCCTGAGGTCTTGGCTGATTTCTTTAGATTTTCCCATGATGTCCTGCGAAGAGGCACTGAGTTTGAAGGTAGGCCTTGAAATACATCCACAGGTACACCTCCAATTGACTCAAATTATGTCAATTAGCCTATCAGAAGCTTCTAAAGCCATGACATCATTTTCTGAAATGTTCCAAGCTGTTTAAAGGCACAGTCAACTTAGTGTATGTAAACTTATGACCCACTGGAATTGTGATATAGTGAATTATAAGTGAAATAATCTGTCTAAACAATTGTTGGAAGAATTACTTGTGTCAGGCACAAAGTAGATGTTTTAACCGACTTGCCAAAACTATAGCTTGTTAACATGAATAACTTCAACCTAAGTGTATGCAAACTTCCGACTTCAACTGTATGTGACCATTGGGTGTTACGTTATATTAATAAAAAAGCTGCTGATGGTGAAACTATACAATAATAGCACCTAAGCCACATTATAGCCTAAGCACAAAGAGCAAGAGTAATTACACCTAGCATTCATGCACAACACATGTATTCATTGAGCACTTCTCTAGCATGCTGTTTGCTATAATACATATAAGACTAATCAATAATGAAAATGCAAAGGTTTACAACTATTAATTACAAAAGGGGATGGGAAAGGAAAAGCATTTTAATTGACTTTTACAAGCAGGGCTAACGTTGGCTAACTAGACTAGCTAAGATGTCAATAAAATGTAGGCCTATGCCTGGTTTCTTGAGGCAGACAGTGGATGGGTCGTGCAGCACACTTGAAAGAAAAAGTGTATTTCTCAAAATTATGTTATTGGTTAGGTTAGGACTTCAACCGAAGTGTATGTAAACTTCCGACTTCAACTGTAGATATTCCATTTAAAAAATCTGCCGTTTCCAGCTACAATAGTCATTTACAACATTAAAGTCTACGCTGTATTTCTGATCAATTTTATGTTATTTTAATGGACAAAAAAATTGCTTTTCTTTAAAAAACAAGGACATTTCTAAGTGACCCCAAACTTTTGAACGGTAGTGTACAGTCGTGGTCAAAAGTTGAGAATGACACAAGTATTGGTCTCCACAAAGTTTGCTGCTTCAGTGTTCTTATTTCTTTATGTCAGTAGTTACTGTTCATGGCTGTGTTCTTAGGCAAAATTGTGAGTGAGCCCACTCCCTTGGCTGAGAAGCAACCACACACATGAATGGTCTGAGGATGCTTTACTGTTGGCATGACACGGGACTGATGGTAGCACTCACCTTGTCTTCTCCGGACAAGGTGTTTTCCGGATGGCCCAAACAATCGGAAAGGGGATTCATCAGAGAAAATGACTCTACCCCAGTCCTCAGCAGTCCAATCCCTGAACCTTTTGCAGAATATCAGTCTGTCCCTGATGTTTTTCCAGCAGAGAAGTGGCTTCTTTGCTGCCCTTCTTGACACCAGGCCATCATCCAAAAGTCTTCACCTCACTGTGCGTGCAGATGCACTCACACCTGCCTGCTGCCATTCCTGAGCAAGCTCTGCACTGGTGGTGCCCCAATCCCGCAGCGGAATCAACTTTAGGAGACGGTCCTGGCGCTTGCTGGACTTTCTTGGGCGCCCTGACACCTTCTTCACAACAATTGAACCTCTCTCCTTGAAGTTCTTGATGATCCGATAAATGGTTGATTTAGGTGCAATCTTACTAGCAGCAATATCCTTGCCTGTGAAGCCCTTTTTGTGCAAAGCAATGATGACGCCACATGTTTCCTTGCAGGTAACCATGGTTGAGAGGAAGAACAATGATTTCAAGCACCACCCTCCTTTTAAAGCTTCCAGTCTGTTATTCTGACTCAACCAGCATGACAGAGTGATCTCCAGCCTTGTCCTTGTCAACACTCTCACCTGTGTTAACGAGACAATCATTGACATGATGGCAGCTGGTCCTTTTTTGGCAGGGCTGAAATGCAGTGGAAATGTTTTTTGAGGATTAAGTTCATTTTCATGGCAAAGCGGGACTTTGCAATTAATTGCAAGTCATCTGATCACTCTTCATGACATTCTGGAGTATATGCAAATTGCCATCATCAACACTGAGGCAGCAAACTTTGTGGAGACCAATACTTATCGAAACTGTATATGTAACATGACTATACCGCTACACAACCAATTCATACACCGACAAGCGTATACACGCTCTATATGGAAGATCTTGCTCAAAGTTCCATGTTTGAACAGTCAAGTCGTATGAAAGGGAAACAGAGCGAAGGACGAACCCGCTCCTTAGAGGCCTACCTAGTCAAATGTGGCACTGAGATAATCAAACGCAACAAAGAGCTTAATTACACAACAGAGAAGGAGAATGGAACATGGTGAGGAAATACCTCTGAGGAGATTCATAACCAACCAACTAAGAGGCACTTTAAACTCCCCTGAAGATTCACACAGTAGCAATACCCCAAACACTAGGAAGTGACATCGCTATCCAAACACTGCCTCTTACCAACAGCCAAAGCACTGACAATCACCACCACACAATACAATATATTAGCAGGTGATATGTTGAAAGAAATATCTTCAGAACAGCCAAATGACCAACCTGAACCTAAGCCAAACAATGTAGTGTTATTGCGAACACATCTTCCATCCGGAGCTTCCTGTCCCTGAGGCCTTTACTGTAGTTCACACACTACATTGTACTGAGGGAGCTTTTGTTGTGGTACCATACAATGTACCATCATGATTGGCAGTGTACTGTACTGCACTGCATTGTAGTAAAAGGTTTCATTGCCAGAGTACATGTATGGCAGCAGTACCAGCTTAACAGTGCAATAGTAGCGTGGCAATAAAGGCAGATGCCTTTAGACTGGTCTAGAGCTCATTAGCCAAACACAGATGGACCACCTCTAGGGCAGTCTGCACCACAGAGCCCACACACACACACGCTTGCACATACACGGCTGGGTTAAATATTAACATAGCCAAAGTGACTGAAGTGAGAGAACACCCAATAACTACACATAAGAAACATACATACTCTTGTACACAAATACTCCACTACACACTGACTGGGTTGAAAATGTACCTATAAAAAGGGAGCAGTGGTGTAACAGTAATTCTTAAGTAGTTTTTGGGGGTATCTGTACTTTATTATTTATATTTTTTACTTTTGCTTCACTACATTCCTAAATAAAATGTACTTTTTACTCCATACATTTTCCCTGACACCCAAAAGTACTTTTTACATTTTGAATGCTTTGAAGATTGTCTAATTCAAGCACTTATCAAGAGAACATCCCTGGTCATCCCTACTGCCTCTGATCTGGCGGACTCACTAAACACATGCTTTGTTTGTAAATGACGTCAGAGTGTTGGAGCGTGCCCCAGGCTATCTGTAAATTAAAAAGAGAAAATGGTGTTGTCTGGTTTACTTAATATAAAGGGATTTGAAATGACTTTTGATACTTAAGTATATTTAAAACCAAATACTTTTAGACTTTTACTCAAGTAGGATTTTACTGGGTGACTTTCACTTGAGTCATTTTCTATTAAAGGTACCTTTACTTTTAATAAAGTAAGTACTTTTTCCACCATTGCATAAAGGGAGGGAGGAAGTGAAGGATGGGAGACAGACACACATAGACAGAGAGGCACACTCCACACATACTGTACATTCATTTACTACAGGATTCTCTCACACACACGGATTCAGCATGCTGTATTGTGATAAAAGCTACAGCAGAGAGGGAGGGAGAGAGCAGACTGTAGACTTACAGAACAGGTCTGTCCAGCCTCCAGGCCCAGGACTGGGCCAGGCTTAGACTGACTGACTGACTGACTGACTTGTAACTAGGGTCATCGGACATGTCAAATATACTAGGACTATAATAATGTTTTTGACATATCTTTTCACTCTTGGACATTAACCATGTTTCCATCCACAGTTTTTATGCGAGTAAAGTTATAACGTATAAACAAAAGGTTTTCTACAATTTTATAAATGCTGACAGAATTGGTTTGTTCCACATTGTGCGGTCTTTTTGTGTCTGTAAAATTAATTATGGAAGAAATGGAAGTAAAAACACCTTAATGTCGCAAATATCGGTATAATATCCATCATATTGAAGTAAACTTGGAGTCACACGATGACATAGTGTGTGCTCCTCCCACTACACAGTTTATAAGGCTACAGATGAAATAAGTTATGATGAACTTCACAGGGTGGTGAAAGTGGACGGTGATGCGCTCTTTCCCAATAGATTTTTTTGATGACATGATGATTGACGAAAATATTACTTTACATAATAATCTCATGATGTAACCTACTCACACTGTATCGGCGAGATGTTGGCTATAGCGGATACCAAACTACTCACATTTACTTATTTGAGATTTGTTTGATGTTGTTGTCCCTTATAGACCCATTTGGCGAATTGGCCCTGAAGGTGGTTCCTGACATGCTGCCTCCATGGTCATACAAAATGGATGGGCAAATGATACAACCTGTACACATACTGTAATATGAACTTTTCTACAATGCAGTCCACCTGTACTGAAGTACAGAACATAAATACTTCCCTTATCCAGATGGTGTGGCAAAGGCATTTCTAACAGACCTGCTAAACTTTCTTTATTGTTGGACTCAACAAGCAGTAGCCTACCTCCGGAAGGTAAAGCCAAGCTTACTAGGCCATATTTTCTGTATTGCCCCCCCCCCCATAGTTAGACTTACCTGGTTGTGGGTGAAGGGCGAGTTCAGTTATCTGAAGTGGTGAGTGACACTGAACGTGAAACATGATAAATTAGCATCAGTAGCCTACTTCAAACGATGTCAAAAATACCAAAGCCCTCTGGTGCCCAGGGAAGAAAAAGAAGAAGAGGAGGAAAAACGGATAAGGACAGAGATAATGTGATGTGATGAATGAATAGTTTATCTAATTGCATAGTAGTTACCGTTGGAGCAGTGTTACTACTATTAAGCTGGACAATAGAACGAGTCAAAATTCACCCAAGGCTGAAAAACAGCAAAAGAACACTGGCTAAGCTGGAACACTAGAGCGAGCCCAGAGGAAATGAATGGAATAGAACGTTCGCAGAGGCTGTTTTGACTGGAGTGATGCTTAGAATTCCATTTCACCTAAATGGAACAAAAAAAAATGTATCCATTTTTATTTGACCACTACAATCTGTCCGTCAACTGTGCTTATGTCTGCGTAATGAGAAAGTAGGGAAGAAATGAAAACTTCGGACTATTTCTGGTCTAGTGATCGATGACAACCGAGCTCGCTGCCCAGACTTACATAATTGCAAAGAGGAGATTCTCCTGATTAAAATGGTTCCCGACTTGAAAAAAATCTAAATATACACATTGTGAGATATTTGGCGTAACAGACAGACATAGCTATATTTCCATATAGGAAACAATGGGACGACCTCAGAATTCCATGAGTCATTTTTTGTTGTTTACATTTTAACTACAAACAACGTGGACGGGTCTCATTGCCAACAATAGCGAAGCAGGCATTGTGACGTAGAAAAATAAACTGGGAATAGAATATTTGGAAGGTGAGTTGGTGCCACGGTGCTCAATAAAACTAATAGGAGCTGGCAGGGTGAAAAATGCCCTAAAATAAGGCCTGTTTTTTCGTGATTACTTCAAAACTACGGCAAACAGCTGGGAAATATGGTCATAATATGAAACAGGGCTTCATGGCAGATGTAATGAACTATTTTTTAATCAGAAAAAAAGCATAGTAAGAAATGTCATGTGTCCAGCCTACTACTAGCTAGTTTACTTTGGATGATACTAGTAACGTTCGCTAATTTAAATAGCTAGCTAGCTAGCTAGAAGTAGTGTTACTTTTACCTTAAATTCATTTGGGAATGTTGGAAAGACTATTCAGGTGTTTGGGGAATAACCTAACCTATAACATCATTTTGAGAAATACACCTTTTCTTTGTTTTGTTTAGTGCATGAATGCTAGGTGTAATTACTCTTGCTACGTGTGTTTAGGCTATAATGTGGCTTAGGTGCTATTATTGTATAGTTTCACCATCAGCAGCTTTTTTATTAATATAATGTAACACCCAATGGTCACATACAGTTGATGTCGGAAGTTTACATACACTTAGGTTGAAGTCATTTAAACTAATTCTTTCAACCACTCCACAGATTTCATGTTAACAAACTATAGTTTTGGCAAATCTACTTTGTGCATGACAAGTAATTTTTTCCAACAATTGTTTACAGACAGATTATTTCACTTATAATTCACTATATCACAATTCCAGTGGGTCAGAAGTTTACATACACTAAGTTGACTATGCCTTTAAACAGCTTGGAAAATTCCAGAAAACTATGTAATGGCTTTAGAAGCTTCTGTCTCCTAGAGATTAACGTACTTTGCTGCAAAATAAATCCCAGAACAACAGCAAAGGACTTTGTGAAGATGCTGGAGGAAACTGGTACAAAAGTATCTACATCCACAGTAAAACGAGTCCTATATCGACATAACCTGAAAGGACGCTCAGCAAGGAAGAAGCCACTGCTCCAAAACCACCATAAAAAAGCCAGACTACGGTTTGCAACTGCACATGGGGACAAAGATCGTACTTTTTGGAGAAATGTCCTCTGGTCTGATGAAACAAAAATATAACTTTTTGGCTATAATGACCATTGTTATGTTTGGAGGAAAAAGGGGGATGCTTGCAAGCTGAAGAACACCATCCCAACCATGAAGCACGGGGGTGGCAGCATCATGTTGTGGGGCTGCTTTGCTGCAGGAGGGACTGGTGCACTTCACAAAATAGAAAATAATGTGGAAATAATTAAGCAAAATCTCAAGACATCAGTCAGGAAGTTAAAGCTTGGTTGTAATGGGTCTTCCAAATGGACAATGACCCCAAGCATACTTCCAAAGTTGTGGCAAAACGGCTTAAGGACAACAAAGTCAAGGTATTGGAGTGGCCATCACAAAGCCCTGACCTCAATCTTCTAGAAAATTTGTGGGCAGAACTGAAAAAGCGTGTGCGCGCAAGGAGCCCTACACCAGTTCTGTCAGGAGGAATGGGCCAAAATTCACCCAACTTATTGTAGGAAGCTTGTGGAAGGCTACCTGAAACGTTTGACCCAAGTTAAACAATTTAAAGGCAATGCTACCAAATACTAATTGAGTGTATGTAAACTTCTGACCCACTGGGAATGTGATGAAAGAAATAAAATCTGAAATAAATAATTCTCTATACTATTATTCTGACATTTCACATTCTTAAAATAAAGTGGTGATCTAACTGACCTAAGACAGGGCATTTTTACTAGGATTAAATGTCAGGAATTGTGAAAAACAGTTTAAATGTATTTGGCTAAGGTGCATGTAAACTTCTGACTTCAACTGTATACTCCTCTTCTCTCTTCAGATGCACTTTTGAAATACTTGAATCCCACCCCTGCTTATCCTGGGCCACCTGCAGACACCTTCTCTACCTCAGCACTGCCCAGCGATGCAGCATCAAATGCTCCTGTCCCCTCTACCTCAGCAAAGCCCAGCGATGCAGCATCAGGCATCTACAAAAAGGCTGCACCAATTGACCCTACTGACTGGGCATCTGTTTTAACTGATAAGGTAAGAACAGAGTTTGTTCTCAGAGGACTGTATCAAATAAACAGTTTCACGTTTCCGAAACAAAAGATGGGAGAAGGTGTCAGCATGACTATTTCAAGAGTCTTAGTCAATGGAGAAAAAAATCAAAAGAAGCTGGCTAATGTTACAAAATGTTTTCTCAGAGAGATTTCAAATTGAATACAGGACTAAGGGATTGGAAAAACGCAAGCCACTTGCTCAAGGCCCATGAGGATAGCCAGGAGCACAATACACACATGGCAACATGGAAGGTATTGGAGTTCCGTCTTGCAAAGGGGCTAACAATAGATAAGCAAGAGATGGCGTTCGCTGAGGCTGAGAGAAACAGGTGGCGTGAAGTTCTTACCAGATTGGTGGCAACAATTCAGTCCTTAGCTGAAAGAAACATGGCTTTAAGGGGATCCACAGACACATTAAGCAAACCAGACAATGGCAATTTTCTCAAAGAGGTGGAGCTTATGGCCAAATTTGATCCAGTAATAAAGCAGCATTTTAGTATGGTGGAAAGTGGTCTGGCAGTCACACACATTACCTGGGCAAAATAATCCAAAATGAACTGATAGACTAAATCAGTGCAAAAATACTGGAATAAATAGTGGAAGAGATCAAAACAAAGAATTTCTCCATTATTTTACATTGCACCCCTGATCTGAGTCATAAGGAACAGCTCTCTGTCAGTCAGGATTATGTTACTGGAAGACATTAAAGAACATTTCATGGGCTTTCTTGTGGCAGAGGAGTCAACAGGTGAAAGGTTGTCATCTCTCATCCTCAAAAGGCTGAACATGTCCCACGTGGTGCCCACACTTTAAATCTGGTGGTAGCTGATGCGGCTAAGAGCTCACCAGATGCCATTGGCTACTTTGGATATTTAACGAAATTATTCAAATTCTTCTCAGCCTCCACCCATGTTATAAATCATGTGGTCTCACAACAGCTGTCTTATTATGATATCATAGATGACTTTGCTGCAAGAAAGGCAAGGCGAATAAGGCTGTAAAAAGGTCTCTGTAATATAGTTTTCGTGCAATACTCTTATTTATATTGTATGTCACTTGTTTCTTTAATACTGTTTTTATTTTGTGTTTTTTTTGTTTGTTTCTACAATAAAGAAAATCTCAAAAGACATAAAGCTATGCCGTTTCTGTGTGAGTGTATGAACACAATAATCGGTGGTGGAATTAGCTGCGATGCAAGGTGCACCAGCTAAAATCTTGCCTAGGGCACCAAATTGGTCAGGGCCGGCCCTGCGAGAACCATTTGTCTGCCATTTCGGGGACAAGCTACACTTTTATTTAACTAGGCAAGTCAGTTAAGAACAAATTCTTATTTACAATGACGGCCTACCTACAGGGTCTGCCCCTGGAGAAAAAGGGTTAAGTGACTTGCTCAAGGACACGTCGACAGGTTTTTCACCTTGTCGGCTCAGGTATTCGAACCAGCGACCTTTCGGTTACTGGCCCAATGGTTTAGCCGCAAGGCTACCTGCCGCCCTGCTCACAGACCTGTGTAAGGTTCAATGCAATTGCATATAGTGGACACTTGCTGGACCTTTGAAACTCTGTGCATTTGTCTTGCTTGAACACTTATTCTACATCTCATGTGTTATTGATAGGGAGCAGTGCTGGGAAAAGTAATCAATTATCATGCTTGAGCAAAAGTAAAAAGCAAAAGCTATACATCAAACCAGACGGCACAATTTCCTTGTTTTTTTTTATTTATTTACGGACAGTCAGGATCACACTCCAACAGAACTGACAAATACATTATTTGTGTTTAGTGAGTCCGCCAGAACAGAGGCAGTGGGGATGACAACGCAGTATATTGATGAAATGGACCAATATTGCTGTCTTGCCTGAGCATTTGAAATGTAACGAGTACTTTTGGGTGTCAGGGAAAACACTTGCGAGTAAAAAGTACATATTTTCTTTAGGAATGTAGTGTAGTGCAGTAAAAGTTGTCTAATATAAAATAGTAAAGTACAGAAGTATTTCAAACTATTTTTACTTAGTGAATTTACACCAGATAGGGAGTGGAAAGGGAAAGGGAAGTGGGGTATCAATATGAATGTGTTTAAAATATAAAGTTATTAAAAACAACAATTGAACATTAATAAATCACATTGACGTTGGGTTATAGTTTACCCAACTGTGGGATGATTAGATAAACCAATGAGCTAGGTTTTATTTTTTAAAAGATCTACTCCAATGCATTGGGTTAAAATAACCCAAGGCGAGGTAGGTGCTATAATGTTTTTAACCCATTTGTTTTTAGTGAGTACAAACCACTCTATATTCAGCAGTCCAAGTCATGATGGGAGCTGCAGTGTTGTGTAAAGAGAGGGGATGTGGGACTCAACAGTATAATATTGCAGTCTATTAAAAGGACTGCTGGCTACTTACTGAATGTGATGATGGTACTATGCTGAATTTGATAGAGCAACGTGTGGGATTTAAGCAGAAGTGTGTGTGTGTGTGTTTTAGGGCCGGGACGATACCACTGTGGCATGGCAAAAACCAAAACACGAAGCAGACCGAACTCTTTGGTCCTTTAAAAACCTGCTGTATGTAAAATGTGTTGTGCTTTATCTTGGAAAATAAATAAATGAGACTCTGGGTGGCAACATAAGGATGTTTGTTTCCAACATTAGGGCTTTTTTCCTATAGAAGTTAAATCCGCTTCATGTTTTGTTTCCTTGCCACGATACTAACGAGTATCGCGATACCGGTATCGTCATGGTCCTAGTGTGTGTGTAGCAGCAGAAGCGATAGCAGTAGCAGTCTCTCCTCATCCCCTCACACACACGACAATACATCCAGTAACCTCATTAAACCGGTCTCCCTCTCTCGTTTTTCTCCCCCCTCTCTTAACTCTTACCCTTCTCACGGCTAGGGGGAGAGGGCTAAAAGGTACGCGGTGGGGGGGTGAGAAAGGGAGAGGGATACAGATCCAGCACTGAAAGCAGGGAGAAAGAGAGCAGCTTTCAAAATGTGAGGAAGGCAAGGTGGAGTGGGAAATACATTAGACTCAATAAGCAGAGGGGACTCCTGAGTAGCGCAGCAGTCTAAGGCACTACAGCTCAGTGCTAGAGGCTTCACTACAGACCCTGGTTTGATTACAGGATGTATCACACTCCGGCCGTGATTTAGAGTCCCATAGGGCAGCGCACAATTGGCCCAGCATTGTCCGGGTTTGGCCTGGGTAGGCCGTCATTGTAAATAAGAATGTATTCTTAACTGACTTGCCTAGTTAAATAAAAGGTTAATAAACAATACACAATGTATTAGAAGGGCAGGGATAAAAGGGAAAAGGATTGAGTCAGCAGTTTGGGGGTTAGAAGAGAGAGCAAATCGTCCAGGCAGTTGTTGCCCTAAAGATCCAATTAGCAAATAGTTAATTTGATGCTAAATCTGGGCTTAGGTGCCCAAAGCACCTGCGGATCATCCCTTCTAATCACCATCATTAGTGATGTAAGCGTACAGGATGTGAGAGGGACACATATGTTGTGTGTCCACTTGGAGAAATGATGGCCCAGCTGTTTCAGGCAATATTACAGTGCTGTAGGCTGGAGGAGATTGTAATATTGGTGATGGACAACTATTTAACCACCACATTTCAACTAGGGCCCCCCAAAAGTCTTGGGCCAGCCCTGCCGCAGACCACACCATCCATATACATGGCCAAGGTGGCTCTAAAAACCTGAATATCAGCAAACTATTATGGCCATGTTGTAAATCAGCAGACTAGACACTGAATGTTACACGGACTCTGTGTAAAGAACATACAACGTAAAGACGGATGTATAGAGCGAGGTGATGGCTGGCAGCGCTACTCGAATATCAGAGGATGTCGCTCTTTGCTGAATCCACAGCCTGCCTGTCAGTTTGCGCACGTAGCACACATTAGCCTGCAGAGCTGTCGGGCTGGCCAACTGGCCAACATAAACTTACTTAAATGGTGTCAGTCATCAAGTGAGAGGTATCCTTGTCGGTCTGGTTAAAACGTTGCTTGTTCTAATCCACTATGGCAGCGGTGTCGGTTTACAGAGCACACTCTCACCTCGATTTGAGATGCTGTGCTGGGCGTTCTCTTTTTTTCCGTCGAGCAGGCGAGTTACAAACATATCCTCTCAAATAGCCAGCTATGAATTAATCCCTTTATAAATAGTAGCTGATGGTAAAGTTTGCCTAAATATAGGCTAAATGTCACTAAAACGTGGTGTTCAAACTGGATCAACGGTTCTGCGGTTCCTCTCTCTGCACGCTGGCACACACCACGCCTACACACGACGTCAGTTTCTTCTCAAAACATTTCATCCAGCAGCTCAGCTCTCCCGGTAATAAAAAGGGAGAGAAGAAACCAACGCTGCTACGTGGACGTGGGAAAATCATGGACGTCACCGGTAATGCAAAAGACACGCGACACCTGACTGCGTGTTCAGGAATGACACCGCACGGGAAGAGCGTGCGTGCGTGCGTGCATTGTGCGGTAGAAGCGTGCACCGTCACAGCACGACGCCTGGTGGTATGGCAATACAATATAACGGGTACTATGCAATTAAGCATTTATGATGCTGTGAGATAAAAAAAAATAAAAAAAACGTTATCGCTTAGGCACTGTTCCACTTCCTTCCCTAGTCCATTCTTTGCTCCTACATCTGGTGAATGCTCATTCTACTGTACTTCAGGAGTAGGCAGTTAATGCAACTATAGCCTACCAGTCCCAGCAACTGGGCTGACTATGGGTATGTTTGAATAGGAGGAGTGTTTGCATTAGTGAACATCAGCCAGCAGTATAAGTATCTAACAGTGAGAGTAAATAAGTGTCTGCCTGAAGACCCACAGTAGTGTGACTGTGACCCAGATTCCCTGGGCCTGGATGGATGCATTACTCACGCCCAGCTGCCTGTCTCTCTCTCTCTCTCTGCCTATTTCTGTGGCTTGCCTGAGTGGCATTCAACACACACGCGCAGACAAACACACTAACACACATCACTGCACACTTTAGTGGCAGCATATGTAGTCCATTGCTGCAGGGCCATAGGAGGTTGGGTGGGTGAGTGTGGTTGGTAGGCTAGGCCTGATGCTGAGGACAGCACAATGAGGCAGCGTTTACACACGCAGACCAATTCTGATCCTTTTTTTTTCCACTAATTGCTCTTCCAGAGCTGATCTGATTTGTCAAAAGACCAATTAGTGAAAAGATATCAGATTTGGGCTGGCTGGGTGAACTCAGCCTAACAGACTGATAAGAAGAAGAGGTGCTATGGAGGGATGGATGGACAGTGTGATGGTTTGAATGCGGGGGCAGGCAGAGAGAGACTGAGTAATAGTGAAAGTGTTCCTTTTTCATAATTTAAAAAAAAACTAAACGTTTTGTGCTGTGGAATGGGATGAGTGTTTGAGGCTGTATTCAGTGTAGAAACCGTGGCGATGGACGCTGTAGCTATTCTGTTTCTACGGCTGTACTAAAAGAAGCTGAGTGCAGAAACAAGCCTCTGTCTTAATAAACTTTACATAACCAGCTTAAGAATTCATGAGTGTATGACACTATGAGCTTAAAGATATTCATGAGCATGAACTAATTATAAACCAGCTTCTTCAGTGACAGTCTGAAGGGCTCAGATGGGACCTGCGAGAGATTGAGTTATATGGAGTCTTAGATAATCAAATGAAGCTCCTCCCTTCCCACCACTCTCACACACACTCTCTCTCTCTTTCTCTCTCTCTCTCTCTCTCTCTCTCTCTCTACCTTTCCTACACACATGCCACAATCATCCTTTGGACCTCTCTCTCCCCCAAGTCCATGTTCTCAGGCAGTACAGTACACGCTCTGAAATGTCCCCTTTTCCCAATGTCGATCCTAGTCCCACCCTGTCACAGCCTGGCTGTAGTGATGTGATGCTTCATATGTAGTTAATTAGGTTAATTAGGCATAACTCATACTCTATTACACAGACTACATGAGTCTGATTCTGATGTTCCACATCAGAATCAGCCAAAACACACAGAACAGAACTCAAACACACTGCACAGATTACATATTGGTAGAGAAAGTGGTTGGGGTATCATTTATTTATTTGTTCCTGTCCATTGAAAGACCGAATGGAATGTAAATATATCTGTCAGTGAGGAACTGTGTATGAGAACAGAACCATGGAAACAGAACCGTTCCATTACAGATTCCAGTACTGTGCTTTACTTTACAAATACACCTTTATACCTTTCTCACCCAGCGTCATAACACAGACTTAGAATATATAGATGAAAAGCTGCTGGGAACAACACGTGGGCTCAGGGTGGAATAGGTATATTTTATTCAGTGGTTGGAAAGTAACCTTGTAGTGCGTTTATTAGCATGCTAGGCAAACATTTAACAAAGCCTGAACATGCTGCTATGTAGACTATAGACTTTGTGTACAAAACATTAAAACATTAAGAGCTCAGTGCTTTCTGTAATGGTGGGGCAGCCAGCGGAAAATACGGAGCGTAGGGGTTGGTAATGTTCTCTTGTTGCGCCGTGATTGGCTCACTATTCTGTCACTCAAGAGGACACTACGTCAACGCAAAATCTATGGGTCCTTGGCCACAGATAAAATGATGTCAAATCACGTTAGATCTACCGTAACTTTGATTGGGCTGTTAATGCAACGTCATACTTTCAAAACCTTAACTAGCAAGCTAGACAAGCAGTCATCATCATGAATCAAGTCGACAATATACTGGCAAAACCTTTTCAATCCTTGTCATATGAAGAGAAATTATAGATAAAACTTAACGGTGCTCATGGCCATTGGACATAAACAATACACAACAAGTTGGAAATCGCAAATTCAACAATGAGTGGTTTGGAAGGAATCAGTGGCTAACTGTAAGCTTTGCAAAGCAATCACTAGCCTGCTATTCAGCGGAGAGGGTTTGTGATCCAAGTCTGGGTTTAAGGGTCTCTTTTCCAAGCATAAAAGGATACAAATTCACTCGCAACACACCATGGACCAGAAAAGGCTGAATACATTGGCCATGCTGTCAATCCAGCGTGACTTCTGCCGCAATCAAAACAACTGGAAACTCGGAACTGGGAAATCTCAGACTTCAGTGAGTTCAAGGCAACTGGAAACTCTGAAAAAAACTATCTCCGACTGGGAAAATATGTTTTGAACGGTCCTCCAACTTGGAATTCCAAGTAGGGATTTCGGGCCTCTTTCTAGAGCTCCGGCCTAAAGATCACTGCCATCATAATTCAACCTTTTTTTTTTGTACGAGTTCCCAGTTGTCTTGAAAGCAGCATAAATCCAGAGAATGCCTGAATTTGATGACAAAGTTTTATGACAAAATTTGCCCACAAGAACCGCTGCGCAACCTTCCTGTTCAAGTGAGCACAGCACAACAAGGTGAGTCCAAAAATGTATTCTATGCTGCTGCATAAATTATGTAATATGCCAAGGAGATACGTATACTGTAGCTAAGAAAGTAATACTAAGTGTATGTTGTGTAGTAAGCTGTTAGTAGCCCAAGTGCCTCACCCTAATCATTTGGTCCCTTTCCTCCTCATAACTTAGCCAACTGTTCTGACTTGGTGGTGCACATGTAGCATATAGCCTGCTTTAAAGAAATGTAATAATATAATATTTTAAGAGCTTTTATTGTCTGCTTTCATGCCCCCTTTATTTATCCTGTGGTTCTGACTTGGTGTACAGGGAGAATACATTTAAAAAATGCTGAACTAAAAGTTATATTGACTACGTCCATCTTAGCTCGCTCATTAATGTCTTAATCGAAATTACGGATTGCCTCTTATCCGCTCATTGTTCCCTTATGCCATAGTTTCTACATCTTAATTGTCAGTAGAAACCACATTTGTTTAAGCAAGTCAGCCATATCAGCTATGTTTTTTAAAAAGGCAGTAAATGAGGCTGAATAAACTGTTTTGCTGCCAGACAAGGCTCCGCTGATAGCCAGGTGTAGCAGTGGTAAGGATTCACTCAATGTTGCTGAAAAGAAAACTCTGCTGCTGTGACAGCTTTATGTCCGCCCTAACACCGTTTGTCACTGTTATAGTGCAATTAATGTATTGTTTAGTGTTGTTGTTGGCTTTGCTGGCATGCATCTAAAAAACATTTTGGGAGTTTGCCCCACCAAGATTGACATGCTAAAATCGTCACTGACTCCAATGCTTCCCACAGTTGTGTCAAGTTGGCTGCATGTCCTTTGGGTGGTGGACCATTCTTGATACACACTGGAAACTGCTGAGCGTGAAAAACCCAGCAGAGTTGCAGTGTTGCAGTTCCTGGCACCTACATGTTGTGGAAAACGTACCCAATTGTCATACTTGAGTAAAAGTAAAGAAACCTTAAAAGAAAACGACTCATCTTCCTCCTCACATCTCCCAGAGCCTAAGAATAGAAGCAGATCAATATGGAGAAGGGAGCCTGCTCACTCAACCTCAACCCAATTGAGATGGTTTGGGATGAGTTGGACTGCAGAGTGAAGGAAAAGCAGACAACAATTGCTCAGCATATGTGGGAACTACTTCAAGTCTGTTGGAAAAGCAATCCAGGTGACTACCTCATGAAGCTGGTTGAGAGAATGCCAAGAGTGTGCAAAGCTGTCATCAAGGCAAAGGGTGGCTACTTTAAAGAATCTATAATATATTTTGATTTGTTTAACACTTTTTTGGTTACTACATGATTCCATATGTATTATTTCATAGTTGTAATGTCTTCACTACTATTCCAAAATGTAGAAAATAGTAAAAATAAAGAGTAGGTGTGTCCAAACGTTTGACTGGTACTGTATATATATATAAAAAGGTCATATTTCTGTTATCATAAACTTATCTTTTTCTTAATCTCCAATCCTCCCTGACCTATGAACTGTGTAATAGGTGACATTAATACAGTGATTGTCTAACATGAGGCTTGATCCTGTACTATCGTCTTAAATCAGTCACCACCTGACAGAGATATGGAAAGGATGATCGAGCTCATAGGAGGGTAAGAGAGTCTATTGTCTGGACTAAAACACTACTGTGATCTACTAACTTCTAACCCTCCCTAACCTGGCTGTGTGTAGACCTAAAACCCTGATGGAGAATAGCACAATGAAAGGAATTGGACTCATAACAAGCAAATAATTCTAAACCTCAGGTTTAAGATTATTACCCAATACATGTGAAAATGTGTTGTGTCTTATGTGGGTGTGTTTGTGTAACAGAGTTTGAATGGAAAGTGCCACAGCAGTAAATGACCTCATCCCCTCCAACTCGATTGCACTAATCTAGTAATCAGGTTTAATTTATATGATTACCTCAATAGAACTGCTGTTGAGAAATTAATCCCCGCCTCCCTCTCGCTCTCTCTCTTTCTCTCTCTTCCCTCTAATTCCCTCTCTTTCTCACTATTTTTCCATCTCTCTCATTCACCCATACTCATTCTGTTTTTTCTCCTCTCTGTCACTCATGTCTCCCTTTATCATCCCTTCCCTCTTGCGCCCTTTCCCCTCTCTCTTGAAATATACGCATAATCCTCTCCTTCCTCTCTCCCATCCCTCTGTCACCTCTGGCTGTGTGTAAAAGTAATGGTTTGACGGTGAGGGTGAGGAGCTGACAGTCCAGCCTCTCTCTGGAGGCCCTGAGAACATGCAGCTCAGACTCCAAACACTCCTTACGCTCCTACAGACGGCGAGGGAGAGAGAGAGAGAGAGAGAGAGAGGAGGAAAGTGAGAGTAGAAAAAATAGACAAAATGAATAATATGAACACTGTCTGTTGAGCATAAGGCTTCTACAATGGGTCACAGGACACAGCAACACTTCAATTCACTATTGTTTGAGCGGTGAGATTACTATGGGGTCATGGGAAAGCTGGTCCTTGACCTGAACATGACCCCAGCTGCAGGTTGTTTAGCTCCGCCCTCAGCTGAACCTGTCTCCGCCTCTCCTGGGCCAGAAACACTCCCAAGAGCTGCAATTCAAAGTCCCTTGCTGAGAGAGACAGTGAGAGAGGGAGAGAGAGAGAGAGGGGGGTGTAGAAATAAAGACAGTGTTTCAGTGAGGTTTTTAGAACGGAGTGGCTGCGGATCCAACTTTCCTGGACCCGTCTTCCTGACAGCTCGTCCTGAAGCTTCTGGGCATGCTCTGGATTCTCTACTTGTTGCACAGTCCCATAGAGAACGGGCTACTCTGACAAATGGTGTTCGTTTAATAAAGTTATATCAAAGGTGAATCAATGTCTTCAAGATCACATATTGATTCTATATAACAGAACCGAGTATAATAGCATAGTATAACGTTACAGTAAGACAAAAAATGAGATTTTAGGATGTTTGTGGTCAAATTGTTCTATTGTGTGGCAAAAACTCAATAGTGCGTGCCACTAGGCAAAATATGTGCTTTCATTGAAACTAAACACAGGTAGGTTATGTTACATATTGTTAACAACAACTGCTCTAAAATTCACTTACTGTACATAATTCAAAATAACACTGTATAACTCAAGAAGATCTAAATGCATTTCCCCATGAAACTGATTGACATCAAATGTTTGGTATGCAGATGCTGCATGGACGTTTCACTGGTAAAATTGGAAAAATTATAATTCACGATTGACAGTGAGAAATTTGAAGGGAGGGCGACCACAAAAATGTTTGCGTAAAGTAGAGGTAAATAAACACATGCGCAGAACGTGATTCGGATCTTCAGCTCTGAGGAAAACGGAGGGAGGGAGGGAGGGAGGCGGGACAGGGATGTTAGCTAGCTAGCTAAATGGTCTGTGCTGGTCAGTATCTGATGTTCAGCAAGGACAGACCCAACGTAAGAGCCAACTCTGCCTCCTCTTCATCCTCCTCTTCCTCCCCCTCCCCCTCCTCCTCCACAGGGCTTCTTTCCATCCCTGGAGCCTGCTGCCGGCTGCCTGTGTCCTTCTCAAACTCCCCCCCCAAAAAGATAGAATTCAGTAAGCATACTCAACAGCACTTTGAAAAGAGAACACAACTGACTTGAGCCCTATACAGCCACTTACTGGTGAAACACTGCTATTGCATCAGCTTACAAATAAACACTGGCACAGAACGAAATTGCATATGTACCTCACAGGCGCAGACACATACACGCACACACAGACCTGTGAGGGCCTGCATGTGTTGTTTGCCCAGTCTGTGTTCTTTCTTGTTGTGCAGAGAATTAAGTACTGATTACAGGTAAGACAAAACACGTACTGATTACAGGTAGGACAAAACAAGTACTGATTACAGGTAAGACAAAACACGTACTGATTACAGGTAGGACAAATCAAGTACTGATTACAGGTAGGACAAAGCAAGTACTGATTACAGGTAAGACAAAACACGTACTGATTACAGGTAAGACAAAACACGTACTGATTACAGGTAAGACAAAACACGTACTGATTACAGGTAGGACAAAAGAAGAACTGATTACAGGTAGGACAAAAGAAGAACTGATTATAAAAAATAAAAAAAAACAATTTAACCAGGTAGGCCAGTTGAGAACAAGTTCTCATTTGTAACTGTGACCTGGCCAAGAAAAAGCAAGGCAGTGCGACAAAAAACAACACAGAGTTACACATGGGAAATAAACAAACGTACAGTCAATAACACAATAGAAAATCTATATACAGAGTGCAAATGTAGTGCAAAGGTTAGGAAGACAATAAATAGACCATAGTGTGCAAATAGAGATACTGGAGTGCAAAAAGTACCTATTATAGGTAGGACAAAACAAGTACTTATTACAGGTACGACAAAACACGTACTGATTACAGGTAGGACAAAACACGTACTGATTACAGGTAGGACAAAACACGTACTGATTACAGGTAGGACAAATCAAGTACTGATTACAGGTAGGACAAAACACGTACTGATTACAGGTAGGACAAAACACGTACTGATTACAGGTAGGACAAAACACGTACTGATTACAGGTAGGACAAAACAGATTACTACACTCATCCCCTTGAGAAAGAGAGAAAGAGAGAGAGAGAGAATAAGTAATAACTTTAAATTAATAAATAAGCCATTTTAAAAGCTTAGTGATGCTTTATAAATAATTAATAAATTATCATAACGCTGAACGTTCATTGCGCTATTATCAGAGCTATGGTTAAATGGTTAGATTAGAGCAGCAACTCACATCTATGGGATTTAGAGCCACGGTCTCCTCCAGCGTCAACTCCCAAGAGTCCTCCTGACAACAACAACCATCAACAGAAATCAAAATAGAGCACATCTAATTACATAACTACTACACCCTAGAGTCTAGACACTATGCAACACACTACACAAACATTGCACATACACACACACACACACACACACACACACACACACACACACACACACACACACACACACACACACACACACACACACACACACACACACACCACAGAGCTCTGAGGACTTCACAATGAGAGTAACATCTCCTCTCCCAATAAATGAGTTTGCGAGTGTGTGTATGTGCGTGTGTGTGTGTGTGTGTGTGTGTGTGTGTGTGTGTGTGTGTGTGTGTGTGATGCATCTCTCACCCTGTTGTTGGAGCTCTGGGTGCTGTTAATTCTCTCTGAGGTTTCCCACCTCAGAGAGAATTAAGCCACCCACCTTTACGTTTCTATGGCAAAAAACACCATCCAACAAAAATGTTCTTGCAATTCAAATTGCAACAACTTTTGTGAGTACAGTGGCTTGCGAAAGTATTCACCCCCCTTGGCATTTTTCCTATTTTGTTGCCTTACATCCTGGAACTAAAATTATTTACACAACATGCCGACCACTTTGAAGATGCAAAATAAAGAAATAAGACAAAAAAACAGAAAACTTGAGCGTGGATAACTATTCACCCCCCCAAAGTCAATACTCTGTAGAGCCACCTTTTGCAGCAATTACAGGTGCAAGTCTCTTGGGGTATGTCTCTATAAGGTTGGCACATCTAGCCACTGAGATTTTTGCCCATTCTTCAAGACAAAACTGCTGCAGCTCCTTCAAGTTGGATGGGTTAAGTCATACCACAGATTCTCAATTGGATTGAGGTCTGGGCTTTGACTAAGACTCAATTTTAGTCTCATCTGACCAGAGTACCTTCTTCCATATGTTTGGGGAGTCTCCCACATGTGTTTGCTTATTTTCTTTCTTTAAGCAATGGCTTTTTTTTGGCCACTCTTCCGTAAAGCCCAGCTCTGTGGAGTGTAAGGCTTAAAGTGGTCCTATGGACAGATACTCTGAATCTCTGCTGTGGAGCTTTGCAGCTCCTTCAGGGTTATCTTTGGTCTCTTTGTTGCCTCTCTGATTAATGCCCTCCTTGCCTGGTCCGTGAGTTTTGGTGGGCGGTCCTCTCTTGGCAGGTTTGTTGTGGTGCTACATTCTTTTAATTTTTTAATAATGGATTTAATAGTGCTCTGTGGGATGTTCAAAGTTTCTGATATTTTTTTATAACCCAACCCTGATCTGTACTTCTCCACAACTTTGTCCTTGACCTGTTTGGAGAACTCCTTGGTCTTCATGGTGCCGCTTGCTTGGTGGTGTTGCAGACTCTGGGGCCTTTCAGAACAGGTGTATATATACTGAGATCATGTGACACTTAGATTGCACACAGGTGGACTTTATTTAACTATTTACGTGACTTCTGAAGGTAATTGGTTGCACCAGATCTTATTTAGGTGTTTCATGGCGAAGGGGGTGAATACATGCACTACTTTCCCGTTTTTAATTATTTTGAAACAAGTAATTTTGTCACTTCACTTCACCAATTTGGACTATTTTGTGTATGTCCATTACATGAAATCCAAATAAAAATCAATTTAAAATACAGGTTGTAATGCAACAAAATAGGAAAAAACGCAGAGGGGGATGAATACTTTTGCAAGGCACTGTATGATTCGCCTGTGTGTATGGAGAATAGTGTTATTGCGTTCTCTCCACATTTGGCTCAATCTGTGTATGAGACTCCAGTGGTTCCTGGGCCTCCTCTGGTAGCAGACAGGGGGGCAGGGGCACCCTCAGGCCTAGCCTAGGGGAGGGAGGGGAGACATGGGAGCTCCACACTGGTATGGAGGGATGACATGTCATTCTCCAGCAGAAGTGGCTATGGAGGTGATGTTGTGAATACGCAGACGAACACATAAAATATTATCATCAAGTTAAAGTTGTTTCTACATGGGTTGCTCCTACCATCTGACTGCAGTTCAAGCCCTGTCTCTGAGGTCAACTGACCCAGATAGGACACATACAATTCCGAGAAGCTAAAGAGAATAACATGCAGTGCATTAAATAGTTCTCAGAACTGACACAACTAAGCTCCGTATGCTGACTGTCAACACATGAAGAAAGAAACTGCAAAATGAAATAACATCAACATTCGAATGACTTATGCTGTGTTAAAACGTGTATTGCAGTGACTGAGGACCACAAGTGATCCAAAAAAAGGACAATGTGCCAGACAATGTGCCAGGTGCCCCATTGATGAAGGCAGTGGCGGATTTAGGCATCTTGCCGGGGGCGGCACGGGGCGCCCGCACAAAACATTTTGGAATGGTGACATTTGCGCGATCGGTTTTCTATCGCTCATTTGCATGTCACGTCAATGATATCATGTCACCGTGTGGGACTGTGGGTCAATTAACCTTGTTGGAGTCGGCGCCCTGATTCTAGTTTGTGAGCTAGGCAGGCTACTGTCTGGGAAGGTCTCCCACTCAGAAGTACGAGATGGGGAGGGGGGGCGGGGCTAGGTTGACCTCAGGTCTCCCCACTGGAAGCCAGAGGTAGGGGGAGCGGAGGAATCTATCAAATAGTGCACCTCTAACTTTGTACAGTACTAATGCAATAAGTCAAATCAGTCACACTATGAAATGCTGACAAATAATACTTTTTTGTTGTGATATATTGAGTCTTTTGGGGTGTCTTATGCCTAGAATTAGCCAAGGAGGTTGTATGGTTCATTTTGTTCCTATTCTGAAAGTTTGATCAATTGTGCATAATGACATGTATATTTAAATGTGCTATAAATGTATTTAGGGTGTCAGACTCATATGCTGTATTTCAATGCAAATTCAGGGGCACTTCTGAAATATTTTGGAGCCCCCTCTGCCACTGGCCAGCATGAGGAGCCTCATCAGCCACACAGGTGTCTTCACAAATGTTGTCTGAACCTGAGGATGAGGATGAAGACCCATTTACTTCCACTTCTCCCCAGCAGGATGGATTCTTCAGGTGTGTTTGTGTGCATGTGTGTGTGTGTGTGTGTGTGTGTGTGTGTGTGTGTGTGTGTGTGTGCGTGCGTGCGTGCGTGCGAGTGTGTGTGTGTGTGTGTGTGTGTGTGTGTGTGCGTGCGTGCGTGCGTGCGTGCGTGCGTGCGTGCGTGCGTGCGTGCGTGCGTGCGTGCGTGCGTGTGTGTGTGTGTGGGTACACACACACGTGTTTATGTGTGCATCCCTGCATAACATAAACAAAATAAATAATTTCCCTTTTGCAAAGTTTTAAGTTTCCATATTGTAGGTAATAATGATGATTGTATTATTACTGGGTATGTATTCACACCACTATAAATGCTGTGAATAACATGTGTAAACTAATGCCCATGTGCTCTCCATTGGAAATGCCTTTAACAGCATCCCCACCAAATCCTGCTGCTGAGGATGAACGACTGTCTACAGACCCTGCTGACTGGCCTTCAGTTCTGACTGACAGAATTTGGACACAACTAGTTTGCAGAGGACCAAGTGAGGTACCACCTAACTTTGTTTTCCCAAGGAATGAGAGTGATGGAAGAAGTTGCCACCACCAGTATTCCCAGAAGACCTTGGTAAGTGGTGAAAAAATCCCTAGAAGTTGGTTGGTGTATTCTTAAAGAAACAACAGCCTCTTCTGCTTCTGCTGCAAACTCTTTTCTGAGAAGAAAATGTATTTAGCAAACTCAGGACTGACTGGAAACAAGCAAGTTCTTTGCTGACTTCACACGACAGCAGTCAAGAAAACCAAAACTGCATGAAAACATGGAAAGAACTGGCAATGAGGATCAAAAAAGGGGAAACAATTGATAAGCATGAGATGGCACTTATGGAGGCTGAGAGGATGAGATGGAGAGAGGTGTTGACACGTCTGACTGCTATTGTGCAGTCTCTGGCAAATAGACATCTGGGGACACAGAAACACTGTACTCTCCATCAAATAGAGATTTCCTCAAAGAGGTTGAACTAACGGCGCAATTTGATCCAGTCATGAAAGAGGACCTTGACCGTGTCCAAAAAGGGACCTCGAGTCACACCACCAGCTACCTTGGCCACCAAATACAGAATGAACTCATTGATTTGTTGAGCAGCAAGGTGAGTGACATCAAGCTGGCCAAATTATTCCCTATTATTCTAGATTGCACCTCAGATGTCAGCCACACTGAACAGTTGTCAGTTGTGATTAGAATTGTGTCACTGAAGGAGGAGCCCCACATAAAGGAACATTTTATGTGTGTTTTGGCAGAGGAGTCCACAGGCCAACATTTGGCATCCCTGATTCTCAAAAGATTAGAGGAGCTAAACATGTATTTTGAGGACTGCAGAGGACAGTCTTGTGATAATAGGGCCAACATGAGAGGCAAAAACAAAGGTGTCCAAGCCAGTCTCCTGGAAATTAATCCAAGAGCTATATTTGTGCCATGTGGGGCTCACACAATGAACCTGCCGATGCCACAGGTTACTTTGGCATCTTATACAAACTGTACACCTTGTTCTCAGACTCCACACAGGGATGGGCCATCCTGAAAAAACATGTGGGCATCACTTTGAAGATGTGGACTGAGACAAGGTGGGAGAGTAAAGTTAAGAGTGTCTAGCCACTGAGGTTTCAGGCAGCAGCGGTAAGAGAGGCACTGACTGAGGTGAAGGATCAAACCAAAGACCCTGAGATAAAGATTGAGGCCCAGTCCTTGTCAGAGGAGGTGGGATCATACCGCTTCAGCATTTGTACAGCGGTGTGGTATGACATCTTGAGCCAGATCCAACATGTGAGCAAGCTGATGCAGTCTCCCAGTATGCATGTGGATGTTGCAGTCAGTCTTCTCAGAAATTCAGAGGTCTCAGCAACTACAGGGCAACAGGCTTTATGACGGCACAAACGTCAGCCAAGGATATTTGCGAGGGTATGAATGTAGAGGCCCTTCTACAACGAAAAAGGCTGAGGTCCACAAAGTGGCACTTTCATACAAATCATTTGATGAGCCTTTGAGTGATGCCCTGAAGATGAGCCTTTGAGTGATGTCGTTGTTGATGCTGCAACCTCACCCCTTCAGGAAAGATTTCCCACATTGGAAAACGTAGGAGAGAAGTTTGGAGTCCTGTCAACCTTCCAAAGTCTCTCAAATGAGGAGCTGACAGAACAATGTGAGGCCCTTAGTATGACAGTGCACTATAAAGAACACTCACTTGGATGTCAGAGAGCTTGCACATGCAGGAACTGAAGAACTTGCCTGACTTGCCATCGAAGACCATGACCCTGCTTGAGCTGCTGATATTTATACACAAAAGGGAGCTCTCAGAAATGTATCCAAACTTGTGGACTGCTCTCAGAATGTGACTTACTCTTCCAGTGACCGTAGCGGAAGCAGAGAGGAGCTTTTCAAAGCTGAAGCTCATCAAATCCTACCTGAGGTCCACCATATCACAGGAACGCCTTAGTGGCCTTGCTGTCATCAGTATTAACCATGCAATTTCTGGGCAGATTTATTTGATGTAATTGATGATTACATCAAGGAAGGCAAGAAAGGTCAGGGTTTAGATGGCAGTTGTGCAATTTAGTTTGTGTGTTTCTTGTTTGAAGTGCAATAGTGTAATAATCAGGTTATCTTCTTCATAAGTGTGTTATTCTATTTGAGTATTTGTGTGGTATAGGATTTGTGCAATTTAGTTTTATTTGTGTTTTTTGTTAGCAATAGGGTAATAGTGTAATAATTTGATTATCTTTTTTATTTGTATTTATATACTACAATTTGTTTCTATTTATCTTTGTTACTTCTTGTTGATATTTATGAGTGTTATTTTTGTATATATTTTTATATTTATATAGTTTTAAATGTTATGATTATTTATTTGTGTTGTTCCAAGGCTCGGATATTGGAAATTCCCTGCGAACAAGGAGACAGCCACATGATGAAGTAGCCAGGAAAATCAATCGAGCACGGAGCTATGCAAACCTGGAACGTTTACATAGGGAGAATCTCTGGACATTTTTTTTACAATGTAATTCTTATGGCATAGAGTGACTAACACATTTACATTTTAAGCGTAAATAAACGTATGATATAGTTCTTATCGATTGATGTAGGCTATGGCTCCTAAATCATTTCATGGAAATAAATAAAGACGTCATCCATCATTCTGCATGACAATCTATTCTCTGCGCGACAACATTTTATCGGTATACTGGTAATGCCTGAAAGAAAAACTTGGGAAATGTCGACTCCCCGTATCAGTAGCCAATCATATTAAAGAGAAGACGAAGGCGTCACTAACAACGTCCAATCACAACACACGGAATAGAAAGTGGGCGTTTATTATGTCTGTGACAGCTGAAGGAGTTCTCTCCTCGCTATAAGTACAGTTTGATCACAGATTCTGTCACCGAACTTCCAAAAGTGGAAGGGATGAATGAGAGAAGACCCTTAACAACTTCATCAGGACATTTCTAATAGCTTCTTATCGACTAGATGCAAGACAGATTAAGTCTTTGACTGCAAAGGTGAGAGAATAACGCTGACTTGTTTGTTTTGGACATGCTGTACAGTCTGTAGGAAGAACTGCCAGCTCACTGTCATATCACAATTTAGCGTTGATTGAAGAATAGCTAGTCATTTTCAAAGCGACAGGCGCGTGTTTCGCATAATATTTTAAACTAATCACCAACTTTTATATGTAGTCTAAAACAATGAGTCACTTGGCAGTGTCATTTGCTTATTATCATGTTATTGAATAACTTTCCACCGGTCAAATCAAAGTCATTGTCTTGGCGAAATCCCATGCATTGCAGCAGAACACGTCATGGTCCCTCATGCTCTTGCATGCCAACCTAAGATTGTCACCCTCTTCGTAATAGTGGTAGTAGCCTCTTATTTTGGTATGAGCTTCATTGTTTCTAAAGTCGAATTGGTTTAGGCTCTTCATTGGTTAGTTTGGGATATACCATATGGCAATTTAGGGGGGGCAAGAAAATCACTTATAGTGATACAGAGGCATGTTGTTTGGTCGAGAGAAACATTTTAACACTGTGTCCAGAAGGGAAGCTATGGGCTCCCTTTGGCAGTGAGAGTGAGAGTTGAATGATTGGAGCAGAAGAGGAGTGTGCCATGCAGCTGTTGTGTCTCTGTACCAGGTGTCCTCCTCACACTGACAATGCGGCCACTCTCTCTCTCTCCCCTGGCCGCACTCTGTTCAGCTGTGTCAACAGACACGTGCTTCCCATGCAGCTGGCGTGCCCCTCATGCACCCGCTATCTCTTCTGTGATTGAATACTGACATGCTTTTTTAATGATTCTGAAAAACTCTGTCTATAAAAGTTCAAAATCATTTAACCAGACAGTTAAACTGGTTTATCTTCCTCTGTCTTTCAGGCATGGAACCATCACCCGCCGGCACCCCAACCACCCGGAAACCTGCCCCTTCCTCCCCACCTCCCTCCCCCCCGCCACCCTCCTCTCCTTCCCCACCTACCCCTAAATCTACCCAGGGCACTAGACCCACTGTGACACTGCCTAAATCGCCCCTGACCTCTCCGGTCTCACCTTCCAGTCCTTTTTGTCCTGGCCCCCCTCTCTCCCCCCCAGCGTCCTCCCTCTCCACCCCTCCTGCATCCCCCTTGCGGCAGCCCATCAGACCTGTCTCCCAGGCGGGACGATCCCAGCTCAATGCAGCCAGCAGTGCTACGGATGAGAGGAGGGGGGCTGGTGCTGCTGGAGATACCCTGGGCAGGCACCTTACTACCCCTCTACGACAGGCTTCAATAGCTGAGCCAGGTGAGTACAGGGAAAGACACACCTACACACATTCACCAGAGAGCTCTGGTCCCCTGCTAAGGGCTTTGTAACACAACACAACACAACCCAACACAGTCACTCCAACCCTAATACTAAGTAGAATCAAGGACATCCACCTTCGCGCACAAAAGCTCACACAACAATAAAAAAAAAACATACCACATCCCTAATCGAACCTATCATTTGTATATATCGCTTACCCATGCATTTAAAAACTGAACAGAAAAACCAATGCCAAGCCAACCAATCAAAGCACTATGCAGTGCATAGAAAATAGCAGACGCTCTGTGCTATCCCACCAAGACCAAGCTACTATTACTATCTAACCGAACCCCTTTGCTTTGTCTGTTTGCCTATTATGTTAAGACTTTTGGGGTAGGGCACACACCTCTAATGGTGACTCTGTATTTCACTTCCTGCCTCATCCTCTCCGCCCCTACCCTTACGCTCCAATCAGAACTTCTCCCTCTGTGGCACGTGACCCATCTCCATGACAACAGCAGACATTGACCAGAGCATGTAAAGTAGTTAGTCAGGGATTGCTGTGTAAGGCAGAAAAACAGCCCTCTCTCCAAACCCTATCCATCTACTCTCCAAGCTATGCTGGTACTACTGGGAAAACCTGAATGGAAAGCTAATTCCTTTCTCAATGCTTGGTATGGCTGATTCAGGTGTATTTTATCTGTTACAGCACATAAGGTACAGAATTTACCAAGCAGTATAGACCAAGTTTCAAATGTTCATGTCACATGCACAAGTACAGTGACATGCCTTTATTGCAAGGTCCAAACCCAACAATGCAGTAATCAGTTTAGTACAACAAATAACATAAGGTAGAACAAACACACACAATAAATAAGAAGTAAGAAGAATACAAGAAAGTAAGAAGCTATATACATGGTCAGTTCCAATACCATATTTACAATGTGCAGGGATACTGGAGTGATAAATGTAGATATGTATAGGGGTAAGGTGACTAGGCATCAGGATGTATGATAAGCAGAGTAGCAGCAGCGTAAATTAACATTGTATTTGAGTATTTGTTGGAGTGCCAGAGGGAGTGTGCATAGAGAGAGTGCAAAAAGTTAAATAAATACAAGGGTCAATGCTGTGTAGACATTTTATTAACTATTTAGCAGTCTTATGGCTTGGGGATAGAAGCTGTTCAGGAGCCTGTTGGTATCAGACTTTATACACCGGTACCGATTGCCGTGTGGAAGCAGAGATAACATTCTATGGCTTGGGTGGCTGGACTCTAACGATTTTCCAGGCCTTCCTTTCACACCACCTGATATAGAGGTCCTGGATGGCATGGAGCTCAGCCCCAGTGATGCACTGGGCTGTCCGCCCCACCCTCTGTAGGGCCATGCGATCGAGGGCGGTACTGTTGCCATACCAAGAAAGAAAAAGAAACTGGATACACAAAGTATCGGCACAGCACATTCGGACTGTTCCCTCTGCTCCTTAGTGACACAACACAGATTTACTGCCTCTGCCAGCCACTACATCAAGAGCACTACCTCACTTACACAGTATACTAAGGGCTCAACCAATTACAAATTACAGAAAGGGTTAATACATAGCTATTACAAGTGTACAGATATACCACTATAGCTTTGTATACAGATAGTGGTCCACATGGGTAGAGGGACAGGTGGGTGGGGGTCAGAAAGAAAGACCGTTGGTCTGTGTGCTGAAGTGGTCCCTCGGTTTGGGGCTATGGGGGGGGTGGACAGTTGTTGTGAGAGGTCACCACCTGTCTGCAGGGAGGAACATCTTGTTCATAATGAATAACACTACAGTTCGTTAGTAGTATGCTTGTTCCCAAATGCTATGCGGCACATGTTACTGTGTGTATCAATGCTGCCAGTCACCATGTAATCTCCCCTTTGGCAGTAACCTTCCTAGTGAATGAATACATCAACTATAGATTACTGTTGTCTCTGTGTAGAGGAGTCAGAGGAGGAGCTGAGTGTGGAGGAGCTGGAGGAGAGAGCCATGTCTGGAGACGCCAAAGCCCAGTCTAGGGTGAGTACTAAAGCCACCCCCCCCCCCCCCCACACACACACACCCCACACCCGATAGACCACCATTGCAACATAGAATTAAATATTACAACTCAAAATTTAATAGGATCTCTGTGAGCCCTATATATGAACTACAATGGGTCTTCATCTGTCTGACAAGATCGACCACATATTTGACATGATATAGTGTATGTGTATCTGTGTGTAGGTGGGCCGGTACTACTTGGCCCTGGCCGAGGAGCGAGATGAGGAGCTGAACAACTGTACAGCGGTGAGCTGGCTGGTGCAGGCTACCAAACAGGGCCGCAAGGATGCTGTCAAGATGCTACAGCGCTGCCTAGCAACCAGGAAAGGTGAGGGGGCGCGGCCTTACCCACTTACTTCTTATATTGAGAGATCCAGAGCAATTTGACATAATATTTTTTGAATTGGGACTGAAAAAGTACAGAGTGCAATTAAATAGAGTATGCCGTTAAATGATATGCACTTATCAGGAGTCAACTGTTATTGGGATTGTGGAACCAGTTGAACTGATTGGTTGTCTCAGTGCATGGTGATCATTATGAGGCATTAAGGTTGTGTCTGTCACCATTAGGCATCACGTCGGAGAACTTTGAGGAGGTAAAGAAGCTGTGTATGGAGACGAGGTTTGAGAGAGGAGTGAGGAGGGCTGCCTTGGTCATGTACTGGAAGCTCAACCCAGAGAAGAAGAGAAGAGTGGCTGTGTCTGAGTTGCTGGAGAACGTGGAACATGTCAACACAGAACCAGGTAGAAGGAACAGTCACACACACACACTCATACATTACATACACTACTGTTCAAATGTCCTTGTTTTTTAAATTTTTAGTAAATTTTTTGTCCATTAAAATAACATCAAATTGATCAGATTACAGTGTAGACATTGTTAATGTTGTAAATGAATATTGTAGCTGGCCTTCTAGGCAGAGTTGCAAAGAAAAAGCCATATCTTCCTCTTTCCAGTGTCTGTGTACTCTTCGAAACACTGCCTAGAAGGCCAGCATTCCGGAGTCGCCTCTTCACTGTTGACGTTGAGACTGGTGTTTTGCGGGTACTATTTAATGAAGCTGCCAGTTGAGGATATGTGAGGCGTCTGTTTCTCAAACTAGACAATCTAATGTACTTGTACTCTTGCTCAGTTGTGCACCGGGGCCTCCCACTCCTCTTTCTATTCTGGTTAGAGCCAGTTAGTACACAGCGTTGTTTGAGATCTTCAGTTTCTTGGCAATTTCTCACATGGAATAGCCTTCATTTCTCAGAACAAGAATAGACTGAGTGTCAGAAGAAAGTTATTTGTTTCTGGCCATTTTGAGCCTGTAATCGAACCCACAAATGCTGATGCTCCAGATACTCAACTAGTCTAAAGAAGGACAGTTTTATTGCTCCTTTAATCAGCTCAACAGTTTTCAGCTGTGCTAACATAATTGCAAAAGGGTTTTCTAATGATCAATTAGCCTTTTAAAATGATAAACTTGGATTAGCTAACACAACGTGCCACTGGAACACAGGAGTGATGGTTGCTGATAATGGGCCTCTGTACGCCTATGTAGATATTCCATAAAAAATCAGCCGTTTCCAGCTACAATGGTAATTTACAACATTAACAATGTCTACACTGTATTTCCGATCAATTTTATGTTATTTTAAATGGACAAAAATGTGCTTTCCTTTCAAAAACAAGGACATTTCCAAACTTTTGAACGGTAGTGTATATGGCCACACATATACACAACAGTCACACCATGAAGCAATATTATACGTTCATGAACACATAAGAGAGCTGAGAGGCCTAGTTGTTATTTAGCTCGTTTCTAAACTGTCTCCCTCTGTAATTCCTCCACCCAAAGGTGGTGCTGCCTCCCAGGGCCCCATATCCAGCTCCATGCAGAAACAGAGGAGAGTTCTGGAGAGTCTCGTCACTAGCAAAGGTCAGTGTATGTTTATGTAATATAGAATCAAATGGAAAGGCAATGTAACAGTCAGTTAAGACTACCTCTCTCTCTCTCTCTCTCTCTGTGTGTCTTTGCAGTCAGTTGCTATGACGTGGGCCTGGATGACTTTGTGGAGATCACTAAGAAGTACGCTCAGGGCATCCCACCTAGCCCCACTATGGCTGGGGCCGGAGGGGATGATGACGATGATGACGACGAAGCTGTGAAGAACCCAGACGACTTGCCCCTTCATCAGAAGGTCTCAACCTTTTTCTCTCTGGGGAATGCAACTGTTCATAATATCTTCACACACATTCACAATTTTACATTTTATCTTGCTCATGGATTTACCCTCTTTCTCTCTCGCTCGCTTTCTCTCTCTCTCTCTCGCTTTCTCTCTCTCTCTCTCGCTCGCTCGCTTTCTCTCTCTCTCGCTCGCTCGCTCTCTCTCTCTCTCTCTCTCTCTCTAGCTCTCAAATTTCTTTATTGGCGTGACAAACATTGAGTAAATATTGCATATAGACTCAGTTTATTAGGTACATCCATCTAGTACCAGGTCGGTCCCCCCTCTGCCTCCAGAACAGCCTGATTATACAAGGCGTCGGTGTCAAGGGACCGAACATGTGCCAGGAAAACATTGCCCAAACCGTTACACCACTGCCACCAGCCTTACGCCAAATCCTGACTGTTCCATCAGCATGACTTACAGTAACAGCAACCGGGATTCGTCGGATCAAGCTATGTTTTTCCACTCCTCAGTTGTCCAGTGTTGGTGATCGTGTGCCCATTGGAGACACTTCTTCTTGTTTTTAGCTGATAGGAGTGGAACCGGTGTGGTCGTCTGCTGCAAATAGCCCATCCGTGATAAGGACCGGCGAGTTGTGGGTTCTAGATGCCGTTCTGCACACCACTGTTGTAATGCTCCGTTACCTGTCGGTCTGCCCGTCTGTTAGCTGGCACCATTCTCCTTTGACCTCATCAACTAGCTGTTTACCCCACAGGACTGCCGCTGACTGGATGTTATTTGTTTGTCTCACCGTTCTCTGTAAACCCTAGACACTTGCGTGAAAAGCCCAGGAGGACGGACGTTTCTGAGATACTGGAACCAGCGCGCCTGGCACCGACGATCATACCACGCTCAAAGTCGCTTAGGTCACTCGTTTTGCCCATTCTCACTTTCAATCGAACAGTAACTGAATGCCTCGATGCCTGTCTGCCGGCTTTATATAGCAAGCCACGGCCACGTGACTCACTGTCTGTAGGAGCGAACCATTTTTGTGAACAGGGTTATTGTACCTAATAAACTGGCCACTGAATGTACATTGTAATAATGTGTCATCTCTCTCGCACCCTTTCACTCCCCCTCCTCTCCTACCCTAGGTGTTGAAGTTCCCCCTACACGCCCTGTTGGAGATCAAGGAGCACCTGATTGACTGGGCGTCCCGGGCTGGCATGCAGTGGATCAGCGCCCTCATCCCCACTCACCACGTCAATGCCCTCATCTTCTTCTTCATCATCAGCAACCTCACCATCGACTTCTTCATCTTCCTCATCCCCCTGCTCGTCTTCTACCTCTCCTTCTTCTCCATGGTCATCTGCACGCTGCGCGTCTTCCAGGTAGGATAGTCTTCACATGGCTCTGGCCTTATACCAGTAGAACTGAAAAAAGATAGCCAATGTCATTATCCTGTATTAAACTAGCAAGAACACTCATTTAGGGAGTACTTACCACCTAACAGTTGGTATTTTCTTGGATTTTTTTTTTTTTTAAATGGTTAGTACTATTGTACAAGTTATTCCATGACAGTTAGCTATAGTATAACGTGTGTTCAGTATGTTAAGAACTGTTGGTGTTGTTCCTCCAGAACTCCAAGGCATGGGAGAACTTCCGGGCTCTGACAGACCTGCTGTCACGCTTCGAGCCAGGCCTGGATCTGGAGCAAGCTGAGACAAACTTCGGCTGGACCCACCTGGAGCCATACCTCTACTTCCTGCTGTCCGTGGTCTTCGTGGTCTTCTCCTTCCCCGTGGCTGACAAGGCTTGGATCCCTTGTTCCGAACTGGCCACTGTGGCCCTGTTCTTCACTGTCACCTCCTTCCTCAGCCTCCATGCCTCCGCTGAGATCTTCGCCCGCCGCGCCCTGCTCACAGAGGTGTTATCGGGTGTCTGTGCCCTTACACAACTATTACCGGATAGTGTCTGGTTCCTGCGGTTGTTAGGCACAACGTTTGTGACGGTGCCGCTAGGGGGGATGGTGGCTCTGAACGTGGGCGTGCCGTGTCTTCTCTACGGGCAGCTGTTCTACCTACTGTTTCGCATGGCCCAGCTGAGGGGCTTCAGGGGCACCTACCTCTGCCTCGTACCCTACATGGTCTGCTTTGTCTGGTGTGAGCTGTGCCTGACGCTGCTCCGCTCCTCCTCCACCATAGGTCTGATTCGGACCTGTGCGGGCTACCTCCTCTTCCTGTTCGCCTTACCTGTCCTCACCTTGGGCTTGGCGGCCATGCTGCTCATCCAGGTCCTCCAGTGGTTCATGGCTCTGGAGATCACCAAGATGCTGGTGACTCTGACCGTGTGCGCGGTCCCAGTGGTGTTGCGGTTGTGGACGCGGTTCAGCCTGAACCCGCTGGTGGTGGCGCGGTCCCTGTCGCGGAGCAGCATGGTCAAGCTCATCCTGGTGTGGTTGAGTGCTGTGGTGCTGTTCTGCTGGATGTACGTCTACCGCGCCGAGGGCATGAAGGTAATCACAATAAGTAGTTCACTACATTATGCTACATTATGCCCAAAGCGCTAATTAAAACAAAATACAGGTACTAACATATTAACATAATAACCGAATGACAGAACTAGATCAAATTGACTTACTATTTAGTCAGCAGGCTCCCGAGTGGCGTCACTACAGACCCTGGTTCGATCCCTGGCTGTATCACAACCGGCCGTGATCGGGAGTCCCATAGGGCGGCGCACAATTGGCCCAGCGTCGTCCGAGTTAGGGTAGGGTTTGGCCGGGGTAGGCCGTCATTGTAAATAAGAATTTGTTCTTAACTGACTTGCCTAGCTAAATAAAGGTTAGATTTAAAAAAATACAAAAACGTACAGTATTTAAATGTAAATAAATAAAGGATTCAGTAAATGTTATGAAAAGTGTTCAATGGAATACATGAACTGTTAATAAACAAAATCAAGTTTAACCAAGTGTCTTGAATAGGTGTATAACTCCACCCTCACGTGGCCGGAATACAGTAACCTGTGTGGGCCGAAGGCTTGGAAGGAATACAACATGGCCCAAACCCAGATCCTGTGTTCTCACCTGGAGGGCCACCGGGTCACCTGGACTGGACGCTTCAAATATGTCCGCATCACCGACATCGAGAACGGAGCCCAGTCTGTCATCGGCCTACTTCCTGTGTTTGTAGGGAACTGGATGAGATGTCTTTACGGTGAGGCCTATCCACTCTGTGAAAACACCACCGACCCCTCCACCCCCACTGCCCCTCCCCAGCCCCTACCCGCACCACAGCCCCCTCCAGAAGAACCCTTATGCAAACTGAAAAAGCTGGCTAAGCACGAGTGCCACGTGAAGCGTTTCGACCACTACAAGTTCGAGGTTACCTTGGGCATGCCCCTGGAGAGGAAGAGTAAGAACGGGACCATCATAGAGGACGAAGACGCCACCAAGGACATCGTCCTGAGGGCCAGTAATGAGTTTGGCCCCGTGCTGCTGCACCTGAGCGCTGGGAGCCTGGTAGAGTTCAGTACGGTTCTAGAGGGACGCCTGGGCTCCAAGTGGCCTGTGTTTGAGCTGAAGGCCATTCACTGTCTGACATGCGCAGACGCCCGCGTGCCCAGTGGCAGGCAGTATAAGATAGAACACGACTGGAGGCGCTCGGCCCAGGGGGCACTACAGTTTGCGTTCGACTTCTTCTTCAACCCCTTCCTCACCGCACAGCTGGAGCAGGACGCTGAGACACAGACCGCGGAGGGTAGTGGTGGATGAGTGTATCCGAAGAGTAATGGATAAATATAGAAGAGTGTATAAGTGTACACTATGTGGAGTGAATAAGTGTACACCAGGAGAACTGATTTCACCAAACATTGTAAGTAATGCATTATGTCGACCATTGTTAGGAGTGGCTGAGTGTACACTATGGGGAGTGAGTAAGTACACTGGGGAAACTGATTGTACACACAATCAAATAAAGACTTCACTAAGGTTTGTCAGTAAGACATGCATTATGTCTATCTAAAATAAGGGCTCTATTCAGTCTGCATCGCGAAAGTTCAGCTTTACAGCGTGTTTGAAATTTAAAGGTAACGTTCCCGCTTTAGCGTAGACATTCACGGTAAACGCTGCATATGTCGGCTCAATCGGAAATTACCTTTAAACATAATTTTTTTTGTTACCCCTTTTTCTCCCCAAATCATGGTATCCAATTGGTAGTTAGTCTTGTCCCATCGCTGCAATCCCAGTAAGGACTCGGGAGAGGCGAAGGTCGAGAGCCGTGCGTTGTGAGCCGTGCGTCCTCCGAAACACAACCCGGCCAAGCCGCGCTGCTTCTTGACACAATGTCCGCTTAACCCGGAAGCCAGCCGCACCAATGTGTCGGAGGAAACACCGTGCATTGCGCCCGGCCCGCCACAGGGACAAGAACATCCCTGCCGGCCAAACCCTCCCCTAACCCGGACGATGCTGGGACAATTGTGCGCCGGTGTCATGGGTCTCCCGGTCGCGGCCGGCTGCGACAGAGCCTGGTCTCGATGCAGCGCTTTAGACCACTCAGGAGGCTACCTTTAAAATTCGATTTAGCGTTACAGATTGAATAGAGCCCTATGGTTCTGCATGATGGTTTCCACTATACTGTAGTTCCAGTACTGGGGTTCAAATGTTTGTAGTGCTGTGTGATCTTTACCCGCTAAGTGTGTGTTTGTAGTGTGTGAGTGTTTTCATAGCTGCTGAGCCAGAGTGAGAGGATAACATCATGGATAATCTTAACAAACCCACTTAATTTCAAAGGAGGGAGACCGTTTTCACAAACTTTTCACTTTCATACATGCAACCACACACACACACAAGTACACACACGGCCTCAACCTCCTAATTCATAGACAAGTGTTTTTTAGTCCGTCAACATTTCAGAGGAAGTGTGTGGGACAATGCTGATCAACAATGTGATCAATAAGCGTATTAACATTTTGCATGCTATTAAACCATATAGGCCTACCATTTGCACCCTCACATATTGTTGATAAGGGGCCACATTTACATAATTATTTCTTGAGTGGATGGTCGGGGGGGTTGGAGCATAGTTAGAAATAATTTGTAGACTGCAAATTGATCGAAAGAAGCTTAAACAGATTTCAAACCTTGATTAAATTGGGATACATTACCATATGCCTCTATATATATATATACGTAGGAATACTTGGGAACAATTTAAATCAATTTGAGATGATTTCCTGGTGATTTGAGTCTTATGTGCAACAATGAAAATTGTATATAAAAAAATATAAATTAATCACTGGCCGCGTATTGGGGAACCCTGTTGTAATGTTTTTATCTTTTGGTTGACTTTGTTTGCATATTAATAGGACTTTTTAACTACAGCGCGGTTTAAAATACTCAATAGTGTTTGTTTATTTACATGACTTGCGATTTCAAAATGTACTTTCTTTTCTTGTTTTTACAGTTTAAGGCCTTAATTCAGTTTCATTATTTAGCTACTTGTATTCTACAGTTATAGTTGTTCGTTGTTTTCTTTTAACATATTTTTCATCATAGGATCATGACGGAGAAACAATGGACTTTAACTGTTCCAGTTGTCTCCTTAAATATTATGCTTTAATCATTGTGTGCTATTTTCATACCTTTGTTGTGACGCCACACACCATTAGTTCTATATTAGACGCTATAGCACGCGGCCCCAGAAAGAGCCTCTGAAAAGCAGCCTTCTCCTCTCCTCTCCTCTCCTCTCGCACCTGCCAGGAAGAGGAGGGGTCGGACTCAACTAACAAAATGCATAGGACACCACTCCTACACCATCCTTTCCTTCCAACTCTACCTCTTTCTACGGATCTCTTATACTCTCTTTCTGTCTCTCTCTCTTTGTCTCATTTATGGGATCCAATTATTAGTTCACATGTATCAAAGCCCACCATGAGCAAAGTGGACTTTATATTTTCCCCTCTTTTACTTGTCTGCCGTGTTCTCCCTCACTCCCTTCTACCTGCCTCCTCCTCCCTGCTGTGCAGGGGTTCGGATCTGTTCTGGTCCCATAGTTCCAGTCTGCAGGCCTCTAATGACGATGTCCCTGTTTTAGGTTGTGATGTCACTACTGTAACCAATAAACCAATCACGGAAATGGAAAACTCTGCTTCCTGAAGGGTTCTTTCAATCACACAGTGCCTCTCTTTCACGCGCACAGAGTCCGTACACCTTAATAAGCATCATCTTGTCGTTTGTCGGGATCTTTACTCTCTTCAGGGCAACGGACAGCTTGTCCTGCAGAAGAGGTCACACACACACACACACACACACACGTCATTGTTGTATGTAATGACAGTGTTTTAACACTAGGTGGTTCCCCAGACTACAGCACAGAGATTGTTTTAGTTATATCATGTAATAATCCTTAGTGATGTATTTCTAATCTATTGAGCCATATGAAGACTGTTGCAGCTACGAATCTACAATGTACACAAACAGATTGAATAGTGATCATATTAGAATTGATCTAGCTGCAGTGACAGAAGTTTAATAGACACACCACAGCCTAACCCTAACCCATAAGATGCAATTTTGTTTAAATCTTTATTCAGGAAAAAAACCCATATTAACATATTTATAATAATTTTTTCTTCTTGAAAATACATTAACAAAAAAAGATGTGAATCAATGCCAGGGCAGCAGGTCATGGAATCAAACACAAGTGACATATGTTTACAAAATATATAAATGAAATTGCTGGAGAGAAGAGTGCAATAATCTCCGTCTCTCTCGTTGCCATGGACACCATCATTACAGGTGATTGGCTCTGCAATCTATTGATAATTGACAAGAAACAATAAAAAAAACCATCAGCCCCTTTAAAGGTTTAGATAAAGCTGATAAAACATTCCCCATTCCTCTGGTTCAGTTTCTTCATTTTAACCGATTTATTTCCGGCTTTATTTCAAATGTACACCTTGAAACCGAACACTGTTAAACATGCTTTTCGTGTCCTGTGAACACAAACAAAAGAGCTCATTGTTGTTACTATGGTAACTAGTGCTGTGTAGAGGCAGAGCTCCAGAAGCCTTTTTACAGCCTGTTTATGGTTAGAAAGGCAGCCAGTAATTGTATTTAAACGTCATTTTTGTTCATCATGCAGAATATTTTTTGCTTGATTGTTGGACTTACGTTTTTTGCTTTATTCATTGCAAAGTAGCGCACGACACAGCCAATATCCCCAGCAGTGTCCACAATCAACAGAAACGTAAGGAGTAAATGTCACCAATCTGTGACAGACAGCCTAGTGGAACCCAAGAACCAACTGTGTCATGTCACTGTTATATGTATACCAATAACTGTCATTGTCATCACCATCAACACTACCATCATCATCATTAACAAGAATTTACAAAAATATGGGAATTGGGTGATTTTAACTGAAAAACTATAAGACTTGAAACATCCAGCCAACATTACGCAAACGTTCTGTTTCCACGATAGTCACCACCAGAAACCACAAAGGTTTTTTTACACCAACGTCATGGGATCAAATCAGTCTGTCAGACTGTGTACTCTTAGAGAAAAAGGAGCTATCTAGAACCTAAAAGGGTTCTTTGGCTGTCCCCATAGGAGAACTCTTTGAATAAACCTTTTTGGTTCCAGGTATAACCATTTTGGGTTCCATGCCGAATCCTTTCCACAGAGGGTTCTACATGGAACCCAAAAGGGTTCTACCTGGAACCAAAAAGGATTCTAACCTGAACCAATAAGGAGACACTGGGGGACAGCTGAAAAATCCTTTAGGAACCCTTCTTTCTAAGAGTGTAGGAGAGGGTCTGGGGGTTGGACTGAGCACAAACATGTACAGAAACAGAGGGAGAGAAGAGGAGGAGGAAGAATTGGATGAGGCAGATGAACAGAAAAAGACAGACGCATGTAAAAAGCTCCTCCTGCCAAGAGGTCAATCCCTCGGAATGCAAAAACGACCAATAGCAAAAGAAAAACAATCTGATCAGCCACAATCCAGAAGTCGACAGTCAACACATCCATGATTTAGAATTTGAGAAACCATACACCAACATCATTCTCATTGGGTAATTCAGCTCCCCCTGTCTGGCCCTAGGGCGGGTGGGTCCATCCAGTATTTCAGGGGGGTGGGGGCTGGGGGTTAGACTTCATAGACTGGTTGGAAGGGTGGGAGGCAGGGAGTGAGCACTCTGGAGTGTGTGTCTCCACAGTATCGCCATGTCGTCTGGAGAGTGTGTGTGTGTGTGTGTGTGTGTGTGTGTATATGCATGTGTATCTCTATGTGTGTGTGTGTCTCCAGCACTCTCCCTCTCTCAGCCGTGCATCTCCTGGTTGAGTTTGTCCTGGAAGATGTAGAGGTTGTTGGTGGCAGCGATGGCAATGATGTTCTCAGTGGGGTGCCAGGCCGTGTGCAGGATCTTCTTGGTGAAGTCTAGGCTGTCCACGCTGATATCATCCTTGCGCCGTTTCCCACCCTGGCAGACGCGCCGAGGCTTGAGAACGGCCCGGGGCTTACTGCTCTCCCTGGACGCTTCCAGGGTCACATCACGCTTGGTGTTCCGGTCAAACATCCGGAAGAAGTTGTTGTAGGCCCCCGTCATGATCACACTGGGAGAGGGGGATGGAGGGTGAGAGAGAGAGAGAGAAAATAGTTTAGAAGATGTCCAATTCTGCCCTCATGCACTCTGAACACAAAGAGCACACACATTCGTTCCCTAAACAATTCGAAAGCAAGGACAAAACACACACACACACACACACACACACACACACACACACACACACACACACACACACACACACACACACACTTCGTCTACCTGTCTGAGCCGTTCCAGGCACACTCAAACTTGTCAAAGATGCAGTCGTTCTCATAGAGGGAGCACAGCTTACTGCGGAGGTAATCATGCACCTGCAGGAACACACACACAGATTTAATCAACACACCATTCACAGCCAACACACACACACACACACACAGTCTCTCTGCATGGTGATGCAAGGGCCTGAAATGTACAATGATATCTTTATTCATACTATGCATAATCCACTCTCTGCATAGGGTCAGCGGTCAATCCCTCTACTGCCAAAGGGTGGTCACGGTTTGCTTGAAAATCAAACCATATTGGCATGTTTGTTTCCATACCGTTCTCGCCGACCAATGAAAATGTGTTGTGTTAAAGTAAACATTGCCTGTTGTCTCCCCTGACAACCCACACCACCACTCTCTCACTTCTTTTCTTTTTGACCTTTCAGTATTTTACCTTTTTCTCCCCTCATCCTCTTTTTCTCCCCCTCATCCTCTCCCCCCTCCCCTTTTTCTCCCCTCATCCTCTCTCACCCCTCCCCTTCTCAATTCATTTCAATGAAGGGAATACATTAGTAAATACGGCCACAGTAATAAACAGAGTTTTAAGGTCCCTCATTCTCCCCCATCTCCCCCTCTCTCCCTCCTCTCTCTCGGTCTCCTTGCTGCATTGCAGATATGGGTAGGTCTCAGTAAGGTATCCCCCCCCCCCCCCCTCCCAGTGCAGTTTATGAGTGGAGCTCCTGGCTATAAATAGCACCAGCACGTCTCAACCACCCACTCCACAGCAGAGCACGCCACGCGCGTACGCACACGCACGAGCACACACATCCTATATACACATCATATGCATTCATTATGCCCTTAAGCATGCTAAACACACACTGAACATACAGGAACACGTGTCTCTTACACAACATACACACACCGTGTATTTACATTTGAGTCATTTTAGCAGACGCTTTTATCCAGAGTGACATTCATTTTAAGGGAACTAGGTGAGACACTCGCATATTACAATCATAGTAAGTACAACTTTTCCTCAATGAAGCTGCTATCAGCAAAGCGAGTGCTAGTAGACCTTATATATGTATAGAGGCATTGACATTCAGGCCCAGAGGCTAAACATGTGTAACATATGCTACACACACACATGCTAAACACATACATATGAGAGCTCCGCACACATCAATTCCATTTTCATACAGATCTCCTACTGACATCAATGCATGGTTTATGAGGCAGATCCACAATCCTAATAATATGTAAATACATATTTGACCCAGGTCTGTTTTGCACAATGCATGCACACTCGCATTGCCTACTGTATGTGCTAAAAGTAACAGTACACACACTGTTTGCGTCTCTGTAGCAGCCTCTGGAAAGAGAGCCTGTGACGTGACTTCCAATCTTCACTCCTCCTCCACATTTACTGGATTGGTTGAACAGTGCAGAGGAGCATCCCCCCCCGGGTCCCCAGACATTTTTTTTTCTTCTCGTCAAGACCAGTATGGGGATTTAGTTTCAGGATTTTTTTTTTATGCCTGCTAGTCTCTGTGCTCATAGTAGTAGTATACTGTCTATGTCTCTGTGCTGATTGTAATAGTATACTGTCTATGTCCCCGTGCTGATAGTAGTAGTATACTGTCTATGTCTCTGTGCTGATAGTAATAGTATACTGTCTATGTCTCTGTGATAGTAGTAGTATACTGTATATCTCTGTGATAGTAGTAGTATACTGTATATGTCTCTGTGATAGTAGTAGTATACTGTCCATGTCTCTGTGATAGTAGTAGTATACTGTCTATGTCTCTGTGATAGTATACTGTCTATGTCTCTGTGATAGTAGTAGTATACTGTCTATGTCTCTGTGATAGTATACTGTCTATGTCTCTGTGATAGTATACTGTCTATGTCTCTGTGATAGTAGTAGTATACTGTCTATGTCTCTGTGATAGTATACTGTCTATGTCTCTGTGATAGTATACTGTCTATGTCTCTGTGATAGTAGTAGTATACTGTCTATGTCTCTGTGATAGTATACTGTCTATGTCTCTGTGATAGTATACTGTCTATGTCTCTGTGATAGTATACTGTCTATGTCTCTGTGATAGTATACTGTCTATGTCTCTGTGATAGTAGTAGTATACTGTCTATGTCTCTGTGATAGTATACTGTCTATGTCTCTGTGATAGTATACTGTCTATGTCTCTGTGATAGTAGTAGTATACTGTCTATGTCTCTGTGATAGTATACTGTCTATGTCTCTGTGATAGTATACGGTCTGTCTCTGTGATAGTATACTGTCTATGTCTCTGTGATAGTATACTGTCTATGTCTCTGTGATAGTATACTGTCTATGTCTCTGTGATAGTAGTAGTATACTGTCTATGTCTCTGTGATAGTAGTAGTATACTGTCTATGTCTCTGTGCTGATAGTAATAGTATACTGTCTCTGTGATAGTATACTGTCTATGTCTCTGTGATAGTATACTGTCTATGTCTCTGTGATAGTAGTAGTATACTGTCTATGTCTCTGTGATAGTAGTAGTATACTGTCTATGTCTCTGTGATAGTAATAGTATACAGTCTGTCTCTGTGATAGTATACGGTCTATGTCTCTGTGATAGTAGTAGTATACTGTCTATGTCTCTGTGATAGTAGTAGTATACTGTCTATGTCTCTGTGATAGTAATAGTATACGGTCTGTCTCTGTGATAGTATACTGTCTATATCTCTGTGATAGTAGTAGTATACGGTCTATGTCTCTGTGATAGTAGTAGTATACGGTCTGTCTCTGTGATAGTAATAGTATACTGTCTATGTCTCTGTGCTGATAGTGAATTTGGGCTCCTCACCTGGTATATCTCCAGGGGCTTGTTCTCCATGTTGAGGTCCCACACCTTGGCGGTGAGGTAGTCTCTGGTCAGCAGGTAGCGCCCGCTGTGGCTGAACTTGACGTCCGACACAGACGAGATGATTTCCGAGAAGAAGGAACGGTTACTGGGGTCCTCCGGCTCCTCAAACACTAGAGGAGGAGAGGGTGAATGTTTGGGACTAGAGGTGGGGGTAGTGTGTGTGTGTGTGTGTGTGGCCTCCAGATTGCGGGTCTGCTAGGTACTGCTCTGTTTCAGCTGTCGTGGGCAGCCAGCTGTTTGGAGAAGGAGGTGCCTTCTGTACCCTTGAGCGCCATGCATACCGGGACCTTTGAAATGTTTCAATCCTTTTTTAATGTACATTTGATTGGAGGATTCAAATAAAGTATTTAAAGTGTGTGTGTATATGATGTATGGCACCTGTCTGTAATGTTTAGGGTTAGGGTTAGGGTTAAGGTTAGTGACAATAGGATTTTGAATGGAAATACATTTTAGGTCCCACGAGGATAGAAGAACATAATGTGTGTGTGTGTCTGATGGTAGGCTATGTCTGTCTGTCTGTATGTCTATGTCTGTGTGTCTGATGGTAGGCTATGTCTGTCTGTATGTCTGTATGTCTGTCTGTGTGTGTGTCTGATGGTAGGCTATGTCTGTCTGTATGTCTATGTCTGTGTGTCTGATGGTAGGCTATGTCTGTCTGTCTGTCTGTATGTCTGTGTGTGTGTCTGATGGTAGGCTATGTCTGTCTGTATGTCTGTATGTCTGTGTGTGTGTCTGATGGGAGGCTATGTCTGTCTGTATGTCTATGTCTGTGTGTCTGATGGTAGGCTATGTCTGTCTGTCTGTCTGTCTGTATGTCTGTGTGTGTGTCTGATGGTAGGCTATGTCTGTCTGTATGTCTGTCTGTCTGTATCTGTGTGAGTGTCTGATGGTAGGCTATGTCTGTCTGTGTGTGTGTCTGATGGTAGGCTATGTCTGTCTGTCTCTCTCTCTGTGAGTGAGTGAGTGAGTGAGTGAGTGAGTGAGTGAGTGAGTGAGTGAGTGAGTGAGTGAGTGAGTGAGTGAGTGAGTGAGTGAGTGAGTGAGTGAGTGAGTGAGTGAGTGAGTGAGTGAGTACTCACGTTTGGAGTGCTTGTCACACAGTGCGGCCTCTCTCATGTCACAGAGCCTTAGAGTTCCTTTACTGCTGCTGTAGACCAACAGGTTACAGTGGTGAGGGTGGAACTCTGCTGCTGTTATCACCTCTGTCAGATCCTCCATGTTCACTGGCTTGATGTCCACGATGTCTGGGGCACAGGGGTTCAGGACTACAGCAGAGAGTACTGTATACACACACATTATCATAATAATTCAACAATAAGGCACGAGAGGTGTGGTATATGGCCAATATACCACGGCTAAGGGCTGTTCTTATGCATGACGCAACGCTGCGTGCCTGGATACAGGCCGTTATCTGTGGTATATTGGCCTTATTGCTATTACAAACTGGCTACCAACTTAATTAGAGCAGTAAAAATTCATGTTTGTCATACTCGTGGTATACGGTCTGATATACCACGGCTGTCAGCCAATCAGCATTCAGGGCTCGAAACACCCAGTTTATAATATACAATATAAAGCAACACACATACTAATTTGATTGTGTGTGTGTTTGATTAAAAACTCCAGAGTGGCGCAGCAGTCTAAGGCACTGCATCGTAGTGCTAGCTGCGTTACTACAGATCCTGGTTCGATACCGGGCTGTATCGCAGCCGGCCGCAAATAGGAGACCCATGAGGCGACGGACATTTGGCCCAGCATCGTCCGGGTTAGGGGAGGGTTTGGCCGGCCGGGATGCCCTTGCCCCATCACTCTCTAGCGACTCCTGTGGCGGGCCGGGCGCATGCACTCTGACACGGTCGCCAGGTGTACGGTGTTTCCTCCGACACATTGGTGCGGCTGGCTTCCGGTTTAAGCGTGCATTGTGTCAAGAAGCAGTGCGCCTTGGCAGGGTTGTGATTCGGAGGACGCTCTCGACCTTTGCCTCTCCTGAGTCCGTACGGGAGTTGCAGCGATTGGACAAGACTGTAACTACCAATTGGATACCACGAAATTGGGGAGAAAAAGGGGTAAAAAAATAATATATATATATACATGCATTACATAATCTAAATTCTATGCGAAAACACACTGATATCAATGCATATACTATTATACTCACACTCACACAATTTGGGAGGACAATCCCAAATTAATTTGAATTGTAACAACGCAAATCCTGTCTGGGGCGAGGAGTGTGTGTGTGTGTGTGTTCTATTCAGCCACATTATAATCCAGAAAAGGAGTGAAATATTTATGGAACAGTTTTAATAATTAATTAAGCTCCATTTTCAGTCCTCAGGAATCATTCCCCTCCCCCACATCACTGTGTGTGTTCGGTTGGAGTCTGTGTCTATACGTGAGTAGGTTCCTTTATGCGTATTTCACCAATTGTCTGATCTAAAGGATACTGAAGCTGCGGTCGGTGATGCCTAGGTGCCAGAGGTTGATCCTCAGGTCGTCAGCTGACATGTAGGTCTCGTGGTCAGAGTTGACGGAGATGGAGTTGACATGGTAGGTGTGGGCGTTGGCAAACACACGGCGAGGGCTCACCTCCACCATCAGATCCATGGGCTTCAACACCGGCACCTAGACAGAGTACAGAAGATAGTCAGAAAACACAAGACAGAAGATACAGTCAGAAAACACAAGACAGAAGATAGTACATTTCTGTGTTTTCTGACTATGTGGTGAGATCAATATGTTTTACATTAATTATTATTATAGAAAATAAATCGGTTTATTCCATTTGTCCAAAATGGGAGCTTCGAAATAACTGTATGTTTACAGAGAACACATGGAAAACCATAGAGATACAGTATAACTATTAGGAATACCTGTAATAATTTGATATCACTTGTGGAAATTAAGGCAAAGAAAACGGGGTTTCTCACTAATTGCTTTGACATGGTTCAAATTCTTCCACCGTTTATGCTTTTAGGAACGGGGATGATGATATGAGAATGCAACAAAGAAAGTGAAACAGTATAGAGGAGTATTGGTGTGTTTTCACCAACACAGAGACAACGATAGCCTGTCCCCCTGTCCCCCCCCCAAAGAAAATGTATCTGGCCAATAACAGCTGGCAGTATTTACTGTCGCCAAGCAGACAAACACACACACAAACACACGCAAACGTGCACACACACACGCACCTTGACCCACTTATGTAAACGTACCGTTGACCTACTTATGCAGTCCGATCTGGAACGTGTGCGTGTGTGTTTGTGTGTGTGTTAACACACACATAACAGATACAGAACATATATACAAAGGGAAAGAAAGAAAGAAAGAAAGAAAGACAGAAAGACAGAAAGACAGAAAGAAAGAAAGAAAGAAAGAAAGAAAGAAAGAAAGAAAGAAAGAAAGAAAGAAAGAAAGAAAGAAAGAAAGAAAGAAAGAAAGAAAGAAAGAAAGAAAGAAAGAAAGAAAGAAAGAAAGAAAGAAAGAAAGAAAGAAAGAAATTGAAAAAAAAAATGAAAAAAAGAAAGTAAGTCCAGGGTGACATGATAACAATAAGGTAGATAGATAGATAGATAGATAGATAGATAGATAGATAGATAGATAGATAGATAGATAGATAGATAGATAGATAGATAGATAGATAGATAGATAGATAGATAGATAGATAGATAGATAGATAGATAGATAGATAGATAGATAGATAGATAGATAGATAGATAGATAGATAGATAGATAGATAGATAGTGTACCTGTAGTGAGGTGACGGTGGAGAGGTCCTTTATCCTTCCCTCTTCATCCTTCAGGTTGTAGCCTTCAGGCCTCTTATCCCTCTCACTCACCTTCCACAGCTTAATGGTCTTATCTGATAGACAGACAGACAGACAGCACAATACACCAATCATACAACTTCAATATCTAAGAGACAGACAGGACAGTCAGCCAATCATATGCCTCAGACGTCTTATCCGAAAGACAGACAGCACAATGAACCAAGCATATGCCTCAGACCTTCTCATCTGAGAGACAGACACGGCAATCAACCAATCATATGTTTCAAATCATCTCATCTGTGGTCAGTTAAAAAGCTTGAGGGATAAGTAGATTCAATGTAGACCATGAGTGGTGCATCTACCAGTGTATGAAGTAGGTCATATGGGAATTACATTGACAATATATGGATGATAGCGTAATAACATGGTAATATCATTTACAAACATTCTAATAGTTTCCTGGTGCTAAGGCAGAGGTACCTCACCATTGGTGGAAAGGAGGAAGTGGGCGGCGTTCTGCTGAGGCAGCCATCGTATCTTGTTGATCTTCTCCTCTATCTCCAGACTCTTCAGGTAGTCAAACTCCGGCTCATGGCTCTGGAACGTGCTGTAGACATTATACTCTCCCTGGGAGTACGGCTCTGTCTTACACTGCAGCCAGATAGAGTGAGAAAGAGAGAGTTAGATCCAGCACGCACGCACACACGTGTAGTCAATTCCAGAGTGTAACTTGGTGCTGGAGTCAATTAAATCTCAACTGACCCTAACCCCCGAACATCTATATAATGAACACACACAGTGCCAGGTGTGTGTGTCTGTGTGTGTGTGTGTGTGTACCTACCTCAGGTTCCCTCTGGAAGATTACCACTCTCCCGCCCTTATCCCCTGTGGCCAGGAGCTCTCCAGTGTGGTTAAACTCTACAGTGGAGATGATATCAGCTGCAGATGGGGAAAGAGAGAGGGAGAGAGAAATAGATAGAGAGAGATGGGAGGGAGAGAGAATGGAGAAGGGAGAGAAAAGTGAAGATAATCAAGACAAACATTCACCATAATGAATTGTTCATTACCAGCTGGCACTGTAAGCAGCATCACCCAACAATGCAGCACGTAAATGAATGAATAAAATGAATAAAAATGAACATTTAACCAAACCTACACACACACCCACACACACAGAAAATCAAACATCAGACACAGGTGTTATTATCTAAGCTTGCTTCTGACATACTGCGACAACAGATGCACAGCTACAAACTGAACAGTGAACAGTGGTGAGTGAGTAGTGAATGTTGCTATGTGAACAATGTGTGTGCGTGCGTTTGTGTGCATAGGGGAGTGGAGGACTGGGGGGGGGGATTGCTCGTGCATGGAGTTGCCATGGCAACAGGCTGAAGTGGCCTGGCTCTAGCAGCAGCAGCCTGATAAGAGAGGATAGACAGGGATCATCAATCTGGGGGAACATAATGGGCCTTCCCTGCCTAGCCCACAAACAGCAACTCACTGCACGGGCCGCCGCCACACACAGGACACCCAGACCTCACAGTACATACGCAGTTACACACACACCCTTATATCTCAGAGCACACAAATCAAGGCACACACACACACACACACACTTTCTCGCCTCTCTCGCACTACTGGGACACACAAACCGGCCAATTGGAAGTGTACTGTAGCAGCACCATTGGACCAAACAGAGATACCCTCCCCATGCAGAGTCCCTGCAGAGTCCATACAGCGGCTCTGTGGCGCAGTGGGAAGCTGACTGGATGTGTCCTGTGGTGTCATAGCAGGTCAGGTCTCCCATTAAATTACCATCAGTACCCACCGACCAGAGATCCGGAACACTGGTACAGGGTTCTGGCTGACTGACTCATCACCTAACTACACTCTGAGCACATATACACACACATACAAACCTGTGGAGGCTGGTGGGAGGAGCTATAGGAGGATGCGGTCATTGTAACAGCTGGAATGGAATGACTGGAACAGAGTCAAACATGAGGTATAGCTCCTCCCACCAGCCTGCTCTGATACATACAAATGTACACTCTCACTTTAGCATGAACATTTCCTTCACAAAACTAACATGTGTCCTTCACACACTAATCTCAGCACCCAGAACCAAACCATAAGATACTTTTCACACTCCAACACATAAGCACAAACACACACACCGTGACACACACACCAACACAGACACAAAGTGCTGGAGGGTCGATAAGGAGGGTAGGTAGTCTTTTTGGGGGAGGGAGAATGAGGCATCCTACTGTTCCAATTATAGCCATCTCTGGTCTGGGTAAACATTACTGCCAATACCACTTTCTTAACAGCATGGTCAAACTAATAATACCACTTTCTTAACAGCATAGAGAAACCAACACCCAGCAGGGGACGTGTGTGTGGGCGGGGCTGTGTGTTTGTACGTGTCTGTGCACATACACTCAATTACCCTCCAAAAGAAAGAGGGAGATGCTTGGTTATGGAAACAATCTATTAGCACCTGAGAGAGACCGAGAGAGAGCGAGAGAGAGCGAGAACTCTGATATGTCATATATCTACAGTATAATCCCTATACATGTCAGGGATTAGATTGTCGTATCTATGCCGAATCCATATTATCCATAGCTACGCATCTCATAATCCATCATGTACTGTCTATTGTTTAATATCCCCATGAAGAATGGGTGGATATGTCTGTGCAGGGATAGTCCTCTGCCCTACAGCACAGACAAGTCCTCTGTGAGACTGGAGTTCGTCTGGTCAAACTCTATTTCAGGAAATCAATGACAAACACGCTGAGACACATACACTCACAGAGACAGACGCACACAGAGACAGACGCACATTCACACAAACAGTTCCACATATATTCACACAGATGGACAAATAGACAGTCCCTCGTACACACACACACACACACGCCCTCACTCACTCACACAAAGACAGACATATAGACTTATGCACACACACACACACACACACAGTGCTCTGGGTCTCGATAGATCTGAATAGGTGATTCATTGGTCATTAATTTCTTCGGTATACAGTGTAAACACACCTTCAGTGTAAGAGGCAAACGGCTCGGGATCCAGAGAGAGGGAAGTGATGTCGGAGCACAGGACCTGGATGGGGTTCAACATCCTGGGGGAGGAGTCCGGGAGAGGGGAGGAGGCGGGGCCTGGCGGGGCTCTTCAGGCAAAAGCCACGAGCAGCCCTGCAACAGGGGGGGAAGCAGGGTCTCAGTTACACTGCATCACAACCATCCAGAGGGATTACACAGGGAGGGAGGGAGATAGGGAGGGAGCGAGGTTGTGGTGCATCTCACTGTCTAAAGTGTCCACTTTCCTTCATCTGCACTACTATGAAAGTAATGGTGACAATGTTATTACTGTAGTGACTGATTCAAACAAATCATGCATGTTGTCATGGTTTTGTGATCATTGGTGATATTATTATCAAACGTCTGTTTCACCATCCTGCCACCACTGTCCTGGCACCCACAGCCAAAGGACAGGAGAGAGTGCTGTACAGGGAGAGAGAAGGACTCTATAGGGCAGGAGGGTGGGAGAAAGGGGGAGTAGGACAGGGGGTAAGGGTGAGGGGGTTAAATAACCTCCCCCTCTTTGAGCCTAGGGCAGAAAACCCCTGGAGACTGGAGATGCCTCGATCCAGACATTGCTACAGATACAATGCTGTGTGCACACACACACACACACACACACACACACACACACACACACACACACACACACACACACATACAGCGAACACACACACTGACAGATACAGACACACAAACACTGTTACTGAAAAACAAACACCAGTACTACACAGTTACTGCACACCACACACACAGTTACTGCACTAGTGTTCATCACTAGCCAACGTAATGAAGTAACATCAGGAGAAGAATGCAGAGGGGAGAAGGAGAGAAGGTTAGATAGAAGGAAGATGGGGGAAGTGGAGAGATAGAGTAGGAGTGGATGAGGAGGGAGAGGATGATGAAGCATATTGTATACCGGTACATACGACATCCTAATCCTCCTGGGACTATGGGATCTCTTTCTTCCTGTGTTTTTATACACTAATTTCTACACTCCAAAGATACTAAAACGCCATACTATATATTGTATTAAAAAAAACTCTTCTCTTGAAGATTTTCAGAGACATACTGTATTTCCATCATAGTATGGAAATACTATGATGTATGCTTGAGGACTAGGTGAATGGTCCCGCTAAAAACATTAAACCTCTTTGTCTGGACAGGAGTCACGTAGGCATTTCTGCCAATCAGCGATTCTCTGTGAATAATCAGTGACCGGCTGTGATTTGATTAATTAATATGGCTATTATTAGAGGGCGGGGCTAGCCTGCCAATCACCCAAGGCACTCCGAAGACAACGTGTTTATCTTCCTGTTCAGTTTCCATGGTGATGGATGGATGATGTATGGAAGACAGAGTGCATTCAATGGAAAACACGTTCCACACACACCCTCGCTAAAGACAAGGTATCCATTCACACATAGAGAAATAAGTATTTCATAGGTAGTAGTATCCCCCACATGCACACACACACACACACACACACTCCTGTGTAAGTGAAATTATATAAGCAACAGAAAGAAACAGGATGTAATGGGATTATCTAGACAGGGACATGCCAGGCTCACGACCTCTTAGCATTCTGGAATTATAATCTCTGCCGCTCAGTCATGCTGCTGAACAATGTTGCTGTGTGAAAGCAGCCCAGTGTTCCCGCCAGATTAGCAGTGTAGAGTTCAGATTAACAGGAGTACAGAGGGATATCGGGAGATTAATCCTGAACTCTGATACCGTGATGAAACACAGACAACTTCCCCCTCTGTTCTGACGCACGTCACTCGACAGTCAGGTGCCTGCATGCCCGCCCGCCCACCCACGCACACTCAACAATAACCAGCGAGAGAGAGCGAGCGAGAGCGAGAGAGAGAGAGAGAGAGAGAGAGAGGGGGCGTGGGGCTTATTAGTGTATATAATGAATTCTATCATCTCATCCTATGAATGTACCCATGTCAGAAGGGACTGTTACATTTCAGGTGTGCTTTAATTTCTGAACAAAAATAAATTAGTCACTTGCATATATGCATGTACTGTATGTACAATACACAGAGACAGACAGTCACAAACATACTGTACACACGCACACACTCAGACACACACACACACACACACACACACACACACACACACACACACACAGTGTCCTGACGGTAAAGGAGTGGCCTTGAACAGTATAACATACTGACACAACCACAGAGGGACGCGAGAGAGAGAGAGAACAAGAAATAAAGGTCAGATCAGAGCTAAAGGATGGAGAGGGATGACAGGAGAGAGGGATGACAGGAGAGAGGGAGGATTTACGAGGAAAAAAGGGTATTTAAAAGAGATTAGAAACAAAAGAAAAGAGCAGAGAGGAGAGAGAGAAAAGCTCCAGGCCCTGTTTAGGTCTACTATACTAACTATACTAACATCCATCCTATATTAACAAAAAATAAATCATTCTCTCACACACATAAACAGAACACACACACACAAAACATACAATATATAGATCACACGCATACACACACACACACACACACAGAACACCTCCTCTCTCTTACCTTCAGTCACATAGTTGTGGTCTCGGAGGAAGCCGTGGTTGAGTGTTCGGGTGGTGTCAGTGTCCTCGCCCATCAGCAGAGGTGCTGTGTGCGCCCGTCCCGGGGGGGCAGCTTAGATCCGTGAGGGGGGTCCCGGCCAGCGCAGCGCCCATACTGCCCAACGCCGCCTCAGCACAGGGGCGCAGAGCGAAGCATTCTGGGACAGGGAGAGGCCCGACGACACGGATACGCTGGCAAAGCAGTGAATGACACACCAGCTCTGGTCTTACACAAACACAGAGGTTGAGAGCGATGGATCTTCTTTTCCACGCCGATGCTCCAAGTGGGGGGAGGGGAGGATGAGGCGTTGAGCCGAGCCCCGGACTCAGTTAGCATCTGCAGTGCTGCTGCTCCTGCTAAGGTGCTCACACACACGCACCCAACACGTTAACACACACACAGCCCTTTGCCTCTGGTCAGGTACTCCTTGACAGAGCAACCATGAAGACAGTCCTTCTCTTTCACAGCCGATGGAGTCCCTCTCTGACTCTACGCTACAGCCGGGGAGAAATCCTGCTGGCCTGTTTTTCTGCTGCAGTGTCAGCTCTGGCGTATGCGTGTGTGAAAGCGTGTGTGAGAGAGGTCGAGAGAGAGGGAGGGAAAAGGGAGGTTCTATCCTGCTGTTGTGGTACGTGTGTGACACATCAGAAGACTCCTCCCAACTCAGCCAATCAGAGACGAGCTGCGATATGCATGTCCCCTGACTGCAGGTGATTAGAGAGAGAGAGAGAGAGAGAGAAAGTGGGGGATGGATGGATGGATGGATGGGAGAAAGACAGAGGTGGGAGAGAGATACTGGGGGATGGATGAGAGAGATTGTGAGGCAGTGAGAAAAAGAGGGGGATGGAGGAAAAGAGAGGAGAAACGAGGAAGGGATGCTGTACCAGTTCAGCTAGCAGTGAATGAAATGTAGCAGAAATGAAGCATGACAGTGACTGGAGGATTCACCTGGAGCCCTGACTACACTATTTTCCATGAACACACACACTATTATAATCTATAACACACAGAAATGTTGCAATCTATATACTTTTTTCATTGGGGTGTGAGAGACAGAAATGGGGATCAAGGAGAGAGGGAATGAGATGGGGATGGAGGGTGAAAGACAAGAGGAAGAGGGGGCAGAGAGCATTAAAGTGCCAGTAACAGTTGGTGCCATCTCTGCTTCTGGACGACTGCCATTAGGTTTTAACCCACAAAAGAGAATATAAGGCCTGTTAATCAGCTCTAACCCCCAATCATCAGCTTTCACCCCAATAAACACAGCTACAACCCCCACAACCAATACAGCCCCCAGACTCCTACAAATCCCATGAAACTATTATCTTACGTTAAACCACTGCCATACAGCCTTGCCAACCCGCTTAAACATCCTCAACATAACACCTAAAAAATATCTATCATTTCAAACACAACTTTTTACATCCTACCCACACACCACAGTCCAGCTCCATCATCATCCACTTCAGCGCAGTATGTCCTTCATGGGCTGCCAGCACTGACCCTGGCCCTGCATGTGTGCAGATGAGAGGGACAGACCCTGGGCTCGTATCCCGCGGTGCCGCCGCCACTCAGCCGTGAAGGCTTGGCCACAGACTGAGCCTGTTGCCTTGGCGATGCTGGAACGCAGAGCCACTAGGTTGGACGCAAGGCACATCTCAATAGTCTAATGTGGCTTCCTCTCCACGCCTCCTCTCCCCTTCATCTGCACTGATCTGTAAAGGCAGAGAAGGTGACAGCAACACGGTGGGACTAAAACTACCGGGAATTCACTTCCACCTGTCCAGTTCATTCAGGTCAGTACAGATTAAGGGAAGGAGACAAAGAGACGCAGCCATTTTAGACTATTGAGATGCAGCCATGGTGTGCCAAACTACAGGGCACATCCTCCCTAAGGGAAGGACTTGGAGGTAGGAGAGATTAGAGGAAGAGTCAGTAAACAGACTGTTGGAAGCAGTCCAGAGAACACTGCCAAAGTTCAAACCTCGAATGACAGACATAACCCTCAACATGAATCCCCTGTTCAACTGTTGTTTCATGAATCACTGATGATCTCACATGACAAAAAGCATTTATTCATAGACGGTCTACAGATTCTGATAAGCCCAAACATGGTTTATTTACAGTTCTTGCTAGACAATTTAACTGTCTCACATAGAGCATACACCATGACAATGCTATAGCACTATTATCATGAGCACCAAACGATCCAATCAGAGAGCCTAATGCTCGGTGCACTTCCCTTTCCCCTTCTCCAACCCCCACTCCACTCCAAAACACTCTGCTCCGCTCAGCCACAGAGTTGCCTAGCAACACACAGAGCAAGGAGACACTCGGAATACATAGGAACTCCGGAGCACCGGGATAATGAACTCCCACTCCATCCCGGCATCCCTCTTCCCAGACAGAAATCGGAAGCACATTTCACTGTAATTCCATCCATGTTTTTCCCCGAAGGTGGAATACACTACACACCAACCTAGTCAGTCCGGTCTCCTCGCTTTCATACACACTGGGTTGATGTGAGTTCTAAATGGTTCTAAATCCCATAGGACATCCTATAATTTATTCTACATGCAATTCTATGAGAAATTCACTTCTGTTTGTAGTTCGGAAAGTTCTAGAATGCTCAAGATATTTAGATTATAGATATAGTGTAACACTTTATTTGAATAGTCTGTAGAGCAGATTACCTATCAACAAACTATCAGTAACATTTCAACTAACTAACTAACTAACTAACTAACTAACTAACTAACTAACTAACTACTGACCCAAACCCGTATCATAATCCTAAATTTACCCCTTACCTTAACCCTTATTCTAAACCTAACCTTAGCAAGCAGTTACTTATCAATAGATAGCATGACCATATGTAGAGCATCTATTAGTCGACTGTCCATACTACCCAAATAAAGTGTGACCAGATCTAGAATGCCCTATTTACAATGCTGTGATAGTAAATTATCTCCAATGGCTCGGATTCACAACAGCGTCAACATCCACATTTCCACAGACACAAAAGGGTTTACGAGATAGACGCCAGAGATGAACGTTTTAAACCAGCATCCGCTAACACTATTAGCACATCAAATGAGTCCTGGAGTACAGTCTGGTAGATGGAAAAACACGCAGCCTTCGGCTACAGACAGCACTGTAATCCCTAAAGCAGGATTCAGTACAGTCAGTAATGGCAACCTAAATGAAAATATGGCCCCAGGGATCCAGACGATAGAGTAGATTATGAGCAGCCTTAGGCAACACTAAACCCCTAACTCCCACTGTTAAGTCACACACACACAGGGACATGTGTATGGTACAACACACACACACACACTTCACAGGGGTAATAATTCCATTGACCCCATAACCCCCCACTGAGTTTGGGTAAATATATATATTTTAAAATTGCTTCCATCTGACATTTATGAGTGAGGGATATTTCTACTCATAAGGGGAGATGGAATGGAACCTTGGGCAGTGGGATAGTTTTCTGAAAATGTAACAAGCACAGGCCTAACGTGAAATGTAACATCAATGAAAACATGGCATTACAGTTAGATCCCTAGTCGGAATACAGCAATAACTACAGAAATGTACAGAAATGGCACAGGCCATTACATTTACAATTAAGGACATTCCCACATTCTGAAGTTCATTGACACTGAAAGCCACCCGATTTAGGTTATGCAAATGTCTGATAAGATTTGGGTGATGTCATTCCCAACACACACACACAACCACAGCATCCCTCTGATCAAATGTTCATTCGTTTCCCCTCCCTGGGCGCAAAGCTGCTTATGCTCACAGAGGCTGAAAACACAGCATAATCATATACGCACACAGAGCAAAGCTATTTTATGCCCTAAATATGTGTCTCTGTTTGACCCCACTCTTTCTAGACCCACAAACATGGATGACAAGATGATTCTCCCTCTCAGTGTACACACACACACACACACACACACACACACACACACATCACCCGTGGACCTAACTCACCCAGTGTACACAAATATCCAATACACATTGATAGTGTTCCATTGATATACACACCATTGATGGTGCTACCTGTATACGTTACTCTTTATGTGGTCTATTTGGGGGCTGAGAGATTAGTATAGCACTATACCATTAAAGCCCTGGGCTAGTGGTCTTTAATGGTCTGAGGTCTGTAATGGAAATGTTCAACCCCAGAGAGAGCATTGTGACCTTGGGGGAGGGGAGAGGTCAATGAACCACAGACTTAGACATCGCATCATTGTATCTGTGATATTACAGCATCTGTGAGAGGACGGGCAGCACCAGAGGTCATCTCCATTTTAAAGTAGTCCATTTTCTTCTAATATTTGTATGAGTTAGCAGCCAAAATGAAAGGGTGCAATACTGCCACCTGAAGTGTGTTGTTTGAACAGGTATAAAGCCAAGGTTGGCGATTTACAGCAACCTGCAGATTTTGAATGTTTGCTCACAAGTATAATTCATTGGCTGATCACTCATGGTGACCTGGATAGAATTATGTGATCCTCCCTAACCCATAGGAAGTACCATCTAGTTGACTACAAAATGGTGAAAGTGCTCAATGGCGCTGCCCATGCTAAAACGGGATTTTGGGCACTAGATTCCTCGTTCTATGCAATGAACAAATCAAGGCCTCAGCAGCCAGGGGAATAGACCCATCCAGGAGAACGCTACACTGTATTCAGGTGTGTGTCAATGGGTGTGTGTGAGAGAGAGACAGACAGACAAAGAGTGAGACAGAATAAGAAAGACAGATATACTAATCAGAAGTTCATGTTTACAGTATACTTAAAGGAACTGGGGAAAGGGACTTCTCTCTGTAAAAAGCAGAGAATGTGACTTGCTAAGCTGACAGCAGGCCCATTAGGCTTCACACACACTACATGTAAAACATGCTGATGTGGCAGAAATCTTCAACCAGCCCACTATATACACATTACGGACATGACATCTATTGCTTCTATGGCATCCGATGGCATTGAGCATACCACATCAGTCACTGGCTTCATTAATAAGTGCATTGACGACGATCACAGATTACAATGGAAAACCCAGCCGCGAGCTGCCCAGTGACGGGAGCCTACCCGAAATGCTCTATGCTCGCTTCGAGGCAAGCAACAGTGAACCATGCATGAGAGCACCAGCTGTTCCGGAGGACTGTGTGATCACACTCTCCTCAGGATTACCCACACTCTTCTCAGGATTACCAGGATGAGTACTCAGAGCATGCGCTGACCAGCTGGCAAGTGTCTTCACTGACATTTTTAACCTCTCCCTGACCCAGTCTGTAATGCCTACATGTTTCAAACAGATCACCATAGTCCCCGTGCCCAAGAACGCCAAGGTAACCTGCCTGCTTAAATGACTACCACCCCGTAGCACTCACATCTGTAACCATGAAATGCTTTTAAAGGCTAGTCATGGCTCACATCCACACCATCATTAAAGTAACCCTGGACCCACCCCAATTTGCATACCGCCCCAACAGATCCACAGATGACGCAATCTCTATTGCACTCCACACTGCCTTTCACACAAAAGGAACCCCTTTGTGAGAATGCTGTTCATTGACTACAGCTCAGCGTTCAACACCATATCACGAAGCTAAGGACCCTGGGAATGAACACCTCCCTATGCAACTGGATCCTGGACTTCCTGACTGGCCGCCCCCCAGGTGGTGAAAGTAGGCAACACATTTGCCACGCTGACTCTCAACATGGGGGCCCCTCAGGAGTGCGTGCTTAGTCCCCTCTTATACTCCCTGTTCACCCACAACTGCGTGGCCACACACGACTCCAATACCATCATTAGGTTTGCCAACGACACAGCGGTGGTAGGCCTGATCACCGACGACATTGAGACAGCCTATAGGGAGGTCAGAGACCTGCCAGGACAACAACCTCTCCCTCAACGCGAGCAAGACAAAGGAGCTGAACGTGGACTAAAATAAAAGTAGGGCCGAGCACGCCCCCATTCACATCACAGCTGTAGTGGAGTGGGTCGAGAGCTTCAAGTTCCTTGGTGTCCACATCATGGTCCAAACGCACCAACGAAGTCTCGAAAAGGGCACGATAGCGCCTATTCCCCTTCAGGAGGCTGAAAAGATTTGTCATGGGACCTCAGATCCTCAAAAGGCACCATCGAGAACATCCTGACTGGTTACATCACCGCTTGGTATGGCAACTGCTCTGCAATCGACTGCAAGGCGCTACAGAGCGTAGTGTGTATGGACCAGTACATCATTGGTGCCAAGTTTACTGCCATCCAGGACCTCTATACCAGGCAGTGTCAGAGGAAGGCCTTAAAAAAAAAAATTCAGACTCCAAGCCATCCAAGTCAGACTGTTCTCTCTGCTACCGCACAGCAAGCAGTACCAGAGTGCCAAGTCTAATGATTAATTATATTTTTTGCTCTGAATCTCTTGAACAGGCTCGATGTACACTCACACATAACACACTGACACTCCAACACACTCACACGGACAGACACGAATACATTCACATACGCTGCTGCTACTGTTTATTATTCATGTATAGTCACTTTACCCTTACCTACATACAGTACATATGACATATTACCTTGACTAACCCGTACCACTGCACAT